>CAJQUW010007828.1:0-395000 GCA_907163375.1 Prostheceraeus crozeri
CGTCACCGATGCAGAGAATGCCATCAAAAAATTGCCTGAGGTCAAGGGTAAGGCGATCAAGGAGAAATTTCGTGAAGTTGATAAAGCACAAGGATTCTCAAGTCCTTCTCTCTATTAAATTAGTGCTGCCTGGTGGAGAGAGCTTGCTCCCGCACAACCTCTTCAACCGGCTGCCGATCACGAGCGTCGACGACGAGCGTACGTTTTTGAAATGCAAAGCAATTATATCTGACAATTTCGGGGTTCTCCCTACTGTAGTCTAGATTCTCTCTGAAAATATTAATGTACAATTGTTTTTGACAATAAATGGAATTCGATACGTGCATTTTTCTTCTTTGTTGAATTCTAGTGTAACCAGAACTCATAGATTTATTCAAAGATGAAGAAAAATGACAAAAAGCTAAAGTACAACAGCTAGGTACAAAAGAAATGATTCTATTGAATTAGCTCAAATTTCTCCGTGCAGTCTACAAAATAAGTTAAGCTAGTCAATCTATCTCCGTACAACGTGATAGGAGAGCTTGAGCATTTGTCCCTGGATAATGAAACGCCCAGTCGCTAGAAACTCCCTCTTCGCACCTGATGTCCATCATTGTTCATGCGAATTGCTGTCATGTCGCAGATCTTTGATATAGCCGCTGAAGTTTCCTCTGACCAAGTTTCGTACACCGTCACTGCCATTGGGATACATCGCCTACTCAGTTCGACACATTTCGGTCCATTTTCAGCAGTTTTCTCTTTGAGGCCTGTCCCTCTTCGAGACAGACAATCACCATTCGTACTAACTACTAACTCGCTTCGTCGATGAATTGTTTAGAATTGTTTGGCATTTGTGAGCTAATGAGCATTATGATGGGATGAAATTAACCTTTTCTGAGCCCTGCGGAGTCATTATAATTCACAATATAAATTATTTTCTATCAATTTTAAATATTTTGATGATTTTTTTTAAATATTTCGAGGTTTGAAATGAATTAATATTTAAATATTTGATGCCTTTGACAGGGGCGTCGTGCTATTGGGGCACGGGGGGGCACGTGCCCCCCTGGGTTATTCTGGTTAGTCCTCTTTTAAGGTCTCTGTCTTCATTATTACAACCGTCAAAAGGACAGTTGAAAGAATTTGAAACTCTGTGCGAAATCTATCGAGAAGATATCCAATACAAAGCTGCATTATCTGACTATAAACTATTTTGCTATATGATGTTAAGCGAAAGGATCTAATGGTAAACTCATGAACGCATTTTGGGATCGAAAAGTCTGTATCAGATATTTCTGCTTGTGAAAACTTGCAGTGTGTTTATTTGCTATTGATGATTGACAACAAGATGACGGCAACATACCCTAATCTGAATATACTTTATCGATTAGCAATGACCTTGCCGGTTACATCAGTATCATGTGAACGTTCTTTCAGCTCATTGAAATTCGTAAAATCGGCGCTACGGACCACAATGGATCAAGATCGTTTGAGAGATCTCCTAATTATTGCATCAGAAACCCAAAGAAATCAAAAAGAAAACGTGACGAGAATTAGAGACGTGTTTTTGAATATGTGTGATCGACGTTAATCATGTTCTCCAATCAGATTTTGTTCTCAATTTCAATAAACGTATGTTTTAACCAATTGCTTTTCATTAAACTATCAAATACGTGTAGATAGATACGGTTACTACAAAAAGTAGGACTACACTACAATCAAAATTGAATAAAACCTACTGCTTCCTTTTTAACTTTGGATATTATCTTACCTCTTGATATTATTTATGTTAGCTCAACTTTTGATATTATCTTACTTCTTGATATTCTTGATATTAGCTTTCCTTTTCAAAGCCGATATTACCTTTTTATCACGCAAAACTGAGTAGCAGTACGGGTACATATTTCACTGTGACTACTTAGTCTGTCAAATTTTGCACTATTGTGCCCCCCTTGAGGAATCGGGCGCACTACGCCCCTGGCCTTTGACTAAATATTTTTCCAAACCGTAGCATCTAAATGTGGTACGCATTTCATGTCACATCATTATGGAATGCTGAATGTATATTGCATTTAACATCAATTCTCCCGAGTCAGTGCCATTCCACAAGATTATGAACAAACCCTTCATCAGTTGGTTACGAATACAACGTTCAAAATCGGCAGTTTCCGATTTTGACTCTATTAAGGAAAGTGCTCGAAATTTAAACGATCAGCGTTCGTACAACAAGTGCAAAGCTGGATAAACACACAGACAGTTAATTTTCATCATCTAAATAAACCCTACATTCAGGAAGAGCAGTATACAGTCAGCAGAGGGGTCATTGTCGTACGGTTATGAATACTTTTGAATCCACTGACGCACGCTGGAGACTCTCATGAATAGAGTATGCATGGGAATCTCCTCTCCACAAGGATGGTTTCCGGCTTCGACAAGTCCGGCCAGATATTCTCTCCCATCTTCGCTGCGACAAACCAGAGGTGACCCAGAGTCCCCAAAGCATGGAGAACCTCTCGTTTTTCCTCCTTCAACCACTTGTTCGGTGCACATCATAGAGGGAATCGGCGTGATTTCGCCGAAACATTTGGATTCTTTCACAATCTTCACCAGGCCTTGCCGAGCGAGCATGGGAAAGATCTCCGCAGTGGCATTCTTGGAGTCAGGATACTTGTAGCGACCCCAGCCCATGGGTATACAGCGATCACCAATCTTTGGAACTAATTTGCCTGCTAGATCCGTTCCAAGTAATGCATAGTCGATCTCGGGTGTCTTTTTGATGTGCTTCGTTGTCTTTAGAATCAAATAATCGATCGGAGCTGAGAGAATATTCGAGTTCTTCATTCCAAGCCACTTGTATTGACTCGGAAAGTTCTCCGGCCAAATCACTTGACGAATGCCGACTCGAACCGCCGATTGTCCACCGCGTGGATGTTGATTCCTTGTGCCCAATAAGGCACTGACTCGGTAGGGCTGCGCCGGATTCACCCACACCAAAGGAAAGCAATGAGCAACGGTCAAGATCGTGTCCGAATTTATCAGCGCCCCTCCACACTTATGATTGCGATCCCATTGTAGAGATACAAGGAAGGGGAAACGATGATTTTTGGGCAGCACTGTACCATTGATGATGGCTGATGCGCATGAAATAACAGTTAGAAGGAGAAATGTCACAAACAGCTGCATGTTCGTGGGATGATGATAACTGCGACACCATCGTATTTATACCGCTGATAATTACTTCAAACAATTAACTTCTGTTTCATTGAGAAAGAGAACTGACGCTTTTATTTTGATTGTAATGATCGTCGCTATTTTACGAATATCCGGCGTTTACATCAATGGCACATGCAGAGAGGAAAAACTGACAATTGATGTCGCGCTTAGAATCACACGTTTGTGGAAATACTATGCTGAGAATTCTGGACAATATGATGGCCTGGCGTCGTGTTTATAGCCTTTCAGACTTCAAATATGCAACTTTATGTAATAAATGAAAACTACAAATGAGAAGAGAAATGTTGACAAACAGTGCAAGTTCATGTACTGTACACAGCATTTCCGTGTTTTCCCGGATCCTCGTGTTCGCTGCTGTGTTATCAAAGCAGAAAATTGTTTCCTGATGTTCACAGGAATAGAACATCACATTCTGCACCTCACCCGCTAAAGAGCTGTTACTATGATCGAAATCGAGATTGAACGAAGAGCAAAATATTGTGCACTCTTTCAGTCTTTTCAGCAATTCTATATGTTCCCCAGTTACGTTAGCAGTAATTTTACACTAGGTGACATGCCACGCGTGATTCACGCGTAATTACGGAACACCCCAAACATCCGTGGTTGAGGACATTCTATTCTACCCGCGTACATGCGCGCTGCACTATAAGAGTCAGAAATCACGTGATCTGATGCTGTTAAAACATGGGAAATGTTTATGAATACGCGCGGACGAGCGTTTATAGTTTGCGCGTCGTCTATGGTTGTCTGCGCTGCCGCTTGAACCACAAGATGAACCGCCAAGCATGGTCTGTCTTCCCTGAGCATGAAATTGAGGTCCTATCACATTGTTTAGCCTCTGATACATGCAGACGCAAAGTCTATATAACAGGACTGCCAACTATACTAACTTATATAACTTATATTGCAGCAATATCCCGCATAGCCACGGATGTTTGGGGTCATGTGTAATTACGCGTGATTGAGCTTGGCATGTCACCTAGTGTAGTTACGTATCTTTTTCACCGCACTTGTTAATTCAGGGTTGAAACTTGAATTCTTCTTTCCGATGGTTTGGATTTTGGGAATCTGTCAGAATTTGATATAGTGGGCCTACGGCTTTGATGATGTTTTGAAAATCATTTGATATAAAGATGTCTCAAGAAAACATGTTGCGAGTATTTTTAACTGCATTGGGATAGTCAAGTCGCGTTGAATATCATTTTTATTCAGGGATCCAATGAAACTGACAATTTTGCTTGTCCAGCTATTTTGAGCAATGTTATGAGATTATTTCTGTCATTCATATAATAGGCCTAAATACATACATGCAGATGCATTCCTGGAGGAATGAACATGCTAATCATCATTTCATTTGTACTTCGTCAATCATTTCTGAGTGATTTGAATTGATTAAGGTGCTTTATTCCGAAAGAAATTGACAAAAATTAACGGTTTTCAAAAAGCGCCCTTACAATAAAGCCCAAAATTTTGTATGTTCTCATTGGGTATATATGATAAAAATTGAGTTGTTTAAATTAGAAAAACATTGAAACCTAAACTCAGAAATAATTGCGTCGTAGCTATACCATAGCTTTTGAGTAACATCATATGCATGCGCAGTAGGAGTCGCCAATACCGGTATTACCGGTGCCGGTTTTGCATGTTTTTTATATACTGAAAACCGGCTTTGCGATTTCAAAATGTCGCTTTATTTTTCTGCTTCGTTTTTGTTGTTAAATTTGCCGGGCTATCTGAATATCGAGGAGACAGGATCTATTAGAAATACTTCATGCATTCACTCGCTTGAAAAATAGAAAGTACTCGCAGCACTAAAGATTCTGTAGCAGTGATTTTTTAGGCTTGTTCTCCCATGAAGTTGCATTACATCAAGGGATGAAGATTGTGCTCATATTTTCTTTAAACCCGATTTTTTTATCGACTTCATGTCTTATTTGTTACGGTTTGATATTGATCAATCGCCCGTATGCCAATCTGTTCACCAAAGAATGAATTATTCAAAGAACTTGATACTTTTAGTACAAGTATTGCAATTCATGAAGTACGATATCTAGCTGAAAGCAGTCCAAGATCGCAGTACGAAAAATGGCTGTTGTAAAGTCTTCAAAATCCTCAATTAAGACTAGAGGAAACCTTATAAAGATAAACCCGAAGAGATTTTATTTTATCATATTCTCTATTGAGTTACCAAACAGTCGATCGATCATCATCAGTGGCAAATTAACAGTTAGCTTATGAACATTATTCAAAAAACTTTAAGCTCAAATTCTAGCTATGGCCTGCATGTGCATCACCATAGAGTAAGTATATTAGGTAGAGTAACAACTGAGCATTTATTAAATCCCCTTTGTGCATACAGTTTCGATTTTATTAAATGAACTCGAATGATGCCCAGTATCACATGTGAGATGTGAAAATCTTTGCACGTTTGGAGAAATTTTGGATTTGGCTGATTGTGATAGCAATATAATATCATTTTACAAATCATCCGTGTCATGTCATCCTGTGTGGAAGTTCGCTAAATTAGCAATCCGATGGGTTACTATCACTATAATACTATAGGCTTATCAATAAGAGTACTTTCTTGAGCGTGATCAAGCTATAACCTGTCACTGGAAGAACAAAATAGACTGACAATGATCACACCTAACTTAGATGTAAATGGGTCCGCATTATCATTCAGACTTGAGTGAATCATAAAACTGCTAAATGTAAAAAGGTGTTCGTTTGATCTAAGCAGTATTTTTTTAAATCAAAGAAATAAACTTTGCTGCACTCAACAGAAGCTAAACCCCCCCCCCTCTGCAATTCTCTTCTGCTAGAGAAAAAAATCTCGTCTGCGAAGCTTCATGAACAGAGATCAACCATCTCACGATCGGTGGCTGTCAGAGACGCACACGGCGCATGTCAAATGAACTGATTAGACCCTTGGTGGTCTTATTCGCATGTTAATATTGAACATCAAAGGTTGGCCATTGATAGGGCAGTTCTTCGACATCAGAATAGCCCATCAATCATTTACAATGACAAATTTCCTTCAAAGTCAAAACAAAGACAATCAATGTCAACGTTTGTACTCTAAAGTACTGCCCTATCAATGACCAACGTGTTTGCAACCGACAATATGTAGTGTATGAAATTAAATGTCTCAATTGCAATCAAATCTATACTGGCAGTACGATACGAAAACTTCACATCCGAAACAAGGAACATTTAACACAACAAAGTTTGTCAGTACATAGACATTTAATAAATTGTCAATTGGAACAAAATAATAACTGGAGAACAAACGTAAAAGTGATCGGACATCACAAAGATCCCATCAATCTCCGATTTCTTGAAAACATTATAATTCAACAAAGAAAGCCGACCATTAATTCCCACGAAGAGAGCCGTGCAGTGGACAATTTAATTATTTGGTACTATGCACCTTCCTAGACTTTTCTACCCGGCTAATAATCCTACGTAGCTGATACGTAGCAATCGGTGACAAACGTTCCAGAGCGTACCGTAGCAAGTTGGTTGGTGGCAGTGCGCAGCAGCTACGTAGCTGATGATACTTATCCTACTACTTACAGCAGATTTTCAGCACTTTGACGTTTCGCCTATCAGAGCGTTGCTGCTCGGTTGCTTCTACGTAGCAAAAAAAACGTTGCGGATACGTAGCAGTCGGTAGCTGCTCGGTTGCTTCTACGTAGCAAAAAAACGTTGCGGATACGTAGCAGTCGGTAGCTGAAACGTAGTACAATGCAGATGCGTAGAAGTCCTCAGCTGAAACGTATAGCTAATTATCTATGAATATAGAGAGATATCCTCAGACTAACAAATCAAGCACATAAATTCGACTTAGCAGGTGCAGACGCTGCGTTTCGCCCTACAAGCGCTCGTCAGGGCCGCTCGGAATCGTCCAAAATACCTTGAACTATCTAATTTAATGATATTAATATATCAACTTCATTGAATCACAACTTTGAAAGCAAAGAGTTGGAGAAAGCCACAAGGACACGATGATATAATGTCTAATGGTTGAACTCGTTGAAGGACAGCACAACTATAGTTCAGGTGATAGGTTGCTGTGTTTCTAGGCATTTCAAGCTAGTTTGGACCATTCCGAACCGCCTTGACGAGTAGCGTCTACGTCTACCTGGGCAATTTTGTGCTTAAATTGCTCAAGTCTGTGGACAATAGTTCATCTTTCTATTCATTGCCCAGGCGAACTGACACCTTGCACTATATTCACATACACTTATCACCGTGTAACCAACAACATGCTGATCCGCATAAAGTATGTGATTGAAGTGTTTGCGATTTAGTGTGACTCAACACTCTCCAATTATAGTAACGACATTATAGTAACATCGATTGTAGTTTTTCAATGGAACTGTTCACTTGATTTTGACAATACATGATATCAAGATACTTGCATTGAAAAACATCAAAGAGAATTTGTGTCAAGCAAAAGATTTTGTGAAACAATGTCAGGAGAAAGGAGAATTGATCATTTGCCAAATGTTTCTGAAAACCAAAAACCTTTTCAACGCAGCAATCCTCACACCACCGATCTGGATTATTTTCAATCGATGAGAAAAATGCCTGAAGCTCCTTCTTGTGAAAATATACAGCATGAACAATCTTGCTCTGAGATGGCCACCTAGTAACAGTGCTTTTTGGCAAACGAGTGTCGATGAACTCAGCAAGATGAGCAAGGCGCTTTGGGAAATGAGAAAAAAATGCAGACATGCCACTTAACTTTGAAAAAAAGATCCTGCAATCGACAATCGAATCTGATGATCTAAGCAACGCAAGATTCAGTTTATGTGCATAGCAATGCACGTAGGTTGCTGTCGGGTATTTTGCCCGAATTTTTGCCTGGACACCGTTTTTCTCGCCCGACATAACACTGGCACCATCATGTTTGCGCCACTATCTTTCCCCCAACATTTTGATTTTCAATCACACTGGTCAAACACGATGCAATATTTCCAGCAGCAGCATCCTTGCTAATGTCAATGACTTGGAAAAAGCGCTCTTGAATATTACTGCCATGAAGATATTGGAAAACGATGCAAAGTTGAGTCTTTCTTGAAATATCAGTTCATTCATCAGCCTCTATTGAAATGAAACTAGTTGATTGATCCTTCATCCCCGAAATAATTTTGCTGCGTGTTTGTGTTTGCAAATGTGTTTGCAACAGACGTGATTAGGTCATTCTGAATATGATTTGACAAACCAGAAAAAACATGGACTCTTCTAAATGTCTTGCAATCAAATCATCATATCTAGCAAGGTAATGTAAGGAGCCGACATAATTTCCTCGATGACCTCGAAAAGGCAGTTGATGAATAATCAAATGGCAAGTCGTGTCAATAAGTCTCTTCATTACTTCTCTATTCTTTCTGACAGCTGCGTTATGTAAGTCAGTTGTGCGCTTCTCATTCTCGTCAATCATCATTTCTATCCGAACTTTTCCAAAATTCTTAAGAGCAACCATGGACTGAGAATGACTTGTTGATTGCTCATGTTTCTGGGCTGCTTTGCTCAGATTGCTTACATCTGTATAGCCTTTATCATTCCAGACAAATTTATTGGTGCTAAACAAGACACATGACCAACAAAACAAGCGACATTTCGCTTCACTACCGGTAAGCCACTCATAACGATCGTAGGATGATATATTGAAATGACGCGTAAAACTCTTTCTGCTTTACATTCCTGATTTAAATCAGCGAGAAGAGGTTTGGGTCTACCGGCTTTCATGAGCTCGAGCCGATCATTGAATGATACTGATGACTTACTTAAAATATAATTAACTTCATTGAGCCTACCATCACTACCATCAGTTGCTTCAGCCATTTTCATGCAACTACGAGTACACGATCGTTATGAGTGACAGGTTGACACAGAAAGGGAATCTGTTATAACTTCTGCTCTATCTCTTCTAGGAGGGTTCAGCAATTTTCGGATATTGCAGTGCGTTCAAGCAATCACAGCATTGCAAGCACAATTGTAAGTCGACATCATCAATTAACCCTTGTTAAACTCTCGCCTCATAGTGGGACGCTGTAAGCAGCAGCGCGTTTACGATCATAGTCTTCGCGTGAGAGAGGTGGCATTCTGATTTGACGTTGAACTAGCTTGAATTTAATTGGCAGCTGTGAACTGCTGTGAACACAGTTAGGCAGCTAAACGAGATTCACCATCAGACGTCGCTTTCAGCCAGAGAGAGTTAGCTTTCAGCCGACTAAATATACATCATCTCGGGAACCTCAGAGAAAGCAATTAGCTGTGCTTCATAGTTTTCAACAGTTGAAGGATAATTTGTGATTTTTTTCGAGAAAACTAGTGGGTATTCAGTGAATACCCCGTGTCTAATTACGGACCGCCCCTGATTCAGGTTCAATAAATCAAACATGAATTTAGTGAATCATAAAATCATCGGTAATAAATCATTGAATAAAAAACTTGAAATTTCAGTCAAGAAAGCACGAATAATATAGCAACTATTCCATGAAGACTTCCATTATAATACGGTTAATGAAATTTCCCTTGATAATCAGCTTAATTTCTGCTTAGTTAGGATGCTTATTAGCAAGTATACATTCCTTTTGATATCCGACTTGTTTCATACTACTTATAAAGGAGAGTCATCTCGGTAGTATATTAATTGGCAAATTCTGATTATTTTCAAAAGTGCTCAAGTAATTTTTTGGACCACGGGAACGTAATCTCCGCAAAAAACTAAATCCATAGGAACTAAACTCCCTACTTCGATTTTGTGTCAGGTGTTGGGACAGCACCTAAATGAAGGGGTATCATATGTAACCGGTCCGAAATATGAAGTACAACAATTGGAAAAAATGAAAAATGTAACAAGTTGTACGCTCCAAGGGTGAAGAGATGAAGCTAATTAAATCGCAACTCGGCATGCTAGCTCAATTGATGGGAGGAAATGAGAGTGAAATTCCCTCAGACTATAGTGCCGACATGTCAAACGAACTTTACCATCAAGAACATGACCTTTGAGGCAGTAGACGCATCCGGTGCGGATGTTTGGGAAGAGGGTGGTAGTACAGTACATATAACTCAATGACCGAACAGTTGTCGTCACCGAACTGGATATTCTTTTGTTCTCTAGACTGTACGCTGCTCATCCTTCTGGGTCCCCCACACATAGATAGAATATACGGTGTCTATCGGTGAAAGCCATTTTATCTTGTGTAGGCCTTAGTGGGTGACACTATCTATGGGAAAGGTAGACGATGAACTCGTGATTGCTGGAAGTGTAATATAGTGGTGGAAAGCAATCTACTCAGGATCGAGGTACTTATGGGTTATCTCCCCCCACGTTTTCGAATTTGTCTAAAATCTGTAGAAATGAATCAATTGTCACAAAACTTCAAACACACGTAAGTGAGCTTATTTTCTAGCCACATGCCAAAATCTAAGCAAATCGGAGAAGTACTTTTTGAATTAGCAGCGATAACTTCAAGTGCAGCGATGTCGACAGCTTGATTTGACTTCTTATGACCTCACCCTCGGAGCAGAAAACACTCGAGGTCAACAAAGTCATTTCCCGACAACTCGTGAAGCGATGATGACCAGGCCACATCTCTTACATTAATATGCTTGGCTTAAAAAAGGTGTGGCAAGGCAGGGGTCGTGGGAAGATCTGAAATAAAAGTGGATGAAACGAAGAGGGAGAGAGAACAAAGCACACACGAGTAACAATAATGCGTCGAACAGACGAAGTCAGATGAAGCTGTTGACTTCTCTAAACTTCACGTCATCGTCTCTCATGCGAAAAGTATTTGTCTGATCTGCTTGAATTTTTGTATATGGGTAGAAAATATGCTTAAGTATGTCTACCTGAAGTTTGGTGACGATTGATTAATTTTGTCAAATTTGAGACAAAAATTTGAAAACCTGGGGGGGAGATAACCCATAAGTACCAGCATCGATAGAATTAATATATCCAGAGTTCTTACATATTAATAAATAGTGTTACACAGTCATCATCTTTGGTCATCAGCTTTCTTGTTGCAATCTTTCTTGACAACATTTCTTAAATACTTGCATACATGTACTTCCTGATTATTCACCTGAAAAGTTTGTATTTGAAAAAAGTCTTTGTTGCTATCTTTGACTTCTTTTTTAGACTAGAATAGGGTCTTCTACGGTACTTTATGGGGAGGAATCAATCACACTTTAAGCGCTTAGGAGGAATCTGTGTAAAAGGGCTGAGAACCATTGGTAAAGCATTGAAAAGTTTCTTTAATAATCACTTCTTGTTTTTTCAGCGTGTTTTAAGCGTTTTAAACAATTTGTTTAACCTCTTGAGCCCGATGACGTGCGGCGCACGTCATGTGAGCACTTGCGAAGGTGTTCGACTAGCAACTGATAACACTGTCCCAACTACCCATGACATGCACTGCAAGTCATCGCTGTATTATGCTGCCATTGTTCGCTCTGCCGCTATGAGCGAGTCACGTGAACTGCACGTCATGGGTAGTTGGAGCAGTGTAGCAGATTAAAGCACTCAAGAGGTTGAAGCTCTGCCCACCCTGGTTTCTGCCTGACCTGACAAAATCACTGTAGACCCAAGGATCGAGGCTGAATGACGCTGCCGTCACCGATGCAGAGAATGCCATCAAAAAATTGCCTGAGGTCAAGGGTAAGGCAATCAAGGAGAAATTTCGTGAAGTTGATAAAACACAAGGATTCTCAAGTCCTTCTCTCTATTAAATTAGTGTTGCCTGGTGGAGAGAGCTTGCTCCCGCACAACCTCTTCAACCGGCTGCCGATCACGAGCGTCGACGACGAGCGTACGTTTTTGAAATGCAAAGCAATTATATCCGACAATTTCGGGGTTCTCCCTACTGTAGTCTAGATTCTCTCTGAAAATATTAATGTGCAATTGTTTTTGACAATAAATGGAATTCGATACTTGCATTTTTCTTCTTTGTTGAATTCTAGTATAACCAGAACTCATAGATTTATTCAAAGATGAAGAAAAAATGACAAAAAGTTAAAGTACAACAGCTAGGTACAAAAGAAATGATTCTATTGAATTAGCTCAAATTTCTCCGTGCAGTCTACAAAATAAGTTAAGCTGGTCAATCTATCTCCGTACAACGTGATAGGAGAGCTTGAGCATTTGTCCCTGGATAATGAAACGCCCAGTCGCTAGAAACTCCCTCTTCGCACCTGATGTCCATCATTGTTCATGCGAATTGCTGTCATGTCGCAGATCTTTGATATAGCCGCTGAAGTTTCCTCTGACCAAGTTTCGTACACCGTCACTGCCATTGGGATACATCGCCTACTCAGTTCGACACATTTCGGTCCATTTTCAGCACGTTTTCTCTTTGAGGCCTCTTCGAGACAGACATCACCATTCGTACTCGCTTCGTCGATGAATTGTTTAGAATTGTTTGGCATTTGTGAGCTAATGAGCATTATGATGGGATGAAATTAACCTTTTCTGAGCCCTGCGGAGTCATTATAATTCACAATATAAATTAATTTCTATCAATTTTAAATATTTTGATGATTTTTTTTAAATATTTCGAGGTTTGAAATGAATTAATATTTAAATATTTGATGCCTTTGACAGGGGCGTCGTACTATTGGGGCACGGGGGGGCACGTGCCCCCCTGGGTTATTCTGGTTAGTCCTCTATTAAAGTCTCTGTCTTCATTATTACAACTGTCAAAAGGACAATGGAAAGAATTTGAACCTCTGTGCGAAATCTTTCGAGAAGATATCCAATACAAAGCTGCATTATCCGAATATAAACTATTTTGCAATGAAAAGTCTGTATCAGATATTTCTGCTTGTGAAAACTTACAGTCTGTTTATTTGCTATTGATGATTGACAACAAGATGACGGCAACATACCCTAATCTGAATATACTTTATCGATTAGCAATGACCGTGCCGGTCACATCAGTATCATGTGAACGTTCTTTCAGCTCTTTGAAATTCGCAAAATCGGCGCTACGGACCACAATGGATCAAGATCGTTTGAGAGATCTCCTAATTATTGCATCAGAAACCCAAAGAAATCAAAAAGAAGACGTGGCGAGAATTAGAGACGTGTTTTGGAATATATGTGATCGATGTTAATCATGTTCTCCAATCAGATTTTGTTCTCAATTTCAATAAACGTATGTTTTAATCAATTGCTTTTCATTAAACTATCAAATACGTGTAGATAGATACGGTTACTACAAAAAGTAGGACTACACTACAATCAAAATTGAATAAAACCTACTGTTTCCTTTTTAACTTTGGATATTATCTTACCTCTTGATATTATTTATGTTAGCTTTCCTTTTCAAAGCCTATATTACCTTTTTATCACGCAAAAATGAGTAGCAGTACGGGTACATATTTCACTGTGACTACTTAGTCTGTCAAATTTTGCACTATTGTGCCCCCCTTGAGGAATCGGGCGCACTACGCCCCTGGCCTTTGACTAAATATTTTTCCAAACCGTAGCATCTAAATGTGGTACGCATTTCATGTCACATCATTATGGAATGCTGAATGTATATTGCATTTAACATCAATTCTCCCGAGTCAGTGCCATTCCACAAGATTATGAACAAACCCTTCATCAGTTGGTTACGAATACAATGTTCAAAATCGGCAGTTTCCGATTTTGACTCTATTAAGGAAAGTGCTCGAAATTTAAACGATCAGCGTTCGTACAACAAGTGCAAAGCTGGATAAACACACAGACAGTTAATTTTCATCATCTAAATAAACCCTACATTCAGGAAGAGCAGTATACAGTCAGCAGAGGGGTCATTGTCGTACGGTTATGAATACTTTTGAATCCACTGGCGCACGCTGGAGACTCTCATGAATAGAGTTTGCATGGGAATCTCCTCTCCACAAGGATGGTTTCCGGCTTCGACAAGTCCGGCCAGATATTCTCTCCCATCTTCGCTGCGACAAACCAGAGGTGACCCAGAGTCCCCAAAGCATGGAGAACCTCTCGTTTTTCCTCCTTCAACCACTTGTTCGGTGCACATCATAGAGGGAATCGGCGTGATTTCGCCGAAACATTTGGATTCTTTCACAATCTTCACCAGGCCTTGCCGAGCGAGCATGGGAAAGATCTCCGCGGTGGCATTCTTGGAGTCAGGGTACTTGTAGCGACCCCAGCCCATGGGTATACAGCGATCACCAATCTTTGGAACTAATTTGCCTGCTAGATCCGTTCCAAGTAATGCATAGTCGATCTCGGGTGTCTTTTTGATGTGCTTCGTTGTCTTTAGAATCAAATAATCGATCGGAGCTGAGAGAATATTCGAGTTCTTCATTCCAAGCCACTTGTATTGACTCGGAAAGTTCTCCGGCCAAATCACTTGACGAATGCCGACTCGAACCGCCGATTGTCCACCGCGTGGATGTTGATTCCTTGTGCCCAATAAGGCACTGACTCGGTAGGGCTGCGCCGGATTCACCCACACCAAAGGAAAGCAATGAGCAACGGTCAAGATCGTGTCCGAATTTATCAGCGCCCCTCCACACTTATGATTGCGATCCCATTGTAGAGATACAAGGAAGGGGAAACGATGATTTTTGGGCAGCACTGTACCATTGATGATGGCTGATGCGCATGAAATAACAGTTAGAAGGAGAAATGTCACAAACAGCTGCATGTTCGTGGGATGATGATAACTGCGACACCATCGTATTTATACCGCTGATAATTACTTCAAACAATTAACTTCTGTTTCATTGAGAAAGAGAACTGACGCTTTTATTTTGATTGTAATGATCGTCGCTATTTTACGAATATCCGGCGTTTACATCAATGGCACATGCAGAGAGGAAAAACTGACAATTGATGTCGCGCTTAGAATCACACGTTTGTGGAAATACTATGCTGAGAATTCTGGACAATATGATGGCCTGGCGTCGTGTTTATAGCCTTTCAGACTTCAAATATGCAACTTTATGTAATAAATGAAAACTACAAATGAGAAGAGAAATGTTGACAACAGTGCAAGTTCATGTACTGTACACAGCATTTCCGTGTTTTCCCGGATCCTCGTGTTCGCTGCTGTGTTATCAAAGCAGAAAATTGTTTCCTGATGTTCACAGGAATAGAACATCACATTCTGCACCTCACCCGCTAAAGAGCTGTTACTATGATCGAAATCGAGATTGAACGAAGAGCAAAATATTGTGCACTCTTTCAGTCTTTTCAGCAATTCTGTATGTTCCCCAGTTACGTTAGCAGTAATTTTACACTAGGTGACATGCCACGCGTGATTCACGCGTAATTACGGAACACCCCAAACATCCGTGGTTGAGGACATTCTATTCTTCTACCCGCGTACATGCGCGCTGCACTATAAGAGTCAGAAATCACTTGATCTGATGCTGTTAAAACATGGGAAATGTTTATGAATACACGCGGGCGAGTGTTTATAGTTTGCGCGTCGTCTATGGTTGTCTGCGCTGCCGCTTGAACCACAAGATGAACCGCCAAGCATGGTCTGTCTTCCCTGAGCATGAAATTGAGGTCCTATCACATTGTTTAGCCTCTGATACATGCAGACGCAAAGTCTATATAACAGGACTGCCAACTATACTAACTTATAT
Source organism: Prostheceraeus crozeri (assembly GCA_907163375.1). Classification (NCBI taxonomy): domain Eukaryota; kingdom Metazoa; phylum Platyhelminthes; order Polycladida; family Euryleptidae; genus Prostheceraeus; species Prostheceraeus crozeri. The sequence continues at coordinate 15,835 of CAJQUW010007828.1, forward strand.
AACTTATATTGCAGCAATATCCCGCATAGCCACGGATGTTTGGGGTCATGTGTAATTACGCGTGATTGAGCTTGGCATGTCACCTAGTGTAGTTACGTATCTTTTTCACCGCACTTGTTAATTCAGGGTTGAAACTTGAATTCTTCTTTCCGATGGTTTGGATTTTGGGAATCTGTCAGAATTTGATATAGTGGGCCTACGGCTTTGATGATGTTTTGAAAATCATTTGATATAAAGATGTCTCAAGAAAACATGTTGCGAGTATTTTTAACTGCATTGGGATAGTCAAGTCGCGTTGAATATCATTTTTATTCAGGGATCCAATGAAACTGACAATTTTGCTTGTCCAGCTATTTTGAGCAATGTTATGAGATTATTTCTGTCATTCATATAATAGGCCTAAATACATACATGCAGATGCATTCCTGGAGGAATGAACATGCTAATCATCATTTCATTTGTACTTCGTCAATCATTTCTGAGTGATTTGAATTGATTAAGGTGCTTTATTCCGAAAGAAATTGACAAAAATTAACGGTTTTCAAAAAGCGCCCTTACAATAAAGCCCAAAATTTTGTATGTTCTCATTGGGTATATATGATAAAAATTGAGTTGTTTAAATTAGAAAAACATTGAAACCTAAACTCAGAAATAATTGCGTCGTAGCTATACCATAGCTTTTGAGTAACATCATATGCATGCGCAGTAGGAGTCGCAATACCGGTATTACCGGTGCCGGTTTTGCATGTTTTTTATAATACTGAAAACCGGCTTTGCGATTTCAAAATGTCGCTTTATTTTTCTGCTTCGTTTTTGTTGTTAAATTTGCCGGGCTATCTGAATATCGAGGAGACAGGATCTATTAGAAATACTTCATGCATTCACTCGCTTGAAAAATAGAAAGTACTCGCAGCACTAAAGATTCTGTAGCAGTGATTTTTTAGGCTTGTTCTCCCATGAAGTTGCATTACATCAAGGGATGAAGATTGTGCTCATATTTTCTTTAAACCCGATTTTTTTTATCGACTTCATGTCTTATTTGTTACGGTTTGATATTGATCAATCGCCCGTATGCCAATCTGTTCACCAAAGAATGAATTATTCAAAGAACTTGATACTTTTAGTACAAGTATTGCAATTCATGAAGTACGATATCTAGCTGAAAGCAGTCCAAGATCGCAGTACGAAAAATGGCTGTTGTAAAGTCTTCAAAATCCTCAATTAAGACTAGAGGAAACCTTATAAAGATAAACCCGAAGAGATTTTATTTTATCATATTCTCTATTGAGTTACCAAACAGTCGATCGATCATCATCAGTGGCAAATTAACAGTTAGCTTATGAACATTATTCAAAAAACTTTAAGCTCAAATTCTAGCTATGGCCTGCATGTGCATCACCATAGAGTAAGTATATTAGGTAGAGTAACAACTGAGCATTTATTAAATCCCCTTTGTGCATACAGTTTCGATTTTATTAAATGAACTCGAATGATGCCCAGTATCACATGTGAGATGTGAAAATCTTTGCACGTTTGGAGAAATTTTGGATTTGGCTGATTGTGATAGCAATATAATATCATTTTACAAATCATCCGTGTCATGTCATCCTGTGTGGAAGTTCGCTAAATTAGCAATCCGATGGGTTACTATCACTATAATACTATAGGCTTATCAATAAGAGTACTTTCTTGAGCGTGATCAAGCTATAACCTGTCACTGGAAGAACAAAATAGACTGACAATGATCACACCTAACTTAGATGTAAATGGGTCCGCATTATCATTCAGACTTGAGTGAATCATAAAACTGCTAAATGTAAAAAGGTGTTCGTTTGATCTAAGCAGTATTTTTTTAAATCAAAGAAATAAACTTTGCTGCACTCAACAGAAGCTAAACCCCCCCCCTCTGCAATTCTCTTCTGCTAGAGAAAAAAATCTCGTCTGCGAAGCTTCATGAACAGAGATCAACCATCTCACGATCGGTGGCTGTCAGATACGCACACGGCGCATGTCAAATGAACTGATTAGACCCTTGGTGGTCTTATTCGCATGTTAATATTGAACATCAAAGGTTGGCCATTGATAGGGCAGTTCTTCGACATCAGAATAGCCCATCAATCATTTACAATGACAAATTTCCTTCAAAGTCAAAACAAAGACAATCAATGTCAACGTTTGTACTCTAAAGTACTGCCCTATCAATGACCAACGTGTTTGCAACCGACAATATGTAGTGTATGAAATTAAATGTCTCAATTGCAATCAAATCTATACTGGCAGTACGATACGAAAACTTCACATCCGAAACAAGGAACATTTAACACAACAAAGTTTGTCAGTACATAGACATTTAATAAATTGTCAATTGGAACAAAATAATAACTGGAGAACAAACGTAAAAGTGATCGGACATCACAAAGATCCCATCAATCTCCGATTTCTTGAAAACATTATAATTCAACAAAGAAAGCCGACCATTAATTCCCACGAAGAGAGCCGTGCAGTGGACAATTTAATTATTTGGTACTATGCACCTTCCTAGACTTTTCTACCCGGCTAATAATCCTACGTAGCTGATACGTAGCAATCGGTGACAAACGTTCCAGAGCGTACCGTAGCAAGTTGGTTGGTGGCAGTGCGCAGCAGCTACGTAGCTGATGATACTTATCCTACTACTTACAGCAGATTTTCAGCACTTTGACGTTTCGCCTATCAGAGCGTTGCTGCTCGGTTGCTTCTACGTAGCAAAAAAACGTTGCGGATACGTAGCAGTCGGTAGCTGCTCGGTTGCTTCTACGTAGCAAAAAAACGTTGCGGATACGTAGCAGTCGGTAGCTGAAACGTAGTACAATGCAGATGCGTAGAAGTCCTCAGCTGAAACGTATAGCTAATTATCTATGAATATAGAGAGATATCCTCAGACTAACAAATCAAGCACATAAATTCGACTTAGCAGGTGCAGACGCTGCGTTTCGCCCTACAAGCGCTCGTCAGGGCCGCTCGGAATCGTCCAAAATACCTTGAACTATCTAATTTAATGATATTAATATATCAACTTCATTGAATCACAACTTTGAAAGCAAAGAGTTGGAGAAAGCCACAAGGACACGATGATATAATGTCTAATGGTTGAACTCGTTGAAGGACAGCACAACTATAGTTCAGGTGATAGGTTGCTGTGTTTCTAGGCATTTCAAGCTAGTTTGGACCATTCCGAACCGCCTTGACGAGTAGCGTCTACGTCTACCTGGGCAATTTTGTGCTTAAATTGCTCAAGTCTGTGGACAATAGTTCATCTTTCTATTCATTGCCCAGGCGAACTGACACCTTGCACTATATTCACATACACTTATCACCGTGTAACCAACAACATGCTGATCCGCATAAAGTATGTGATTGAAGTGTTTGCGATTTAGTGTGACTCAACACTCTCCAATTATAGTAACTTCAAAAGCACACGCGAAAAGTGCCTATTAAATAACAGCATGTTATGAACAGACTTGTGTCAATTACTCAATTATGGTAACCATTATCAACGAGGACATGCATGTCGAGTGAATATTCAACTACTGATCTGAAAAGTAATTGAAATTACTTATCAATTACATGGCTAAAAATGTGATTACAAATTACTTATCAGAAAATGAAATTGATTACAGCTACTAATGACAGCAGGTGTAATTTCAATTACAACATAAGTCTGGCAATGAGTCTGTACACACTTGGTACACATTAACTGGAGTGTAGGTCCCCGGCAGAAAATCAGGTGGATTAAATCCGGATTAAATCTGAATGTCTCTTGAAAGAGTGTGAATCACTGAATATGTGAGACATTTCCTAATTCATTGTGAAATGCCATAATATTTCTACTTCTAATATGTAAACCTAGATAGAAAATGAAATTTGTCTTGATCGCCACTTTTTCACGAATTCAGAAACTCGATGTCCAGCAAATCTGCATATGCCTAACATCGAATCGGTGCCTCTCAAAACTCAAAATTGAAAGGTTTAATTTTTATGACGGAAATTCACCATCTCACTCACTCTCTCATCAACTACTCCTCTCGATAGTTATTTTAATCAGCTCTTAAGTTTTTTACTCTCCGCTCTAATTTTATGATGATGACACCTTGTATGACAACCTAGTAACCAATTATATAGTAAATTCAGTTTGCTCGTAGTAGTATACTTTGCATCTGAATCTGCAGAAGTGATCTTGAAAGCTTTACCACAGCCAAGTTTCGTTGTGCAATCTCCCCGCCCTTCTCGCTTCACTCGCTATCCATCCTTCGGCCGCATTCGTCTTTGTCCGGGTTCGCCTGTCGACAGCTGATACAGGTGGATCGATGATGCGCTGACACCTCTCACGTGCAGCCATAGACAAGCGTGCAGCGCAGGGGCGTAGCCAAGGGGGGGGGCAACCAGGGCCATGGACTCCCAAACATTTAAGTAGTATTAAAAATTATTTGTAAATTTTAAATTTGAATTTTAAAATATATTCTTAACAATTCTCATTGCACATCGACATGTATTATTTCTATTTGAAGTACTGCGAACTAACTTAGATTAAGAGGTGCGACTTTCCTCATCTTTGTTAATGCAGTTACATCCAGATTAATCATCGAAGAAACATGTGGAACAAGTCAAATGACATGATTCAGCAAAAGTTTGGCAAGCGGACGAAGCTTGTGTCAATTTAAGTACTTCACAAGGACCTGACATGATGTGCACATGTCTCATGAAAGATTAAATCAATCAACAGTAGCCATTCTTATCCCCCTGTGGAAGTCGGCCACAGCGAGCTTTCCCCTAAACTCTACAAGTCTTAGCGAATTCTGCACGCACGCGCGTTCTGCTTTGCTTCTGACTTTCGATCCTATGAGCATACAGAACGTACATTGCCGTGATACTATTCGTTCTTGATAACTTTGAAAACGATGACAACTGAATGGAAAATTACATTACAAGTTGAAGTTTAGTACTCTCATATTTCACTATCTGCGGATATCGAATTTGAAAGAGTAAGTATTATTATTCATGCATTATTCGAGGTCAGCGGTGCAATCACAGAATTAGATTCATCTGCGCGTGTCTTCGGTTTCCTAGAAAGGAAGAATTGTATGCAACCTTAATGTCGAAATGGCACATCAACTTGCTCCTTCTCGAATGGATAATTCGTGTATCGCTTGCTATTGGAAATGGCAAACAATAAGCTGTCAGCAGAGGACACTAGAGCCAGTGAGAGATGCATGCGTGCTGTGATATCACTTCGCACACACCGAAACACACATCGATGCCTTGCTTCGATTCAGTGTATGCACTATACAGTGAGAAATGCCGAGCAGAGGATGTGAAATCATCAAGTGAACTAATTTTCGTACACCTGCTATTTTCTTCAATAATGATCGGAAGGGCCAACATTATGGAGAAAACTTGTGGGCAATGATCTGAATTCTTCGAATCTGAAGGAATTGTGGCAATCGAAGCACTTTGCTGGAACTCACATTAATCCGCAAGCGACGCACGACTTTTTTTCCTATCTCTGTAAGGTATTAGGAATTCTTTCTTGCCCACTTAATAGGTTCCTCTATGTGCCGTCAGTTTCGTATTAATCACACTTCTAGCAAACCGAAGCAGATAAACAAAATATTTAATTCTGTGTCTACAACCACATTCTGTTGGTGCAATACTGTATGGAGTAACCTCCTCGGCGACTCTAGTGCCTGGTCGCTGCTTCGTTTCTGACAGCTGTTACGACCTAAGTGTTTAAATATGTTAAGTGTGCAATCAACTCATTGCTCTAATGTAATTTTTTGGCGACATGTCCGCCATCTTTTTTCGCCAAGTAGATTTTCTGAAATTCATATTTACCAATTTCAAAAAGTAACTGTTGCTAAAATGTTTGGCAACAACTCAATTTCCAATTGATTCCTACATGAAATTCATCAAGCTTCTCATATTTCATGCCAATTTTGCTGATGGACGTGTCATTTCTGAATGGTGTGGTGCTTCATTTTGCGCTTAGATATTGTTTATCTACATGTTGAAGATGCATCTAATACAAATTTTTCCAGGAATGAGAAGAAAGGAATCCTTGCTTGCTGTTTTAGCAACATTTTTTGCCTATGATGGACATGTTACGTTTCACATCACAGTCAAGGTCAACTCTGCGCGGTTGAAGCACGTGACCCTTGTGTGTGTCCTAAAACAACATAGCATGCCCTTATTTGAGCGATGTCTTAGGTCATTGTGCCCAGAGTAACCAGCTGTTGGAAATTCCACCGTCATCATGAGAATTGAACGAGATGCTCCCATACAAATAATTCGACGTTTACACTTGTGACGTCATGCTGAATCGTTGTCTGACTGTTGCTGTTAAAGAGCAAAGCAGACAGCGACAGACAGTGACTCAGTGAGACTGTGTGAACGACAGGCTGAATGGCGCATGGTGTTATAGATTTTGCTGTGGAAGAATCATTCTGACCGCGTAAAATGGCGTCTGGTAAGTTGTTGTTAATGATAGTAGGTTTATTCAACTTAGGTTTATTCGTTACTTTGGTTACGACTATCTTCGACGTGTCGACCCTTTGCTACTGGGACTCCTTTCCAGGTGGTTGACTTGGGTGGAACGTGGAATTTATTCCGCTGAGTGAAGCAGTCGAAGGAAAAAACCCACGGCATAGGTGTACCACTGACTTGGCCATGAGAATTAGGAAGACCCTAGTGACGGCTGGCCACCACTTACTGTGTGTTTAAATAGCAATTTAGAATTCCTCCCCTACTTCGTTCACATGACCTGTCTGGGTGTAGTGCCGAATTAGGCAACAACTTCGACAGTCTAAGAAACTAGCAGGCACCTTAAATGGATCGACCGACCACCTGAGAGTGGAGACGGGAGTTTAAAGTTGCTTTCGATTCGCCAGCAGCTGTGATCATGAGATGGTGGCACATCACATCATGGAGATAGTTAAGAATTTAATAATCGCTAAGGATAGAAATTGGTACGCATTAGTATGAAAGCAATAAGTAGGCCTAGGCTAAATTAGATAGAGAAATGATTCATATGAATATAAATATTTGTAGGGTACCTAAACCTGTATTGATAGAAAATTGCACTTACCGGTAAGAGTTACTTTTCCGAAATAAATAGCATTTTCTTCTGAGTAACTTGGGTCCGCAATTATTTTGATAGGCTATTAACACGCAGTTGCAGCCCAAACTATTAAACATTCAGCTAGCAAATTTCGTTCCTACTTAATTGAACAACTATATTAGGAAGGCAATACAAAAAATATTCGGAAGATAGGAAAAAGAAAGTTTATAAGTATTAAAAGTTAATCTCATACATTTACTGCTAGCCCAATTTCCTAAACTTTTGGTATTTATTTCAGATGATGAACCAAGAGAAACATGGAACGAAGAGGAAACAGATATCAATTGATAACTTCTTCTCGAAACGCAGTTCCAAATGTGATTTATACACTTCAAATGTACATGGGTCTAAAGAAGCTAAACAAACCGACGATGCTGCGTGTAGCTCAAGTTCTAATAATGAAAATTCAACTTGAGAAATATACGATAGAGACATCGGTAAAGCAGTCGGAACGTTGCTGAGTTCTGAGGAAAGATATGCTTTCATAGATCCTTGGAAACCAAGCTCCGAATCTGACTACCCCTATTCGACTCATATGAAATCTGGTGTAGAAAGAAAACGTCGACTTTTACCTCATCATCTTGAGCAGTTTCCTTGGCTCACAGTAAGCCGACTAAGGGACAAAGAAGATGCTTACTGCATTCCTTGTGTCTTATTCAACGTGAGTGGTATTGGTGGAAGGTCTGGTGGCGGTGGTCAACAACCAAAAAAGACTAGTTACAATTCCACTAACAAAATTTGACGACTGGACAGGAGAAAACGGAGTATCATCTAATCACCAAACAACCGAATATCACAAGAAAAACTTATTATCAATGGAAAATCTAAGAAGAATTAGAAATTTTGAGACGAAAGATGTTTTGACATCCATGAACGAAGCTCAAAGCAAGGTTGTAGAAGAAAATCGAAAGTTGATAAGACCAATGACACCATTCTCACTTGTGCACGACAAGACATACCACTGCGCGGACATCACAATGAATCAGAACCTATACAATCACAGACAACAGACGATGAAGAACCTGAGGAAAATGACGGAAATTTTCGAGCTTTTTTACGATACAGACGTCGGGGGACAGAATCAGAGGATGATGCGTCTACGAGAAGAAACGCGTCGTACTTGTCTCCTTCGATTCAGAATGAAATTTTAAGTATCGCCGCCAATCTTACCAAAGAAAAATTAGTTGAGAATGTCAACAAAGCTGGATTCTTCTCAATAATCGCAGACGAAACTATGGATCGCCAAAAGCGTGAGCAGGCTGCATTGGTCATTCGATATGTCAGAGAAGATGACAAAGGCAAATGGTGTGTTTTTGAAGATACAGTCGTCGTCTTCGATTTGATGGCCAATATACACGAGAGTTTGAAAAGTAATCATGAAGAAGACGAGCAGGAAGAGGATGAAGTATGTCTAAGTGGAAAACTAATTAGAATTGCCATTTTGGAAAAGTTAAACGAACTTAACCTGAGTTTAAAAAACTGTGTCGGCCAAAGTTATGATGGAGCATCCAATATGTCTAGTGATCGCAAAGGGGTAGCAGCTGATATACAAGACAAAAATCTGAAGGCATTTTATTTTCATTACATAATACACTACTTAAATCTACATTTGTAAGTGCATCCAAAGTCATCTCTGTACCCGAAGTGAGGCATGCACATGACGTGGTGCAGGATACTGCTTCTTTCTTCAGAGGTAGTTCAAAGCGTACGGACTTTTTGAAACGAAAGATTTCAGAACACACAGGCATGGAAAGGACTAGAAAAACGCAGCTGAGCAAACTTTCTACGACAAGATTTGTTGAAAGACACACGGCCACATTAACGTTTCGCCAATTGCTGCCGCAAGTTCTCAAATCCCTACATCACATGCAGTACTGGAAAAACTCTGAAACGCAGAAATTAGCACTGAAGATCGAAAACTCAATTTGTAACTTTTCATTTATCATTTCGCTCATCATATTGGAGAAAATTAGCAGCAGCATTGTACCTGTGTCTCGCTATCTCAAATCCACTGGAATAGATATAATAGAATGTATTGAGGCAATCGATCTCATGTGTAATTTCATATGATCGCTTCGCACGGAACAAGAATTCTCCAGGATCTTCGGCGAAGCTGTTAATCTCAGTTCTGATTTGAACATCCAGACAAATTGAAAAGCCTCGTTCAACAAATTCCGTCTACCGCTCGAGCAGGCCCACGTCACATACTGAGTCTGAAATCATGGATGTTTTCTTCCGCATCGCGTTTTTCTATACGACCCTGGATGAAATGAAATTCAACAGGACCTAAAATGCCGATTTGGAGGAAGTGATGATGAATGGACAACATTCGAGGAAGCCATCAGTCAGTATGAAGATCAGCTGACTGATACACCAAATGTTGTTCAAATGGAATACAACCCTGTGGGAACGAATCTGGCGAAAAGCTGGCAGATAATCAGCTACATATAATAATTTGTAGCATATTCGCTGGCGAAGTTCGCCGGCGACAATTCGCGCTCTATATGCCACCTTTTACTTTTGACTTTCTCTCTTATTTTCTTTAGTAATCCGCCTCTACAGCCGAGGCTCTATTTTCTCCCTCACCTCCTCACCACCCACATATGGCTAATCTATCTAAGAAATAAGTGCTGACTATCATTCTTTGATAATGATAAGATTGTAGAGAAGCCGCTTATATCAATTTTCATAACATCTCTTGACATTCAATAATTTACAACAATGACAAATATTTGAATAATATAATAGTATTTACTGCGACATCTATGGAAGACAAATACTTTTTAGTTTAAGCCTTCGTGAATTAAAAAAGATCTCTTTTTATCAGATCAGACTGAGTATACAATATATTTTCATGTAAAGGTAATATACGAACATTACTACTTACCACTAATTAGTTGCTACAATATCCACGATTTCGCCGGTTGGCGAAAAATCAGCTCGCATTAGTAAACAAATATCTACCAACTAATTATAGCAACTTTTTCGCCAACTGTCGTTTATTTAATTTTACACATGTTTTTGGATAGATGATGACCATTTTCACATGCGGAGATAGTTTTTACACGAAAATGAACCTTTGAAAAATTATCCACAAAATCGCTACCTCGCCAGATAATCTGTTGATATTAGCAAGACGCGTTCCCACAGGGAAAGTAAGGAAAATGTAATGGTAGTAACACTACTAAAAGATACATTCATAAGATTGTTATCAATTTTCAGTGGTGGCGAAACAAATTGATGAATGTACCTGCAGCGGAAAGGCCAAGATCAGCGTTAGCATCTCTGGACCATTGCAGTACTTTCTATCCAAACATCAAAGTTTTGTTAAGAATATTGGCAACTCTGCCAATCACAACTGCTGAAGCTGAAAAGACTTTCTCAAAAGTTGAAAAGACACTATCCACAATTCGATCAACGATGACAGAGACCCGTCTGGAAGCACTGGTCCTTCTTCAGTTTCATAGGCGACTCACACCAAGTATTGATGATGCTATCAAACGTTTTGCCTTGAGCTCGCGCCGACTAAATTTTGCACTTGTTTAATTAATCTTTTGTCTGAAGCAGTGTATAGATTCTGCACACGTATTATCAATATTTCAAATCATCTTTTGAATTGCTCGGATGTATCTCTGGTTGTGCGCTTGTCGGTTGCAGGGTATATACGAGTAGGCTATTTATATTTACCCAAAGACAATAAGTAATCAACTGTCTTTGAGTTTAGTGAAGCTTACAGTCTAAATCGAGCGATATGCGTCTTTTTTACACCAAATTCAACAATGGGAATAGTAGTAAGCAAACGGCGAACACCCGACCGGCGCGCCCCCCCTCTGGAACGACAGAGTGTCGTGGTGGTCTTGGGCGACCGCCAGGATTTGTCTTTAGGCTATAGTGTGTGATGTTTTTCGTGCAATCTGCTGAATGTTGGGTTATAAAATGGGCTGTTTCGAGTGGAAGGAGTGCTCGGATGTGAAAACGGATTTCAGATTTGGAATCAGCGTGAAATTCTCTATCTGCATGGTGAGTTTCAAGTCAATCGGAGAGAAAAAATTTTCAACATTTTTCGAAAAAACGACAGAGTTAAAATTTGGGACGTTTTGGTCTGTAGCACCCAAACGAAGCATCGGATGAGAAAACGGAGGCCAGATTCGAATTCAGCGTGAAATTCTGCATCGGTATGGTGAATTTGAACGCAATCGGAGAGAAAAATTTTCGCTGACGTCCCCCCCCTCGGGAGAGCTCGCTTCGATTTTGGCTTCCAGTGGACGGATTTTGTCGTGCCATAGCTCGTTTGAAAGCTAAGAGTCAGACAAATTCAGTGAAAGAAACGGCTTGTTCATATCTGTCTTCGTTTAGATGTGAGACGCCATTTAAGATTTTGGGACATTGGCGAAAAACGACAGAGTTAGAATTTGGGACGTTTTGGGCTCTAGCTTCAAAACGAAGCATCGGATTGGAAAACGGATTTCAGATTTGGAATCAGCGTGAAATTCTCTATCTGTATGGTGAGTTTCAAGTCAATTGGAGAGTTTCAAGTCAATCGGAGAGAAAAATTTTCAACATTTTTCGAAAAAACGAGTTAGAATTTTTGCGATGGCTGCCTACTGTGGAGCCAAAACGAAGCATCGGATGGGAAAACGGAGGCCAGATTCGGATTCAGCGTCAAATTCTACATGAAAATGGTGTATTTCCAGCTCAATCGGAGCACTAGAACCGGAGATAGACGGGTTTTTAGTGTTTGGATGATGGGTATTACGTCATCAGCTGATCGCCACACACTATATAAGCTGGGAACCGAGAGAGACTTGTCATTCAGACGAGAGCGATTGTCAGAGGTAGGTCGTCTCTCTGAGCTCCGATGATAGCTTCGGACATTCCAAATCCCGAGTTTCTGTAAGAAACCGACTTAGAAAATTTCATTGCTGATATCAGCTAAGCCGTCAGACTTCGAGGTTAGCCAGGAGATGGCCTTCGTCTCCAGGCCATAAAAGACTCCAAAACTTTAAAGGCTTGTAACTTTGCTTCTACAAGTCCGTTTGACTTGATTCAAAAAAGGTTCGGTCGCTATTTACCTGCCCTAAGTGATGGACTACTTATAAAATTTCATAAGTAGTGCTAAAAAATTGAAAAATTTAAATTCACTAGTTTTGGAGGTTTTCTGGGGTTTTCGACCCTGCTGAATTCAACTAAGACGTTTATAAAGTTGTGGGAGGCGAGCTTCGGCTTGGAATTTGCAACCTTTGCAAATCCACTGATTTTCATGTCAAAATCGGGGTCCGGATACCAACACAGTGATATGACGCACGCTCTGTCCGCGGGAGGTTGGATTTGTGGGCCGAGGCCTTGGAGTTGGGATAAGATCCCCTCTGAGTAATGCCTGTAACGGATTCAAAGGTTCGACACTTTCCACCAATCTCACAATTTAGCTGTATGATTATAAAACTGACTGCCAATGTCGCCTGTTAGTAATTCTATTTCATCCTTCCTTTACAGATACATAAGTTACAAAATGGGAGGCAACTCAAAATTTTTATTTAAAAAGTGCTCTTGCGGAGAAATAAAGAGAGGTGGCGAATTCAAACGCCACATTAACAAATATAAGAATACTCCTCACTTTCACGAGGAGAGAGCCGTTATTTCCGGCTGTACACATTGCCTGAAATTTTTAAAAGGCAAGGAGCATGAGGAATTTTACATCGCCCACGCCGATTGTCCGCTCAAAAAGGCTAACAATTATATAACATCAGACATCGGCAAAGTGATCGCGCCCTTCTTCAATGAAGAAACAGTCGATCTTGACGCAGCACTATAAGAGGCTATTGCAACAATTTTGGAACCTGTTGCTTCGGTCACTACCTCATCGACAGCAGAAGAGAAGGCCCCACTAAGCGATTTGGACTGCTCAGATGACTCCGATTCTGAGGAGGTCGTCATCACTAAAAACGCGGAAGAGATAGGAAAACCGACAAATCAGTCTTCCCCGAAAAAGAAAGTGATCGCACCTTCCCCAGTAAAAAAGGGGATTAAGCAGCAGATGAACAGCTGGAATAAGGATGAGCAGATCGAAAAAGTGAGCCAGGAATATGCACTCACGAAATTAAAAGATGAGCTCACTCGTTACAAAAACGAATGTTCGGCCCTTAGGGATGACAATTTCCACCTGAAGGGTCAGGTAGCCGAGATTCGGGCCCTCAAGACCCAAGTAACTAACTTAGAACCTTTCCGCGAAAGGGCGCTTGCCAGCGAAAAACGAGTTGAAGAGCAGGCGACGTACATAAAATCACTAAAAGCTCAGGAAGAGGTGTCAAATTTAAAATTTGAGCAACTAAAGACTAGCCTGACTGAGAGTCAGAAGAAAGAAGAGAGACGAACAACGCTCCACATTCCCATCATCAAGAGCAGAATCGTCGACAGCGTCATCCTTGAGAGTGAGGACTTGGATGCCACATTCGAGTGCTATGAGGGAGCAATGGCGGAGATGCGCTGTCTCCATGTCTCCATCAAGCATGATGGCGAAATAAAGGAGCTGCGCCACCGGAAGCGAAAACTGCCGGCCAAGTACTTACCTCAACCATTACCATCGAAGGGGTCCCGAACCGGCTAAATTTCTCTTATGGCAAGTTAATATCATCTCTATCACTTGAATATAATTTCATCTATTTTTCCTTCTATTTTCAGATACGACGAGAACGAACCAACGGCTCTCTTAAGGGCCACCATGGGGCAAGATATGATAGAACCTGCACGCGGTTTGCCATGGGCAGTCTTTTGACTGGCGAATACTATCATTAAGTTGAATCTGATATCAGTCAACTTGAACGCTACATCACATTAGAGGGGTATATAAACCACTACCTCTCATTTCATTTCATTTCAATCATGGAGACACCAAACGCTGCAGTCAACTCTCCTCGCGGACCGCAGTTAAGACCGCGAAATTTATTTAATGAATTTGCTAGAATAGAGGAGCAAGACAGAGTCCACAACAATCTTGCTCAGATTGGCAATGCGATGACAGCAAGTGTTGCCAATCCAATGGAATGGCGCTACATTCCACCCTCCACTCACATACCAACTAGCATTGAAGTCGACACTGCTGAGGCTGAACGGTTTCGACTCTCTCTCAGCAGAATCGGTATGGAATAAGATTGCTGATGACGACTCCCGAGAACGAACCACCGGCTCTCTTAAGGGCCACCATGGGGCAAGACATGATAGAACCTCCACGCGGTTTGCCCTGGGCAGTCTTCGGACTGGCGAATACTATCATTAAGTTGAATCTGCTATCAGTCAACTTGAACGTTGCAAATGAAGTTCGGTGTAATACTTCCTTTCGACGGGCGTTCCTGTAAAGGGCGGCGGTGAAACCCGTAGCTATGTATACCGCAAGGGACATTCGGCAATGGTCAATCTTGTTAAACCTCTCTGCGTCATGTTTGCAAGTGATTGCCTCTGTCTCAACGTAGTATGCATTCGCGCCAGGGCGACATTTAGCCAACTGTCGAAGGTTGCCTCATAAACTATCCATTGCATACGTTATGAGAACCATGAGTTCTACCTGTCTCTATCAATGAGACGAATTGATGAATGGAATGAAATGGGAGGACACTCACGCGCCACACGCAACATAACACACTTCTCTCTTCCGCAATCTAACAAGCTCTTTACACATGGATCGCAGTCGATTGCTATCCCTGTATCAGAAGTGTAAGCTATCTTAATTTTATTTAACACTATTTCATCCACCATCATCGCCCATATGAAATGTTATAAGATCTACAAGTTAGACTAAGCGTGCTACTATTTCCAAATGAAAAAGTATACAAGATTAAATCATCCACTGAAGCCCCATTCAAGTAAGTCAGTATGAAAGCAAAGATAATACGAAACAAAAATTTATTATGGCATGTATTTCAAAAGGTCTTCATCGTCAATATCGTCCCAGAGTCTGCCTTCACACAGATCACAAAAACAGTTCACTTGCTTCAATCGTTCTTCTACCGCGAGCCTCACTTTGTCGATGTACTCCCACTCCGCCATAGTTCGTGGCTGGGAGTTAGGGGTGTACCACTCCCATAATTGGTGGAGGAATTTGGTGCTGGTGATCTCCATCACATCGTCAGTATCGTACTGGAGATACTTCCACCTCACGCCTGTTAAGTCGGGACACTCCTTCTCACATACACTCTCCTCTTCCTCGTCCGCTGGTAATGACAACTTTCTGATATTGTCCAGTCGGTACACCTTCTCTACCTTCCCCTTCGTTGGAGCGTTTGGTGCAACGAGCGCCTTTGGCGTTGAGCATGGAGAAGAGAATTTTGTGTTTGGTGTGGTCGGAGGGCTTGTCATGTTGACTGTGAATAATGACTTTGAAATGTTTTCTAATTCTTAAGTATCAACAAGCAACCAATCAGAATGAACAGCCAATGAATGATGAATATGAAAGTATATATGCAAAGTGACATTCGTGTCATTTCACTCTGTCTTTGAGACGTATAAGTGAAGTGTTCTCTAGCGAATTCTGTTATTATTTGAGGCGTACAAGTTAACTGCTCTCTCGTGAATTCCAAATTTGAGTGAAGTCTCTATCTTGTTGAAGTATCAACCTTAAACTTGATTTCGTTGAAATGGTGAGTTGAAAATTTCCTCTCTCATCTCCCTCAAACGTGTGGCTAATAGCATCTTCCTCAATTTCAGGCATCAACTTCATCACCAACGCCCTCCCTTCTCGAGGAAAGTTTAGAGTTGTTGAGTCAAGGTAGGTTGTAACAATACACTGAGACTTGAACAGAGATGAAAGAATGATTTCTCTTTCAGGTGATACCAGTCCCATCTCGAGCGAGCTCATGTCAACATTGTCGCGGGAATGCAACGATCGGGAATGTGCTGACTGTGGGCACATCTTCACGAGGAAGCGTGATCTCGTCCGACACATCAAGCGAGGTGTTTGTAGACCTAAGTCAGCATCAATCTCCGAAGGTGGGGATGATTCTGTTAACGATGTCTCCTTTTCTTGCGATCTATGCATTCAGTCTTTTGACTCACATTTTCAATTATCTTCACATAGACTTCGACATACACACAGTGACGATAGTTATACTAACAGCACCTCCTCTATCCGACTCTCTGAAGTGTCGATAAATAATTTAGTGAGGAACTACCAGATGGAATCCTCAGAAACCATTACTGACTTTGAAGAATGGTTTCATCAAAATTCATCTTTGATTGGTGCGCTCTTCAACAATTTAGTCAATTTTAGAATGAAGGCGCTCATCTATCTCAAAATAAAATATGTAAAAATCGACCACCATACTGGTCAAATAGTAGAGAGGTTGCAGTTTCACATACCCTCCTCTCCTGCAATCGAAGTTGTAGACTGTGAGTCTTGGATAAATTTTCATATCCAAGGGTTAAAATTAAATATAGATAAATTTAACAAGCGTGATAGTGGTCTCGTTTTTGATGGTATTGAGACCGCCATGATCAAAATCACTTTATTAGAGAACTACTCTGGACGAGGCTCCTTTAAACTTCCGAAAAGTTTAAAAAATAAAACAGCAGTCATTTCTGTAGATTGCGAATCGCAATGTTTTAAGTATGCCGTCCTCTCCATTCTCCACTATAATGATGTACAGAATAGCCGATACCGCAAGAGTAAGTATCAACAGTGGGAGAATGAATTAAAGTTTGATGACTGCAATAGTGAAGATATGAAAATTAAAGATATAGAAAAATTTGAAAAATTGAACAACATCAAAATAGTTCTCCATGTTTGGGAAAAGGGATTGAAGGGTGTCCGCTACAACTCGCGTTCGAGTTGTTATGATCACGTTGTCAACCTTTTATTAGTAAGACAGGATGATAGTGAGGAATGGCACTACTGCGGTATTCCCAAAATTTCTCGCTTATACCACCACTTAAGAAATTCTAGCTCATCAGAGATTTATTACTGTGACAGATGCATTCGCAACTTTAGGAGTAAAAATAAATTTGAAACTCATTACGAATGGCGTAAGCGAGGTAAACTACAAATGGAGCGCATGCCCAAAGATAAGGACTTTTCATATAGAGAGAATGGCGATGAACTAAGTCCTCTTCGTGTCATCTATGCTGACATCGAATGCTATATCGATGATATCATCCACAAGCCAGCAGCCATTTCCTGCTATGAAGTATGGCATGACCATTTCCAAAATAGAAAAAATAAAATGCACGTCTGGCAAGGTGAGGATTGTATTTACCAATTCCTACAATTCCTCGAACAGGCTGTAAAATTTCAACAAAAGTATGATGGTGAACTCTATCGCAGATCATTGCATATGACAGCAGATGATCAAGCAAAATTTGATAGTTGCAACGTTTGCCCCAAATGTAGTAAAACATTTGATGATGATAAGATTAAGAAAGTGCGCGACCATGATCACATCACTGGTAAATTTAGAAACGCACTATGTTCAAAATGCAATTTTTCACTTAGGATGAAACGGCGTACATTACCCGTCATTTTCCATAATTTCAAGGGCTACGACAGCCATATGACAATAAAAGGAGGTTTAGGTCAAATGAAAGAGTGGAAGCTTGATGTAATAGCACAAACGAGAGAGAAGTTTATGGCCATGACAGCAAAAGTGCCTGTCGATAAAACTAAAGAAAATAAGACGGTCTATTTTGATATAAAATTTTTAGATTCCTACCAATTTATGACTGCATCACTGGCCTCTCTCGTACAAAATCTAAAGTCTCTTCCACTAACACAAAATCTTAAGAAACAATATCCAAATCTAACCGATGAAGTCATCACACGGAAAGGAGTCTTTCCATATGCATAGTAACATGCATAGTATGCATTAGTAAACTCGGCGAGACTTCTCTTCCGCCCATAGATAACTTTAAAAATGATTTGAGCGGCGCAGAAAGTAAGACCGAAGATTATGATCATGCACAAGATGCATGGATAAAATTTGACTGCCATACATTTGGCGAATATATGATTGCCTATCTTAAGTTAGATGTATTTTTGCTGGCTGATGTATTTCAGGAGTTTCGACGAGTGGCATTAGAAGAAGATAAGTTAGATCCCGTCCACTTTGTCAGTCTACCAGCCATGTCATTTAAGTCTGCTTTTAAAATGACTGGTGAGACCATTCATCTCTTACAAGATCCAGAGATGTATAATTTATTTGAGCGAGGAATTCGCGGTGGTCTCACATTTGTAAATAAACATAGGTTAAAATCAAAATTAGTAGGCGATGATCAGACTCATCTTAAGTATTATGACCAAAATAATTTATATGGTAGTTCACTATCCAAACCACTCCCTCATTCTGAGTTTAGCTGGTTAGATGATAGTGAAATTCAGCATCTCTCCAACCCTTCTAACATACTAGCAATTCCAGATGAAGGTGATTGGGGATATTATTTTGAGATAGATCTAATCTATCCAAATAATATTAAACATAAAACCGTAGATTTTCCACTCGCACCCGAATCAGGTGAAGTGACCAAAGATATGTTTTCCGACTTTATGAAACAATTTCATAAAGATTTAGAATCATGCGGTCAACCCGACTATAAGCCTTGCCGCAAACTTTTACTCACCCAGTATGATAAGGAAAACTATCTAGTCCACTTTAGCATCTTAAAATTTTATTTAGAAATGGGTATGATTTTAAAAAGAGTTCACCGCATTATTAAATTTAGACAGAAAGCCTTCCTCAAACCATATATTGATAGCAACAGCCAGAAACGTGCACTAGCCCAAAATAATTTTGAAAAAGATTTTTATAAGTATAAGAATAATAGTCTATTTGGTAAGACGATGGAGGATGTTAGAAAACGTGTAAACTATAAACTAGTCAATGATGTTACAAAATTTAAGAATTTGGTCTCATCACCTCTATTCATCGATAGAGACATTATCGATGAGGACCTTGTAGGTATTAAAATGATAAAATCTGAAGTTGAGTTGTGCAAGCCCATCTATATTGGCCAAGCTGTACTAGATTACTCTAAGCTTGAAATGTACCAACTCTTTTATAAAATACTAAAACCATGTCCTCTCGTAAAAGAGGTTCGTTTGTTGGATGGTGATACAGATAGTTTCTTCTTAGGTATTACCACTCAAAAAGATTTAAATTTCAATGAAGTAGGAAAATCTTTAGAAAGATATTTTGACACATCAATTTATCCTACGGATCACCCACTCTACTCCATCAAAAATAAGTCAAAACTTGGCTGCTTTAAGGATGAGACAGCAGGGAAGGAAATAGATGAAATGATTCTCCTCCGTCCAAAAATGTACAGTATGAAATTAAAGGATAGCGACGATAGTATTAAGCGCGCTAAAGGCATATCAAGATCATTCATTGGTCTCTAACATGAAACATAAAAATTTCAGGAAAGCCTATAGAAATAAAAATATAACGTTTGTCAATATGACAATCTTAAAATCTAAGTCGCATGAGATCAAAACTCATACTTTTAGGAAGCGGGCGCTTTCAGCATGGGAGGATAAGAGGTGCTGGTTAGAACACAACATATCTCTTCCACATGGACATCCTGACACAAACATACCACCACCCAAAAGAATTAAACTCACACTACCACATTCAGGAGACGTCTTAGCATAATCATCCTTAACTTAGTATTTTCATGTTGATTTCTGTAGATAAACATTGCTGTTTTATGTATCGCATTAGATCGTTTCTTCCTTGTGAATATATGCCTACAGTCAGTCCATTCCCCCTATATCTGTGAAAAGACTTTTTCATATACATATTTTTATTTCAATAAACATATCACAATGACTTCACTTTGTTTTCCGAAACACTTAAGTTACGAGGGATTTAGTATCTTTCACATGGATGCACTCTTGTAAACCATTGGTAATTTTTATAGTAATAGAGGGTATAGTTTGTTTGACGACGGGATGATAGAAAATAGATTCAAACATCTTCTCGACTATTCCATATGAAGCGTCTTTATCATGAATGAAATCACGTAAAATGTATTCTTTTTTCTCACCAACAGAAATAGGTAGAATCAAATCACTTTGAATGTAAAGGTGCTGTTCATGTTTATCAAGTGTCATTGGTGTTCCTATACCAATCGTATGCGCAGCAGCAAACACAGTTTGCAGCATTGAAAAACCAAAGAGTTTTTTCAAATTTTTACTCAATTGACATTGAATGTCATCGCCCAGTTTCAGAACAACGCGTTGATTTTTAATTGAAAACGAAATGTGGTGTGTCTTTACATCATATTTACTTTTCATCACATGCTTCAACTTCTGTTGTATATAAGGATTCACTACATGAATGAAGCTTTCAACTGTATGATATAGACGCGGCATTATATTGATAGCAACTTTAGATTCTTCATAAGACTGGTAAGTTTTCTTGATGCGATCGCCATAGATGTCCACCCACCATTCATCATTAACTGAATCAGCTTTAGTGTGATATTCATGAGAAGCATACACCAGACCGCTTCCAATAATAGGTGTATAATGTCTTACAAAATGACGCAAGGTTGGAGAGAAATAAACTGTAAGTTTGTCATTATATTTCTGAATAACCAACTTATTTTTGTCCGCCATAATTTTCTCTCCATACTTCTTACCCACAGTCTCATTCCATCGTTTTACTAACTCAATAAGTGATAAAGGTTGAACACCACGCTTTTTCAAAATGATGCGTTCTTCGCATTCTACAACATCTTCATCAAATATTTTAAATCAATAATGAAATTTGTTGATTCGATTTGAATAAACTTTTTTAACATTTGCAGTAGCAATTGACGTTAGATGTAGTCCATGGCCAAAACCAAGATGTGGATAGAATTCATTATCCAACCTCAGCGTAAGACCTTTAGTAAAAGAATGAAAGCGGAGGAACTGTCTCCCACTCCAATGATAGATAGTAAACTCATAAGCTTTCTGATTTTTATTCTTCATGATGGAAGTATTACCACTGTTGAATGCCTTAATAATTTTCTCATTCCCAAATGGTTCATAAGAATCTGATTTTATCTGAATCCATTCATAGTTCCACTTTCCATCTGATGTTAAATTGTATGGGAGCTGGAATGCATTATTCATCGTTATTCCATCATGGGTGCGAGGAGTCAATATCATTTCTTCCAAATTATTCACATTCTGAATATTGCTATCATAGCAAATGCTGGAAACACCTACTTCCCATTCACCTTCTAAATGTAGTAGACGATTTAATTCTACTCGATAGTCTGATGGTTTATTTTTGGGAAATTTATTCATAGAAGCATTACTGGGTAAGTAGATTAGAAACGAGTCCTTATTTTCACTTTCCATATTATTCACATTGGAAAAATATATTAGCATACTTTTGCATTAACTCTTCATTCGGAAATGGAGTGTGATACTTGTCACAGCATCTTTATGAAAAGGAATCAACGCACCAGCATCGTCATAAATGGCAATATCAATTTGTGGGATGTAGTTTGATTTCAGCTTTGTATAATGCACTTTCTTGAAAGTATGCTCAGATAAAATACTGCAGCTTTTTGGCTGGTATGGTATCATTGCTAGCAATGGAGCTTCAACATCTCCCACACGTACATCTTCACCAATATTGGAATATATCTGAAAATAGTTAATACGACGCGATAGCGACATGTCTGCGCTAGCTTTGGTTACAGTACCACTTTTAAAGATATTTTGATCAAAACCCAAAATGTCCATTACAGTTTTATCCATAATTAGTTCAATACCTTTTCCACTTATAGTGAGAGACAAAGTACCTTCTTTTTCAGAAAATGAAATATGTTGCTCATTAATCACTTCATTTAAATAATCAACAACCAATTTAACCGAAGTAATAATGCGAGGCATCAACACTCTTGTTTCATGTAAGATACCACCTAAAGGCTCTACACACTTTCTGTATAAAGATACGGTCCATTCTGTATCAAATTGATTTGACCTTTCACATGGTAAATGTTTCATATCAGATTTTCCATGAACAGCTGCAGAACGATGTCGTAAGAACTGATGAAAATCTTTTGAACAAACTAATACTAGATCATCATCATTTAATTTACTTATTGCAATATGATTAGATGATTTGATATAAGTCAATGTTGCCACTTGTTTACCATCAACTCGAAGGAGATAATTAAATTTCTTCAATAATGTTTCAGGAGTCATGTTTGTCTTTCTTGGCTTAATCACAATCTTCTTCACCAACGTCTTCTCATTTCTTAGAATAAGATCTACATAATAAGCTTCCTCTCGATATATTAACTGTTTATGACCACTTATGTGGTAATTAACGTTAAAATTATCATAGCTTGTTAAGGCGCTAGCGAGGTAACCTAAATCATTTCTTAAACTTGGACTTAAACCAACAATCCAATCTTTCTCAACTACATGATGTACATAATTATAATCATCATTGTGCGGAGTAAATTGGACAATATGTTTACTCGCTTTATTCAAGAAATCATATATAAACTTTTTACATGATAAGAGATCTTTCTTTGGCCACTGTGGAATGTATACTCGGCACCCCTTTTCACATTGGTAAGCAGCTGTACGTCTCATATTAATAGTCATCACCTCATGATCAAAAGTATAGACACAGTTGCTATAAACAAGTTGAGTGACACCCACTTCCCAATTTCCATTTAGCTGTTGTGCATGATCAATGGGAGTAGAAAAGAGTGCGGCTCGATTACTAGCAAATCTCTTTGTAGCCACATTGCTAAGCAAAATATGATAAAACGACATTTTTATATTGCTGATCTGCGGCTTTGCATAACATCATGAAGACTTGGATTTTGGACTCTCTACAATATATCAGAGTTGATCGTGATGGAAACGTACATTTCAAAAATTCTTATGGTCATACATCAAGAGGTATTACATTAACATGGCGACAATTTGTCAACCTCAATGATATCATGAGGGATTTGGAATATTTTGAAACATTAAGATTCATCTCCTTGGGTGATCAAGTTTGGCTTCAACATTACAGAAATGAAATTCAAATCTGCCATTCTCATTCCGCAAACTGTTTCTCATTTCGCAAATACAATTGGGAGAAGTATAGAAGATACATACATCGCTCCATCATGACATTTATTCGTCGTGAGTTCATCGCCCTACTATGCAAATCTTAATCAGACATGACTACCACGCATCATGAGTTGGAAATTAGATTCCCTACAACGTATTGAAACGGATCATGATCGAAACGTCTATTTAAAAGATTCAACTGGAAATGTGAGAAGAGAGTTTGCTTTATCTTATCGTCATTTTCAATCTCTACATCATATCATGAAGGACTTGAAATACTTCTATATGAAAAGACATTCACGTATTGGAAATCGCATCTGGCTGCGCGTCAACAATCGGCGAATTCAACTCTATCATTCCCAACTTCATACTAACTTCACATTTCATCAAGGTAATTGGGAAAAGTATAAAAGGAAGGTACATCGCTCAATTTACTCATTCTTTCATCATGAAGCGCCATCGCTACACCATCGTCAACATTCTCCGTCGCTTCAGACTCTACACCAAAATCGATCTCACAACATTACACCAACACCTTCCAAACAGCAAGTATTACCCGGGCCGACCTCAAATGTTAGTGGTGAAGATCAACAATTCACGGAATCTTCAACTCTTCCCAAATGGGACTGTACAGATTCTCGGCGCCCTTTCTCATTCATCAGCGCAGTCAATGCGCTTAGAGCTACAAAGACTACTACGTCGGATATGGAAGAGGGAGAGGTGTGTGATGTCGAATCTGACTGTGGACAATATGGTGATCTCTACTCAATTGAGTGACAGTCTATCATTTTTGAAGATTCGTACCAGCAGTTACAATTTGTGTTATGACCCCCGAACTTTTTCCTGCAGCTCTCATTAGTTGTTGGTTACCTGTGCATGTGGCAATCTTTCATAATAGTAAAGTGATCATTACTGGACTAAAATCTCATGTACAAGCAAATGTGATCCTAGACTATCTCATTGAGTATGTACGTACCCAGCGGATTGTAAAATAAAAAACAATTTTTCCAACATGATGTTTTTATTTCAAATCATGATAGAACTTACAAATCATTTTTTCATTAGAGGATGGATTACATGAAAAGTTTTGAATAACAGATACAAATCGAGATACATGTAAACGTTTTAAGATGAAGTACAGTACAAAAGCACCACACGTCGATGAAAGTGGATGTTGTAGTATGCGTTCATTTCGCTGATATTGACGCCACTGCTGTGTTGGTATATTTGGAGGTTGAGCAAGAGAGTCAAATAGTTCACCACGTCGGTCTTCTCCAATAAAGATCGCTTTCCAATGCTCACCGCCTAAATTCTGCGAATCAGTGTTTAGTACAATAAAGATAGGATAGTGATTTACTGCAGGTGGTAAGGTATCGAGTGAATAGACATTATCGAAAGCTTTCAACGTCGCTTCGTCTGCATTATGCTGCACTTTAGTCTTAATATCGTCAGCAGTCAACCAACTCATTAACGATTATACTGAAGAATCACGTCACGATACTTTGTAATTTCAATATTTGAATCGAAGACTGCATAAATTAATACATTGATCGTCTCAGGTAGTGTTCTTTTGAACGTCAAATCCAAACGAATATTATGAGGCACGTTCGCTTGACGATAGGGTGCACTAATATTGCTGTCAGCAGTCAAATCAAATGCATAAATAGTATATCCACTCTTAAACTCTTTCATAGTCAGTCCGTTGGTGTCATCCGTATTGTAAAAGCCAAAGACATCCATAAAATCAACATAACTGCGCATAAATTGATCCGAAGCAAAATCTGGTTTGTAGGGTGGACCAGGATGACTCACACCATTTACACGTAAAGCAATTTCACTTAACTGATTGTGTTTAAAATTGAAAGGATTCTTCTTTATATTACCATTAAATGCATCATTTTCAACCATTGCCACCATGAGGAGCTTCGGTGCTTCCGATGGAAAGAGGCCATCTTTCATGAAACTCTTTTGATCTTTCGGAATTGTAAAGGTGAGAAGCTTTGTATGCTGAACGGGGTAAATGGCATTTTGGCGGTTAAGGCCTTCAGCATGCCCTCTAATGACACTTGGATTCGGTACTACTCGACGAATGTAAAGTGCAATATCTTCCACATGAATTCTAAAATTGTCAACTTTAGCAAATGCATTCAGCGCAAATTCAGGCTTATTCAATGTCAGCTTGAGTCGCATGCTGGTATTACAGAGTAAAAACTTTGACTGTCTAAAGAAGTCTAATTTCAGCGGACCATATAGCTGACATACTTTACTATCTTTAATCATAGCAGATCGCTTTACAAAGCCACTGTTTGTTTCAACATCAAATTTTCCTGCTTCATCTCTGTACCATCCCATGGCTTCCATATGACTTTTTTGTGCTGCTGGATGAAACTGTGATACATGATTGAAATATGATTTATAGGGATAATCGCTTTGACCACCTTCCACCTGCTGCTCTCCAATCGTTAGAGAAACATCACGAAGTAATGTAGTCAATGGTAAATTGTTCAGTCCAACTTTATGTGTATCGTCAATAGCAGTTCCATCTGCTTGCTGAATTCTAAACCTCAAATCAACCATCGCATAACTCAAATCTATGTAGTCATCACTACCACCAGGAATAACAAATTCAATGGGGCCAGCATTCTCAGCTGTTCGAGGATGATAATCTACAATACTTGAACTAAGAATATCTGTCTGTATGGCTTGTTGATCAAACAAACAAAAACCGGAAGTTTTACACTCCATGA
The DNA here is from genome assembly GCA_907163375.1 of Prostheceraeus crozeri. Classification (NCBI taxonomy): domain Eukaryota; kingdom Metazoa; phylum Platyhelminthes; order Polycladida; family Euryleptidae; genus Prostheceraeus; species Prostheceraeus crozeri. Next base: position 41,789 of record CAJQUW010007828.1, read on the forward strand.
TTAGAAGTTATATCAGCGTCGTCGTTTAGCGCCTGATGAATGATTAGAGCCTCTGCGACGTTTGCGTGAATGCCTTTTGACTGAAGATCGCACCTTACCAGCTCCGCGATGTTTCCTCCTTCCTTTATTCATTCGTTTAGGTGATTTCTTTCCTTGAGTAACACCAGCAAAGGTCTGCTTCAATGTTTTTAAACCGCGTTCCTTCCCACGATTCAACAAACTGCTCTTAAAACTTCTACCTCTGGAAAGATCACTAGCAACATCACCAGCAAAGCCAACGGCATTACTTAAAACATTTCGTTTTAAAGATCTACCGACATTGGATATGAGAGGTGCTACAACAGATTTCAGTGCACCAAGTATGCTACCTCCACGTTGGCGGCGAGCGCCGATGTAAATTTGTCCTCCACCACTTACATAGGAGGGTCGTGAATAAAATGAGGCAGTTGGATTCATAGCTGAAACCCTAAACATTGTTAGTTACAACTTTGCATGAATCACTGTCGATCACTTAGATGAAAGATGTCGGCATGACGCATCCAAGAGTTCATACTTGAAGGATAACCACTCCATTTAACAAGACACCATTCTTCACCTTGCCGTTTTTTACATCGAATGATTTTCTCTACCAAATATGTTTCACTTTCAGTGACTACCTCAATCTCATCGCGGTAAAAGCTACCCTCAATTTCTTCATTATCGTAATCTTTCAACTTGTAGGTGGTCGGAGAGTCTTTTTGATTAATCCTTGATACTGTAAATACCTCCTCTGTCCAATTCGGAAGGTACCCTTTAGCAAAAACACTTTTCACTTTTGAGATACGAACTTTATCACCAATTTTCACATCACTTTTCACATGAGTGCGTTTACGTTGGAATGATTCGCGCACTTTATCTACATTGTCAGCATTTACATCTACTGGTCTGAGTCCAATAGAACGATGGATAGAGAGATTGTAGGCATGGAGTGTATCTTGTAGAACCTTTGTCCAATTTTGTGTCAAGTTGGCAGTAAAATGTCGCCACAAGCGATTTTTTAATGTGCGATTAAAACGTTCAACGAGTGCAGCTTTATAAGCACTCTTTACACTAAACAACTCAATGTCATGCCTCTCAAATAATCTTCTCACATGCTGATTTTCAAACTCTTTTCCTTGATCACTCTGAATTCTTTTTGGAATCCGACCTTCTCGAAAAATTGTTTGGAATGCTTTTGCTACTCCTTTCCCTTCTTTAGTTTTTAAAGTTTGAGCCCACGCATAACGCGAGAAAATATCAATGACGGTTAAAATAAAGTTATTGCCCGAGTTATGTTTTGAAATGATGGCGACATCGCACAAATCTGCTTGCCACTGTTCATCGATGTCATGAACAATATAATGGCGGGTGCGGTACTTCTTTTTCGCTTGTTTGTGGAGTGTATAGGTAGCCTGACCCTTTAACCATCGTTTCACTTGTGATTGTGGAAGACCACTCGCTTTTGATAATTTCTTGATAGATGCAAATCCTGCCGGATGTTTTACATCATAATAGATTGACTTCAAACGTTCAGTCGATGACGACTGACTCTTTTTCCTCCTTCTCATCTTTTTGTTTTCTTGCCTTTCTACATTTACAACAACTGCAGCATTTAGCTTTAGCGGTTTTGCGATCGTGTTCACATTGCTTAGGGGTTTCATTATGAGAGCTGGCGCAGCAAGTGCAAGTGACAACGACATTCACCTCTGGCGGCTCATTACATGGCAAGCAACACATCTGCTTCATATTAATAGTCTGAGAACATGTATTTCCTGGGAGGAGCTGTGTTACGTTTTCCTTTTACTAGTTTTAGTGGTGATGTAGATCTACGTCGAGTTCTTCCTCTTGTTTGCTTAGTGAGTGTTGGAGGGGATGTAGCAGGTGACGCCTTAAACCAATTTGTTGGCATTTTCATCGTCTGAAGCATTGGAGCAGTAGCCACTGTTGAATCAAGTTCTTTCAATGTCTCATTATTCAAAGCAAATTTTGGCACATTATGCTTTTTCAATAGTTTAAGAAAGTATGACCAACCAGGTGGAACATAGCCCTGACGGCGCTTTCTACGTGTCGCATACTGAATCAAGTCTTCATAACGTGAAGCATCAATCACTTTATTTTCATCTGTAATGATTTCTCCTCTATCATTTACATTGAGATGGGGTTCAATACTATTGAAAAGAGATATGGCATGTGCGCGAGATGCTAAAGGTGTAGCAGTCGATACAGAGTCACGCATCTTATTCTTCAGGTTTTTTAATTGCTCAACAGTTTCCGATTGTAATAATACAGCACGATGTGGATCTTTGATGTGAGCATTTTGCTGATAATCTATTTCTTTCCTATACATTTGATTTGCAAGAGGTTGCTTTACTTGCTGCATGGCAGTCAATTGTACATATTCATCCTGAGGAATAACAATCATGCGAGAATAAGAACTCATAGTTTGTAGATAATCATGAGAGTTTTCAAAATATCACTTCGAAATCTAAATTCTTCCGGACACTCTTGCGCAAAGTCAATGAATAAGTAACCGTATGGTTTTTCAGTAGCTGCTTGAAAAACTTCAATTAAGGCTTTTGATCCTCTGGGTGCAACTTGTCGCGCTAAAATTTCAAATTGACTTTTATCTCGCGGATTCTTGAAAATAGCATAATAGTGTGTATTCAGGTTTCGTGTACGAGCTTCTTTTCCATCAGGAAACAAATTTTGTGTGATATAGATGATAAAACACCTTTTATGATGTGCTGCACGAGTGAACATATCTGTAACATCTTTGGAATTCTTACTTTCTTTTAATAAATCATCCAATACAACAACATCATTAGACTGAAGTTTATCCACTGGAATAATTCCTTCATGTCGAATAAAGTTGCGACTTTGCAATTCCTGAAACAGGGACGGTTGATAAATACCATAACACCAAATCACTCGATTGATAGGTTCCTTAAACAACTCCCTTCTTTTATCCAATAAATTCAGCGTGAAAACAGTTTTACCTGCATGAGATGGACCTGATACAGTCAGAACTTTATCACATTGAAGTCTGAAATCCATTTTATTACTTTGAGATTCAACATTTGCATAATGAACGCTTAGAACCAAAGATATTACCCAATAGGTTGCCCACGGCAGGAGCTATCATTGGAAGTATTGCTGAAAGGAAACCGCCCTTTTGTGTTAGAGTTTTCCTCTTTCTTTGAAGGGTGACTTTAGGATTGGAGATGAAACGCAATTTCGTAGCATATCGCTCAAGTAACTTTCGTTGTTTTGGCGCTAATTTCTTCGTCCTCAACTTCCTCACATGAGAAATAATTTCACAAATGAATTTATCGTTAGCATGTCGTATAGCATTGTATCGCTGATTTGCTTTCATTCGTCGGAGAGCTTGAATGTCTGAAGAAAACTTTGAAGACTTTTGACTTTTACGTTTCGCCATTTTCCGTGTTAGTCTTTGCTAAAACCTATCTTTATCACATTTGCATAGGTACTAACTATTGCGGCATAAGTGACACTCGAAATGAGCAATATCACAGTGATTACATTTGCAAAGTTGAATGCAATTACGTATGAAACAGCGTTGACAAAAAGCATGCTTACATCTCTTGAAGATGCGCTTTTCATTTCCATCCTTTCGCTTACATACATCACAACACATAGTTTCACCGTTACTGATGTCTATAGCAAGTCTTTTTGAAGATATGAATTTGCTAGCCTTTTCTAAATAATAGACACATGTACAGAAGGAATATACTTCGAGAGTGAGCAGACATAGCTCGAAAACCAGTTGTGCTACAATCAAGTACCACTGCATTTTCAATTTTTCTTTATGGAAAGTTGAATGTGAATATCTGAAATCGCTTCAATCACTAGACTGCTACCATGATGGTTAAATGCGTTAAGACGTTCAGCAATTTTTATCATATGCCTTTTAAAAAATTCTTCGGGGTGATCTACCACTTCCATTGAATAAGAAGCAAAATGGAAAGAGCGACTTTCCACCTCTTCCTTTCCAAAATGACTAAACTTAATTTTCGCAACTAATCGCGCCATGATAATGCTATCAGAGAATGTATTCATTAACTCTAGAAATAGAGTGCTAGCATCATCGACCACTGCTTCGATGTCGGTCTCATCTTTATGAAAATTTATCACATAATCTTGAACAGCTCCTTTTAAACTTTGCCTATGAAAATGTAATGTTCCGCAGTCGTTTGAGAAAGACATGATCGCCCTTTGTCTAACCCATCCATTGCATGAAAACAACAACTCTTCTCATAGTAACATTTATTGAATAACGGTAACAAGCATGCATTATAAATCAATGGTTTGAAAGAGATAAAATAGGTACAGCTGGTAACTATCATACAGCGAGCAATGATAACCATACAGGACTTTGGCAGTGTTGAGGTAAGGAGGAAAGAAGCATTGGTTATGAACGTAGCTACTACAACGAATAGACAAAATAGGAACACACAAATCATTAAAACGTTTCGTGACTTCATGATAATGTTGATTCACTCTACTATCCCAAGGCGGAAGCAAAATATCATCAATGATTAGATTGGGAAATACTTTCCTCTCCTTACCAGGATTATTACAAAAGATGCGTATAACATTGAAAGCAGCTAACCATCGTTTAAAGTCAATAAGAAGAGCACTCTCACAAGAAAAGCCATAGTCTTGCAAATATTTCAGATTAAGTCCATGAATGTGTTTTCTCGCCCATTGATCAACATTGGGATCGCAGTTGGCATGTTGATGATAGACACTAACAATCTGATATGTCCAATTGTTCATAGTAATAGCACTGAGCTCCTGTACAGGTTCACCCTCACAATCCATAAAAATGAAGATAGAACCTAAAACGGAAATTTACACATCTAAGGAAGCGTTCTATAACATATTACAAAATGAAGAATTACATCGATGCTTTTCACGACAAAATACACAAATGATATGATGGCAACGAAGAAGTAAAATGTATCTAATAAGACCACGTCTACGACACTCAAAGCACATAAGCGAATTGTCATAGGGTAGAGTTAGGAAAGGACTAGTAATTCTCCTTCTTTGATTTGCGTTTTGATGCAGCATTCTTCTCCGACTTGCGCTTCGTACCACTGCTATTAAGGATTTGATCAATTATGTCATCCACGTTGGGTGGTTTTGGAATATATAGGATGGATTCCATATGCATGGAGAGAGAGGCTATTTTATTATCCTTGTGCCGACCATAATATAGCCCATTCACTTTGAAAAGGATATCCCAAGTACCTTCTCCGAGCTCATCACATCTGATGGGTGTTGAATGATCTCCATCCTTCTTATAGTAAGTACACCAATGTGATACCGGTAGGCAAATGTGATTACCATCCCAAATCTTTCTATAGGGAGTATCCTTGTCATCTCTCGCCTTCCACTCTTGAGCAAGAGGAGTAGGAATGTCCATATTTAATGTCACATACTCCTCAATAATATCAAGTTGGTGGCGAATGTACGGACTCACGGGGATCAGTATGTAGTCCCCATACTGATTGTGCATTATCTTGACATTCGTGGAAGGGAGCATTCCCGTTTGGAGTACTACGCCATGATCGTCAAAACGCAAGACTTGTTTAAATTTACGCTGTAGCGGTGTAGGATTATGTACCTTGGTTGTTTCTTCCACTGGCCTCAGTTGTAGATGATCTGACCGTAGCGAACCTTGTAACGTTTGACCGCCATTTTGTCCTACTAGTGCAGCAGATGGAGTAGATGCCTGAAAATGAAAAAGATTATATTAAGTTTACGTTCAAGGGAGGAGAGGGAGGAAAGTAGCGACTTACCATTTTAGTTGGATAATAGAATAGAGAGAGAGAAAATATGCGTCCGTCACTCGTGTGATTCAACGATGGAATGATTCTCACTGTGGAAGGCTCGCTATTTATATAGAAATGCTTAATTCTCATTGGATGATGATCCTCATTGGACAATAACATCAAGCTGATTCCAAATCTGAAATCCGTTTTCCAATCCGATGCTTCGTTTTGAAGCTACAGCCCAAAACGTCCCAAATTCTAACTCTGTCGTTTTTCGCCAATGTCCCAAAATCTTAAATGGCGTCTCACATCTAAACGAAGACAGATATGAACAAGCCGATTCTTTAAGTGAATTTGTCTTACTCTTACCTTTCAAACGAGCTATGGCACGACAAAATCCGTCCACTGGAAGCCAAAATCGAAGCGAGCTCTCCCGAGGGGGGGCGTCAGCGAAATTTTTTCTCTCCGATGGCGTTCAAATTCACCATACCGATGCAGAATTTCACGCTGAATCCGAATCTGGCCTCCGTTTTCCCATCCGATGCTTCGTTTTGGCGCTACACACCAAAACGTCCCAAATTCTAACTCTGTCGTTTTTTCGAAAAATGTTGAAAATTTTTTCTCTCCGATTGACTTGAAACTCACCATACAGATAGAGAATTTCACGCTGATTCAAAATCTGAAATCCGTTTTCACATCCGAGCACTCCTTCCACTCGAAACAGCCCATTTTATAACCCAACATTCAGCAGATTGCACGAAAAACATCACACACTATAGCCTAAAGACAAATCCTGGCGGTCGCCCAAGACCACCACGACACTCTATCGTTCCAGAGGGGGGGCGCGCCGGTCGGGTGTTCGCCGTTTGCTTACTACTGGGAATAAATCTATAGGGCCTAGTTTCTCAAAACGGTGCAAAGAACTGAATGTTTTACAATATAATTTGCCTCCATAACGTGTAGGCGCACATTTTTTGTAATGTTCCTAAGCTAATCAGTTCTATCTGTAGCAGAGGCCAACCGGAAAATAATAAAAATCTATATTGTAAAAATATGGAAGAGCTATTATCGAATTTTTGTCTCAAAAAATGGATTGAAATATTGAGAGCGATATCTTTGTACATGCATATTGGTTGACTTGATGTTTATCGAAAGAGGCATTTCATTTTGAGTCAACAGTATACAATTCCATGAACAAGATTCGGCTTTTTGACAATTTATTCATGTACAAACCAGGGTATAGAAACATTCATCTAATAATTTTGGATATAACATGTAAATGAGAAGCTAAATCATGAAATGAAAATTGTTTATTATCTAGCAAGTATTTCAGATAAGCTTCAGATTCTAATACGCTTACATGTAGTTATACAAAGTGTTAAAATGTATATTCCTTGAACGTCAATTAAAATCATAGGAAGTAAGTACTATATAATGTAATTAAATGCTAGTTTTGAGAATTGCAATTCATCAAAATTTTGTTCCCCCCTCAAATTGATTTTCTGGCTACGCCCCTGTCTAACAGCCATAAAGATCACAACTGATTTGAATCTGAATGCAACGATTTGAGTTTAAAATTTGAGACTATGTTCATAAGCTCAAAGTTACTTTGATGGTCACGATGACTGAAACATGGTAACTGAATGAAGAATATAATAGAAGAAACCTGTTGCGAATTATTGAATAGTTTGAATGGCACCAAAGAAGAGGATGATCCACAAATTTGGATAATCGATCGCGTCTGAAGAATGAGAGAAGAAAATGGAAGAAACACAGAATCGTTGCAGACGAAACCTCCTTAAGATAACACTACATGATTGCAGTTCAGTCATAGCAAGTAAAAATTCGTTAGGAGAACAGTGTGGTAAACGCAGATTTCATCTTCAATTAATCTACGATAGTTTCACTACATTTCATGCGACTTCAGTGGAGAGCGCGTTCTGCTGCTATTTGTTATTACAGTAGGCTTCGCAGTTGCTAGGTGCTTCTTTTGCTCAGCAGTCATCATAAAGAAAATAATTGATGATTTTGACTATTTTTACAAGCTTTTTCCCTGCATATCTGATAGAATGTTTACGGCTTTTCTGTTTTCCGTTCATGACATCGGTGAGAGTTGCCAGAAGGAGAAGATCAGTGACGTGAACTTTATGTAACGCTCAAGGGCTGTTGTACATTTTTTATTATGTCTTCATTTTTTCTAATATTTAATAATATGAAGGTATGTGTGGTTTCCTCCCTATTAAAGTTTTCACCGCCTAGCACACATGTAAAGATAGATTGCATCTAATTAGATATCTGCGCTGGCTTTACAGAGGTTTTAAGTTAGGTTGAGCTATGCATCGTGAAATGCTTTGATTAGTAAGAGAGGGTAACGAGTTATATGCACTATATATATACAGTGTACAGTATGTAATGACGGGAGAGCTTTTGAACGTTTTTGAAAGTTGTAGGCGACTAGGAGTGATGATATATACGGGAAGTTTTGAATTTGTACGGGATCGACGGCTGAAGATCTACCGTGGGGCGACGTGCTTAACAAGATGGTCAACATCTACGAGTGGAGTGCTAACAACGAAGATTCGGTAGCGAGGCAACATCAATACCAGTTAGACCAAAGTGTGTAGTCAGCACTGACAGTAAAGTAAGTTTCAGGGATAGTAGCCATGTGAGAACGCATCTTGCTAATATCAACAGATCATCTGGTGAGGTAGCGATTTTGTGGATAATTTTTTTAAAGGTTCATTTTCGTGTAAAAGCTATCTCCTCATGTGAAAATGGTCATCATCTATCCAAAAACATGTGTAAAATTAAGAAACGACAGTTGGCGAAAAAAGTTTCTATAATTAGTTGGTAGATATCTGTTTATTAATGCGAGCTGATTTTTCGCCAACCGGCGAAATCGTGGATATTGTAGCAACTAATTAGTGGTAAGTAGTACTGTTCGTAATAATAATAATAATAATAATAGATCTTTATTCGTCAAAACATATGGCGGTAATGACATGATGGAATTCAATACAGTGGCAAATTCATGAATGTACAGAATACTTTACAAAGGAGGAATTGTACATGGCAGAGCGTCGACGGAGCGGTAGAAGCTGCCTGGTGTGTCTAATACCGGTCTTCTGGTTGCGTGTGATGAAAAAATCTGCCAGCGGATGAGTCTCTTTGTCTCTTGCAATTTTGCGTATAAGTTTCACACATGATTTGTCTAACATGTTCTACAGGCTGGGGACATTTGCAGATACAGATGCCCACCTACGGGCTATGCGATCCAAACGAACAAGCTTTTTAAATTGGTTGGCATTTACATCACAAATAAGTGGCCAACAAAAAACAATGTGGCAGAGCACGAAACTGATGTATGCTTGCCAAATAATGTGACCGGGGTTGCCGTTCTTTTTCAGGCGCTTAACTATTGACAACGCTCGACAACATTTTGCGTACAGACAAGTGAATTGCTTTTCTCATCTCGCATCAGCTGAGAAGACGACACCCAAAATCTTCAAACTGTCAACATCCTCAATTACAACATCATCAACAATGAGAGGGGGAAGATTGGACACAGAAGTGGGGGAGTTACAGTTTCCTTGATATCAGAAGGCTTTTTGTCTTGTTGGAATTGATTGTTAGTTTTTTCTCTTTGAACCACTGACTAAATTGATCAACATCACTCTGGAAAGTATCAACAGACTTCTCACTACCCAAATAAATCAACGTAACATCATCCGCATACGCCACCACTCTAGTGTCTTCGAATTTAGGAAGGTCGTTAATCAAGGCCACAAAGAGAATCGGGCCAAGAATTGAGCCTTGAGGCACCCCACTGTGAACCTGCTTCCATTCGGCAGCGATGCCGTTGTTAAAAACACGCTGGAAGCGATCCGAGAGGAAGCTTTGAATGAACTTGATGACGAAGGGTTTACAGTCGAAGTGGTTTATCAGTGAGTAGAGAAGGGTGGAGTGGCTAACGGAATCAAATGCCTTTTGAAAATCTACAGCGAGCACTCTAGCGTAATTGTCTGTACAGTGCGTGGTGTGCTGCAGAATTGGGAGGCGAATCGAGAGTAAGGCATTAGTGCAACCACTATATCCATTGGGTATGAAGCCAAATTGCCGGGGGTCGAACGGCTGTCGAAGAGACGGTAGGAGAACATGATCTCTGATAAGACGTTCAAGTACCTTACTTAGGAATGGAAGAATCGAGATAGGTCTGTAGTCGGTTTTGTTTTTCGGAATGGGGATAACGTTGGCAGACTTCCAAATATTGGGAAAAACACCACTATCAAGGCACTTATTATAAATGATCGTGAGAGGTTGGGCGAGAACGTCTACGAAGGAACGAACGAAGAACCCAGGTAATTCATCAGGACCAACTGAATTAGCCTTACATTGTTTGATCATTTTTGACAATCAACGACTCAGAGACTGAGAAAGACGTTGTTTTCTGAACTGAACGTTTATCGTTGAACAAATGTAGGTCAGGAGATGAGAAAGCAGAATGAAAGCGATCGTTGAGGTCATTTATCACAGACTGATCAAGAGCATCATTACGAACACTTTTGATTTGTTTATTAATGGATTTCCATCTATCAGAAATGGAGGAGGAGGAGTGCAAGTGGGAAAAGTACCGCTTCTTGGCAACTTCAACCGCAGCAAGAAATCTCTCCCGGAGCCGAACATACTTGGCATAATTGCCCCTAGAGAGGGCACGGTCACGGGAATCGGAAAGAACTTTCAAAGATGGGGACATCCACGGAGCATCAACATTCCTCATGCGAACAGTTCTCTCATTCGAGAAGGTTAGGTATACGTAACGAACAAACATCTGGAAATGTTCAACAGCATTAACATCAACCACGTGCATAAAGAACTCATTCCAGTCAATTGAAGCGAGGAAGCGATAGCACACAGCAAAGGAAGAGGGAGAGAAATAGCGGACCTTGACTTTGGTGGTGGTAACATGTTTTAGGGAATTGGAACTCTTGAGAAAAATGCCTTTATGATCAGAGCGACCTAAGGGAGAAATAGACTGAGAGGATTCAAATTTATGCGGAAGATTAGATGCAATGATGTCCAGAATGTTATTGCCTCGAGTAGACATAGTCACAAGCTGTTGCATATTGTTCAACACAAAAAAGTCATCAATGTACAGTCTCAGGTCATTAATGTCACCAAGAAGGATAAAATGGCTCGAGAGACTGTGATCAATCAGATTTTGAATAAAGTCCAAAACAATCGAATGAGCCGATACTTTACCCCAGTACGGATGATAAACAACAAAAAATGTGGCATCAAATTGCTCGATTCGGAAGCATAAAAAGTTGGACTTGATATCAGAGACATAGCAATCACTAATGATGGAAAGTTTGAAGTTTGATTTATAAAAACACACTATGCCGCCTCCGTTGGAGTCTCGGTCTTGTCTTACCAATTGATATGCGGGTAGGGATATTGACGGATCAGAGGTTGATGAGTCAAGCCAGGACTCCGTAATCACGACTACATCAGCGTCATATTTCTCAATTCTTACACGTAAATCGTCAAGTTTGTTGAAGAGGGATCGGGCGTTGAAGAGGAGAATTGACGGAGCTGGACAGACAGGAGACTTCGGCTTACGTAACTTGACAGATGATGAGGACGGCTTCACTGCAGGATCGGGCCGGTCAGGAGATGATGGGGATTGATTAGGCGAAGAGACAGGTGACGTAGGCCTAAGAGGCTTGGGAAGCAGCAAGCGGTGGAAAAACAGGCGTCTTCTTTGTGTACGCGGAAGAGGATAGTCATGTCGCAGTTGCAGCAGTGCGGTCCGCGAGTAACAGATTCTCGGCGATGACGTCATGGGGAGATTGTGATAGAGAGGGACAAATCCATGATCAGGTGATGTAGAAACCAGGTGATGCAGTAACTCAAAAAAATCAAATTTTGTGGCAAAAAGTCCATAGTGATTCGTGCGGTGAGGGTCACAAGAAAGCGCAGCAAAAAACTGATCTGATGATGTAAAAAAATCGAAGATAAAATGCGCAAGAGAGTTGTAACAAACAAGAATTTGCCGATTCGTATTGGGAGCCTGAACGAGCAACACATGAATGCGTGCGTCTGCTACGGCGCCAGATGAAGTTGTGAAGTCGTATATTACCTTTACATGAAAATATATTGTATACGCAGTCTGATCTGATAAAAAGAGATCTTTTTTAATTCACGAAGGCTTAAACTAAAAAAGTATTTATCTTCCATAAATGTCGCAGTAAATACTATGATATTATTCAAATATTTGTCATTGTTGTAAATTATTGAATGTCAAGAGATGTTATGAAAATTGATATTAGCGGCTTCTCTATAATCTTATTATTATCAAAGAATGATAGTCTGCACTTATTTCTTAGATAGATTAGCCATATGTGGGGGATAGTGAGAAGGTGAGGGAGAGTAATAGAGCCTCGGCTGTAGAGGCGGATTACTAAAGAAAATAAGAGAGAAAGTCAAAAGTAAAAGGTGGCATACAGAGCGCGAATTCGCGAATTGTCGCCGGCGAACTCCGCCAGCGAATATGCTAAAAATTATTACTGAACTATTGCATGATAATATGTAGCTGATTATCTGCCAGCTTTTCGCCAGATTCGTTCCCACAGGGAGGATCTGTGTCTAGTCGCTGTAACTTTGTTTATGTGTTTTTGGGGAGTAAAGTTCGGAAAAGCAACTTCTGTAAAGTCAACTCAAATGGCAAGAGCTTACTAATATACAAAAGCCTTTTTAAGAGATTTTAGTAAAAGAGAAAGAATAACAAGTTTGAAAGAAAAAGATTAAAGTATTAGTCGAAGAGTTCACGACTTTTGTAATTTGGGCTCTTAACAGGGATAGAATAATAAAAAGTTATTATTTTTTCCCACCATAGAGTAAGTATATTAGATAGAGTAGCAACGCAGCATTAATTATATTCCCAAACTGTACACACTTTCGCTTTCAAAATAATGAACCTGACATGAGACCCAGTACCACATGTGAGATATGCGAAGTCTTGCGCTTCTGGAGAATTGTACACGAATTTTAATTATTATGACAATACAGAAGAAAAGTAATTTACACATCCTCCATGTCATGACAACCTTGAGAGGTAATATGGTTTATTAAATTACTTGGTGGTTGGTGCAATTTTGAATATATACTGTAGTAAATAAAAACTTGCAATTTTCCTCATGATCACGCTTGTTCTCTGGTGAAGATGCAACAAGAAATGACAATCGAAATGATAAAGTCAGAGACGTAAAATGATTAGAGCTAACATCAGTCATCGATTCTATGATGAAATAGCTAAATGAATATACATGTAAAGGGTCAATAAACTGTACATTACTGATAAAATCGCGCAGTAGTAACAAAATTTTCATTAATTTATAAAGTAACTCTGTCAAAGACATCATCCCACCCACCCAAAAACCTATGATTACATACAAATACGACTGTTCTTGTGGAGCAAGATATATTGGGAAGAGTGAGAGATGTTTGACTACTCGCCAGAAGGAGCATTTACCCAAATGGCTGTATACGTCCAACGTAAGACCCAAATCAAAACTCCCACCTCAGTCTGCAATCACAAGGCACCTAACAGAATGTGACCAAAAAAACCACATGCTACAACAAGAAAAGCAGGGATTCCTAGAGGCCCTTTGCACAACTCGCCATTACAGAAAGCATTTCAATCCGAAAGCTCAACCCAAATTTGTGAATTGAAAAAGAAAGATTATTCATTCTAAGACTATGTTAATTCATAGACATTCATGTGCACTTACCTCATTCAGTTTATCAACTTCTCTTTACAAATTAATGTAAATTTTGTTACTACTGCGCGATTTTATTAGTAATGTACAGTTTACTGACCCTTTACATATATATTCATTTAGCTATTTCATCAGAGAATCGATGACTGATGTTAGCTCTAATCATTTTACGTCTCTGTGACTTTATCATTTCGATTGTCATTTCTTGTTGTATCTTCACCGGAGAACAATCGTGATCATGAGGAAAATTGCAAGTTTATTATATTAGCAATTCGGTGGCTTACCGTTGCATTAAAGCTCATACCTTACTAAAATAAGATTATTTTCTTAAACGTGATCATTCCACAAACTACCTGCCACTGACAGAGCAAAAGCATCATAATAAAATAAACTGATCATAATTAACTTTAAAAGATGCAACTCGGTCCACATTCAGCACTATTCAGATTCAAGAAAAGACGCATTGTGAAAAATATAATCATGCCGCTGAAAATTCAACTAAAAACATGATATCTCAACTAAAGAGCTCTCAATAAGATCTCACAACTTTTCCTTGAAGAAAGCGTTATAATATTATCATGAACCGCTTCAAGGAAAAGTTGTGAGATCTTATTGAGAGCTCTTTAGTTGAGATATCATGTTTTTAGTTGAATTTTCAGCGGCATGATTATGTTTTTCACAATGCGTCTTTTCTTGAATCTGAATAGTGCTGAATGTGGACCGAGTTGCATCTTTTAAAGTTAATTATGATCAGTTTATTTTATTATGATGCTTTTGCTCTGTCAGTGGCAGGTAGTTTGTGGAATGATCACGTTTAAGAAAATAATCTTATTTTAGTAAGGTATGAGCTTTAATGCAACGGTAAGCCACCGAATTGCTATAATATAAACATTATAAAGCGGTTCATGAAATTTCTTTGAACATCAGATTAATTTCCGGTTAATTAAGATGCTTGTTAGCACATATTCATTCCTCCGATATCCAACTTGTTTCACACTACTTATGAAGTGGCTTCATGTCGGTAGTATGCAAATTTGCAAAAATTTCACTTTTTTAAAAACTGCTCAAATAATTTTTTAAACAACAGAAACGCAATCTGATTAAAAAACTGAATCTTTTAATTTAAAATTCTCACTGTATGCAGATACTTTCTGAGTCGACACTACCTACTAGGCCTACTTACTCTATGGTACCCACAACTTCAGCAATATTTGTTCGATGAAAATAGATTGATTTTGTGTTTTCATTTAATAACCAGTAATACCGATAATGCCGGTTTTGTCACAGTTCAAATACCAAAAACTGGTATTGCGACCCGTCATGCTGGGGGAAGGGACGGGGGCTACCTCGATCCCCCGGTGAAAATAGGGCTGAATGTACAGAAAGTGGAAATAAAAAGAAAGCAATAACGTGTTTGAATAACGTGTCTATTTGATGTCATTGAAGCAACCTACTTCAAGCATGTCATGGCACATGGTTCCGCAATCGTCTTCACTTCAATCAGTTTTCGCTGCACGTCCATCGAAATTGGACATCAATCGATCAAAACCCATTTTCTTGACTAATGTAAGATACAATTCGACCGGCAATACACTGAAAGAAAAAGATCTGTATTAAAGGACTCAAGACAGAATTGTTTGAGCTTTAATGATGGCATCATAGTGCTAAGCAGAGATGCGCAAAACCCAGCCAAATAGCTAGCGGCTCACGCGGCAGCAGATAGAAATCTGCTGGATACATGCGACTGTAAGACAAATAGTTAATTCCACAGAATCAAATATTTTGTTTATCTGCTTCGGTTTGCTAGAAGTGTGATTTTTTCGACAATGAAATGACGAACATGGTTCCACACATCGCGGAACTTACTAAGTGGGCAAAAAGGAATTCCCAATACCTTACAGAGATAGGAAAAAAGTCGTGTGTCGCTTGCGGATTGCTGTGAATTCTATTAAAGTGCTTCGATTGCCAAAATTCCTTCAGATTCGAGGAATTCAGATCATTGCGTACAAGTTTTCCATAATGTTCGCCCTTCCGATCATTATTTGAAAAAATAGCAGGCGTACGAAAATTAGTTCACTTGATGTTTTCACATCTTCTTCTCAGCATTCCTCACTGCATACACTAAATGATAGCTAGACAGCGATGTGTGTTTTGGTGTGTTCGAAGTGATATCACAGCACGCACGCCTCTCTCACTGGCTCTGGTGTCCTCTGCTGACAGCTTTGCTTGCCATTTCTAATAGTAAGCGATGCACGAATTATCCATTCGAGAAGGAGCATACTTTTACTTGTAGCTACTATAGTGTCAATCTAGATCCCGGGTCAGAGCTTGTAATTCCGTATCCCGGGATCAAGAAAAGTCGGGATTTTGTATGCAGGCTTTAATCCGGGATCTTGACTCTACCATTCCCGAAACTCAGGAAATTGCAGATTGAAAGTGCAAAATTCAAAAAAACTCAGAAATTCGCAACTGCTCCCTAATACTCTCAACGTTGCCGTTATCAATTTATACATGAAGAGGAATAAACTTTGAGTCGACTTGTCAATTGCGATATTACAAGCCAACCGACTTTTGTTAATTCCGACTCTCTGCTATTCTCACATCCCGGCATCCCATATTATTGACATACGCGTGCTAATTTGTCATATTAGGCCTATATTTACTATTCTACTCAATCCTGGAATCCCGTGACCGAGATTTTCCGGGATTGTAGAATCTCTATCCTGCACATGTGATTAGAAAACATGAATGGCATAAGTATGTAATCAAACAAACAAGTATGCTGACACAACTGCAATATTGAATTAGTCATTCAAAGGATTCGAAAATCTATTCGGTTTCCACCAGCGATGCAGTAAGACATCTATAAATTACTACTAAAATACAAATTAATCTATACATTAATCATGCAATATTGGGATTTGCACAAACCCACAGAATCCCGGGATTGCAATCCCAACCGGTATCCCATGCTATTAACTATTATATCTATGCTTTGTAATTGGATATTTACGATTCTACTCAATCCCGGGATTGGCTCACGGGATCCCGGGATTGAGATTTTTCGGGATTTTGGAATCCCTATTGACTAGGTTTAAAAACAGCGAAGAAACCTTGTGTTGATAAGTAACCGCAGCATTGCATTATTCGGCCTTAAGAACAGGATGGCGTCGACAACAGCAGTCTTTAGTCGAGATCGTAGGTCACTTATTAGAACATATTTAACTTTTGTCTCTGATGTGACCTTTGGTACGTAGGTGTAACCGAGGCTAGGAATGCTTGTCTTCTCTACTAAATCACCGAGTGAAAAGATAATCCCTTTTTCACTATCACGCAGTGATCATGCATCAAAACAGTGACAGCTATGCACGAGGATAAATAATTTGTGTGTATTATATTTCGGGTCTACTTATAGGCCGGAGTCCTGAGTCCTATCATTTGATAGGACTCCGATTCCACATTCCTGGTTGTCGGCCTCACAGAATTAGATTCTTCTGCGCGTGCTTCGGTTTCCTAGAAAGGAAGAATTGTATGCAACCTTAATGTCGAAATGGCACATCATAGAATTAGACAACTTGCTCCTTCTCGAATGGATAATTCGTGTATCGCTTGCTATTGGAAATGGCAAACAATAAGCTGTCAGCAGAGGACACCAGAGCCAGTGAGAGATGCGTGCGTGCTGTGACATCACTTCGCACACACCAAAACACAAATCGATGCCTGGCTAACATTCAGTGTATGCACTATACAGTGAGAAATGCCGAGCAGAGGATGTGAAATCATCAAGTGAACTAATTTTCGTGCGCCTGCTATTTTTTTGTAATAATGATCGGAAGGGCCAACATTATGGAGAAAACTTGTGCGCAATGATCTGAATTCTTCGAATCTGAAGGAATTTTGGCAATCGAAGCACTTTGCTGGAACTCACATTAATCCGCAAGCGACGCACGACTTTTTTTCCTATCTCTGTATGGTATTAAGAATTCCTTTTTGCCCACTTAATAGATTCTTCGATGTGCCGTCGATTTCGAATTAATCACACTTCTAGCAAACCGAAGCAGATAAGCAAAATATTTAATTCTGTGGTCGGTCTGTTTGGTAGTTTTTTAAGCCAAGTAAAACAGTGTTCCCAGCGAACTCGTGAACTTCTTAGCCCTACATGTACATGCATGGCCTGCATGACTTTGGCGTAAAATCTTCACTTGTACGCAGGAGATATTAAAAACAAAATTGCATTCTAATTAATTGGTCTGAATCAATGATTGATTAACTGATTGCTTGTTCAACCACTGCTTGCAGGTATGCAGGCCAAGCCACCCTAATTTTGTCTCGCTCCACAATAGCACACACATTTTTGAGAGATATTGATGTTGTATCCCGTTTTCGACGTAATCCTTACGTAGATACATAAATTTTCAGTTAACCACTTCAACAATATGTTGTTCATGATGCAAAATACATGGTAATTTTACTATTAATACGCCTAACTGTGTGCACTTGAAAATAGGGACTCGAATACAGACTTGAAGGAGCATGTCAACACCCGATCAAGAACTGCTATACAGTCGAACCTCTACAAAGTGAATATCTCCTCATAGTGAATCAAAATTTTGATCCCATCACAAATGGCATGCTTCGCGCTTGTTACATATCTTTACATAGTGAACCTCTACATGATGAATATTTTACATCAAGCACCTACGTATTGATCTTTAATTATTCTTTGTAATTAATACGCATCCTATGTACGTTTGCTACCTTTATTCAGGGCGAGTAGTTCGATGATTCTTATTACTGCAAAGTTTTCTAAGTTACTAAAGTCTATGAGTCTACAATCTAAATTTAGATAAAAATCAATAGTTAATGTGGCTAATAGTTTCAAGTTTACGTGCGCTTTTTTGCGTTTACAAGCGTACCGACTGTTGAGTCAGATCAGGGAATTCCTTGAAAGGAAAAGTGACCAGCTTGATCAACAAGCTTTTGGTCAAGTAGAACTTTGCTTCTGTTGACGAGCGACGTACTGTACAGACTCGTATTGACAGTTATTTCTATCGTTCGTATGTAGCTTATACTGTATACAATACTGACTATTTATAATAGCTACATTTTGCATCTTGTCTCCATTATCATTTAACATGTTCCTCTAGTAATTATCCAGTTGTTTTCTAATTAATTGTATTAGTTTTAATTATTTTGTATGATTGGTTTGACTTTGTGTTCTTACTCTAGCAGCAATATTACACTAAATTTTAGAAAACCTCTCTATAGTGAACTCTCCTCATAGTGAATTTTTATCTGGTCGCTTGAAATTCATTATGTAGAGGTTCGACTGTACTAAGACTCCCCAGGACTTGCACTTGCTCTCCCTCTAACTAAAGCAAAGCGAGAGGTCGGACTTCTGTGGATTCTGTAATTCAATCAGTGGCGTCTTCTCCGTACCTGCGAGGCCTTCGGCGCATCCTAAAAAATAATATTCCAACAATTATAAAAATGAAAAGTATCATCATTCATTTAAATTCGATAGCTTCTCGTGACAGCTGTGAACAGCTTTCCGTCTCAAAGTCAGACGCTTAATCTCAGAGCTAACAGTTTTGCAGCACGTGCTCGAATCACAGTTGTTTTCTTCGAACAATTAGACACACAAGCTGGTAGTGTGTTAAGACGGAGCATTGATGTTCAGACGGAGCGAAAGAGAGTTGTGTGCGTGTGAGGCAGTAAGCGCACGCGCCCGCGCCAATATTGGCTTTTCCGATAGACATAATGATTTGCCTTCTCCAATTTTTGCTATGAAATTCTAAGCAATTCTTGATCGAAGCGCGGTATCTAAATATAGTAGAGGAAGCGCAACCCAATTGTTCCTGGATTCGCTTTATGTCAGAGAGGCCACTACGTCAACAGTAGCAGATGGCTGACGTTCAGACAAGACTGTGATCAGATGATGAGCGTTCTCCATTGAATGCAGAGTAATGCATCTGACTCGAACACCCAGATTCGGTAGAATTCCATCATTTGTTTTTACGTGATTGATGTGACGCTATCTTTAGTACTGTAGATGAGATCATAACCACGCCTTTCGTCCGAAGAGAATATACCGAAAAGATGACAGTCGTCAAGCAAGGTAGGTCAACACTTGATAAAAAATTGAAAGAACTGACAGAGAAAGAAATAAGAAATAGACAAGACATTTTAATGCATCAAAATTTCACACATGTGAGCGGTGACCGGCCGTCAAAAACGAAAGAAACTGTTTCCCTTCCTCCTTTTTTCTCGAGATAATGTGGTTTGGACCATAGAGTAAAAAGTTCCTAGAGTAAGACGGTTAAGAGACATGAGCAATCACGCCAGAGCTTCACTTGGCCATAAAAAATGTTCGGGAAATTGTTATTAAAAATTCAACTTTTATGAAAATTAATATTGTAACATATAAAAAATGTCTGGTATAGAAATAGTATCCCAATGAGAAGTGAAGGCCTATGGTCTGGGCGCACGCGACGCCACTGAATTCAATAATATTGCTCACCATTTCATCATGTTCATCATGTACATAATACGCGGCATCGAAACAATCGGTTCGTCCATTCGAATAGCATCAACAATGCGATCCACGGTCGGTTCTGGCTCTTGCATTGGGATAAGATTAGGAAAACTGGAATGCAAGCAAATGAGATTATTCGACTAGACAGGAAAAATGGAGAAACTGATAATAATCATTCTATTACTGTGAAAGAAAAAATTTGATTACTACTTACTGCTAGCTGACAGTAGTAGCACGTAGCCAGAAGTAGTATAGGGTATAGGATTCGGCGCATCGCTTCGCTCAGCACCGAATCCCACACCTAGGTAGTTACAAAAAATGAAAAAATACAAAAAAATAGGGACCCCCTGTAATTTATAAAAAAACAGCTAAAATAGATGCGAAAATGGGAAAAATACAACAAATAGGAAACTACCTCTAAAATCACTAATTTACGGGCTAAAATAGATACAACGGCCCAGGACAAGTAAGAAAAAATACAAAAAAAAAATAGGAACCCCTGAAATTTATAAAAAACAGTCGTCCGGCCTAGGACAAGTAAGAAAAAAAAAAATAGGAACCCCTGAAATTTATAAAAAAACAGTCGTCCGGACCAGGACAAGTAAGAAAAAATACAAAAAAAAAATAGGAACCCCCTGAAATTTATAAAAAACAGTAAAAATAGATGCAAAATAAAAAAAAATACAAAAATATGAAACTACCTCTAAAATCACTAATTTATGGGACAAAATAGATGCAAAATAGGAAACAACCCCTAAAATCACTAATTTACGGGCCAAATAGATGCAAAATAGGAAAAGTGCCTCTAAATCACTTGGTACGACCAGGACAAGTAAGAAAAAAAAATACAAAAAATAGGAACCCCCTGTAATTTATAAAAACAGTAAAAAATAGATATAAATACCTCTAAAATCACTAATTTATGGGCCAAAATAGATGCAAAATAGGTAAGTACCTCTAAAGCACCAATTTGGCCCAGGACAAGTGCCCCGGACTCAATAGTCTGTAGTAGTCCGGAAGTCCTACAGAGGCCAAACAATACTCAAGAGAGCACCGGGACTATTACAGTCGCTCAAGAGAATGATGGACTAGTTGAATAAGTACGAAAAAATACATTATGACCCATGAACAAAAATATTCATTTAAAAATGGAAGATGAAAAAACAAAAGAACCATCAGCCCCCTTATATCCTTCATTATCATATGACATAAAACCTTCGGTTCCCAATGAAATGGATATAGCAAAACACAAAGATAGAGTCAGGTACATGAAAGATAAGGAAGCCCAATTATTACTTAAACTAGAACATTATAATAAATTAAGAAAAAGATGGACGATAGCTAAGAATGTGTCACAAAGCGTTGGTATATGTTTAACAATTTCTTTAGGCGCTCTCACTATTGTCATTTCGTCTGGCGTTCTTACAATTCCTGTTGTCGCTACAGTTTTAACAGGCACAGGTGTCTTCACAACGACACTTGCAACAGTGATAGATAAATCTTTAATGACTAAGAAACGAAAATCCTTAACTAAGAAACATGCACATGTCAAAGAAGTATATGATAAACTACATTACTACTTCCAGAGAGTGTGTGATGACAATGTTATTACGTTAGATGAGATTGAAAAATTTGATCAAATAGCTAGAGAAGCAACTAAAATTCCTGTTAAACCTCAAGACAAAGTAAACAATGAAGCTTTTTTAGAAGAAATAAGAACTTTATTAAAAACGTTAGAACAAAGTTCCATAGAACAAAAATAAGTTGTTCAGTAAAATCGACTCTTCAAGTCTCAGCACCTTTGGTGCAGTGTTTTTGCTGTACCTCTATGCTACCACAAAATTCAAATATTATCTTATAAAATAATGCAGAGCAATGAGGCAAAAATAAAACAACTAGAAGAATTAATAAAACAGAAAAATATTATGAAGAAAAAACATAGACAATATCGAATGCTACAAGCTGGTGTTCAATCCAATATGTTAGAAAAAATACGCCTAACTGACCAAGTGAAAACTGATTTTGAGAAAACTATTGCACCACTCAAAACTCTTGAGAAAGAACTTGCAGTTCATGATAAACGAATTGATATCGCGGATCCAGTGCAGAAAACCATCATGGATGATTATGGTTTGTTAGAAGCAAACATAGAAAAGAAATTACCCAAATCTATGCTCTTTGAACATTCTACTTCATTTATAGATGGAAAAGGAGAAACTAGATTTTACTTAGGTGGAAAAGAATTATCTATAAATACTAAAGAAAGTTTAATTTTTACACCAGACAACGCGGCTTTCAGTTTAGACAAAAATTTCGTGGATTTATTAAGAGGAGCGAAGTTAGATAACTATCATACTGATGATCTACTGAAATACAAAACTATGTTAGATAAGGTTGGAACTGTAAAAACTCTTAAGCGTTATACAACTTTGAATGACTTATTATCTAAAACGTCTAGTACCAGTAAAACAGGAACAAAGATACCAATATTAACAGCTGCTTCGCCAGCAAGAACTGGTTATTCAACACCGACTGGTTATTCAACACCAATGGCTGCTTCTCCAGCAAGAACTGGTTATTCAACACCGACTAGTTACCCAAAAACAGGAACAGGACTAAAAGAGACAACGGTTTTCCTGTCCGATGATCCGCAAGAATTAATAAACAGATTAGAGATTTTATTAGCTGCAACAAAAGAAGGACATAACTCTAGTTTTAACGAAATACATGCAATCTTAAAAAGACTAACGGAAAAGAAAATTATTAGTGAAAAAGACTACAAAAGCTTATCTAAATTATTTAGTTAAAAAATGTCTTCGGCAGAACTAGAAAAAATTAATAAGCATTTAGAAAATTTAACCGAGATTTTAACCTCATCAAAATTTAGTACGACATTAAAATTTATAACAACTATTTCATCCCATACCTGTCATTTAGATCCTATTATTCACTTAGAACAAGACAAACATTATGAAGTAGCACTAACTAGTTTTTCAACATTTAACACTATACAAAATATTATCAAAGATGTAAATGACCGATTTAAGTATTCTAATGATCAAGGTAAAACTTGGAAAGAATTAACTTTTCTTCCTGGATCTTATGAAGTTGAATCGATTTCCAATGAAATAAAAAGACATTTAGGCATTCAATTTAAAGACAAGAAACAATTACATTTCGCAGTTGAACCAGCAGTAAATAAATTTTCTCTTACTTTAGATGAAGATCATCAAGTTGATTTTAATATTGACAAATCTTTATCAAGACTCTTAGGATTTAAAAAGCAACTCTATACACAAGGTTTTCATATAAGTGAAAATATACCTAAAGTAACTGAAATAAATTCAATCAACGTTCAATGTGATATTATAGAAGGTGGTTATGTTAATGGAAAGCTGTCAAATAATATCTTCAGTTATCCAGCATTTACAGTTCCGATTGGTTACAGTTTGAATGTAATCCCAAAATCATTAATTTATTTCCCTGTTACAAGAAAAACAATTAATTCAATTACAATTAGAATAACAGATGAGAAAGGAAAGGAAATAAATTTTGGAGGCGAAGAAATTATGATAGATCTTTTGGTTCGGGAGGTATAATTAAAAAAAATATTGACTTAAAAATGAGTGAAAGCAGTTGTGAAAAATATCCACTAAACAAGAAAGTGAAATTCAATCATCATCATAACTTGTCAAATAAAGTTTTATCAGTTATTTGTGGAAGATCAGGTTGTGGAAAAACATATCTATTATTTAAAATTCTCACGACACCCAAATTTTTGGATTATAACAATCTTATCATTTATACAACAACAGCAGAACAACCTATTTATCAATTTTTGAAACATGGTTTTGAAAATAATCTTACAAAATCAGCTATAGCTTCACTGTTTGAAGAATATGAAAAATCGGAGTATGAAGAAGAAATAAGTTCCTGGTGTGAAGAAGCAGCGAAAAATAAACAACTAGTAGAACCCAATAAAAAAAAACACATATCGATACAATTAATAGATGATAGTGGCAATATGCAAGATCCTAGTAAACTAAATAAAACGAAAAAACATTGTGTGGTGTTTGATGATTGTGTTAATGACAGAAATCAGGCAGTACAGAGAAATTATTTTACAAGAGGTAGACATAATAACTGTAGTGTCTTTTATTTGACACAAAGTATGTATTCATTAGATGGAAGTGTTATTAGAAAGAATGCTAATATTTTTATGCTTTTCGAAATCAACCAAAGAAACCTAAGTGATTTGTTAAGAGACTTATGTATAAGAGATAAAGATGAATTTAAACAATCGTGTAACAATGCTTGGGCAAACGACTATGGTTTTATCACAGTCAATATTGATAAAAAAGTACATGATAGAGTTATAGAACATTTGTTCACAGAGTAAAACTCTGAATCGAACAATTGTTCTCTGACTAGGCTTCGCCTCGAGGGGCTTTGCCCCCGACTGAAAGTCAATAGAAGATTTGTTCTCTGACTAGTGTATTATAATTCCTCTTCCCAGTCTTCACTATCATTGTATTCAATTATATTACATTCTTTTTTTATTCGTTGAAATATTTCGTCTTGAACATCTTCTCCGCTATAGGGGAGCATAATACCATTTGCATTAGGCGCTTGACGTTTAAGAATATTTATTTTACCAGTGAATCTTTTTTCTTCAGTGTTATTATTTTTATCAGGAATACTAATACCAGTTTCTAAAGATCTTTTCCATGGTTTATTAACAATTGTTGTCAATGTTTCCCCATGGTATAATTGAATGAAATCTTCTACTTTTACTTTAGTTTTTGTATAACCCTTAAATGTTTTCTTTTCACTAAGTCTCCCTTGTTCATCTACAGTAATGCAGTATTTTATTTTGGGGGCGATAAACAATCCATATATAATTCCCCCATTTCCATAATCATTTTTCCCTTGGCATAATTCCCCGCCAACATATCCAGCCGCATCTAATTTATTGAAGAGCTCATTAGAAATGTATATACTATCGGTATCTGTGTAATGTATGTGTTTTTCTTTAAAACCATTAATTTCTAAAATAAAGTTGTTCATGATTCTTCTAGAGTGAGAAAGAATGAAAGAACCTAAGTGTGATGGCATGAATGACGTCGTAGCGTAGCTGCTCAGACCGTTGGTCGTCTTTTCAGTGTCTGTAATATTAGCTTTAAGAAATTCATCGTCTTCCATTTCTACTTTCACTAAGAATTGTTCATCATTTACTTTTTCAAAATCTTTTACTTCTTGAGTGAAATTTTTTCTCAATGTATTTTCATTCCATAAATGATATTTAGTGGTTATGTCTTTTTGTACGGTTTTTCCATATAGTGAATTCATTAATAATTTAATTAACTCATCGCCTACAGTGTTTCCTTCTATTTTATATTTTTTTCTTAAATTGAAGAGCTTTTCAATGTATTTGCGAAATGGTGAAATGTGATAATTTTCTTCATAAATTATACCATCTGTAATAGATAATATTTTCCCGCCACATCTAACAATTTCCTGTATGTCTACAGAAGTTAATACATCATAACACATTCCATTCCTAAACCTTATTATTTCTTGATTGCAATTGTTTTCATTCTTTACCTTATCTTTCGCAGGAACTGGTTGAAAAAACATATCATTCGGATATTGAAACACAACTGTGAATATTCCAGTTTTAGGACGAAATGATTGAGTGTTAAATTGATATAATACTGCTTGTTCTTCTTCTTGTCTAAATTTTCTAGCAGATTCAGCTTTAGGGTATTCTGAATGTTCGTCATACATAGCTGATGGATATAAAGATGTTGCATCAAAAGCCATTAAGAATTCATTTCGTTGGTCGAGTAGTTTATGTTTAATTTCTTTACAGAGAGCATTCTTGTCTTGCAACTGATTATACTGCTTCATTAAATCTATTAAATTATGATGACCAGGGGGCAAAACCCCCTCAGCGTAGCACCCAGGAAAATATCGTTGTAATATTGGTATCAAGATGTTACAAAATGGAGATTCGTAATGTCTTATATTTGCTGACACTCTTCCACCTTTAACAGATTTTCTAACATAGTTTCTAGTCCATAAATCAGTATGCGAATGAATATTTATGTTGTCTTCTTGTACACTCTTCATCCAACCGTTAAATGTTAAAGCGGAGGATGTTAAATTAGTAGTTATATCTTCACCAACTAATTCTTTCATAACATTATTATACTTGTAGATACAAAATGCTAATGAAAGAACATCGTTAATTAAATACGGTTTCCACTCATGTTCTTTTTCTAGATAATTTTCATGTGTAATTTCACCAATTTCATAATTTAATTTACACATATTGGTAGGGGTTTTAAAATTCTCACACCATTTGGAAAGACTTGTTTTCACGTGTTGATAGCTACATTTCATTACAATAGTTTGTAAAGGTTTGCTTGGTTTTATGTTACGTTTTGTAGAGTCACCTAGTTGCTTAGATCTAGAGGAACGTTGGATATACTTACTAACACTTTCAGTTGTATAAGGATTTTGTAAAGAAGCAGTGAGTATTCCTCGTGATGTTTTAAGCGGTGGTTTAGTTAATTTAAAATTAGATTTGAGTGGAAAATATGCATCGAATCCTGATGAATTATGTGCTATTAAAGTTACTTTCGAATGATTAAAAGATCCAAGGTTTTTGAAAAATTGATGTATCGGACATACGTCCTCTGGGTTTCCCCCGATCGGACATTCATTATGTTTCCTAATAAAGATTTTCACACAACGTTGAAGTTTGTTAAGTTCTTGCTCAGTTAAGTTATTATATTCACTTACCTGTTTCTTAAGTTCTTTAATCTCATGTTCATCCTTGCTTCTTTTTATTTTAATCATATCGCGTAACAATCGCGCGTCTATTTCTTCCAATCTTTGCTTCGGTAAGCAACACATGAATTTATTGAAATTGATAGTACCTAAAGCATAAGGAATAGGATGAGCTGTTGCACAACGAGGATCTGGATAAGTTTCGAGATCCCATATATATGTTGAACCATAGTCAATTGGTTTCTTTGTTATGGTCTTATACGGAAGTGTTGTTAGATTTTCATCAGTGACAGTTTTATATATTGGTTTGAAATTATTTTCAATTTCTCTAATAGCTTCTGCTTTATGGAATTTATTGATTAAACAATAATGACCTATTGATGAACCTTCGTGAAAATAATTGTAATAAACATAATTGTGAGTCGTTGTAATACCTCTGGGATTTAAATGACGATTAGTAGCACTATAATACTGTACACATTCTCCAAAGTATTTATTGAATTGGGAAAATTTACAGTTTGCCATTACTCCTGTTCTAGATGTAGCTTTCTCTTTATATAAAAAGTCATTAAACATCTCAAACATAATGTTAGCTTGTTCTTGATTGAACCCACGTAAGGCGTTGTAACATTTTATAAAGCAGAAATCTTCAGAAGGAATGTAACAATATTGCCCAATGTATTCTTTAATTCTATATTTCATATTAATACCAGCGCCTCTATGTGATCTTTGTACGAGTTTCATACCAAAATCTTCGTATTTGATACTACCTGTAAAAATCCATTCACTAGCATCGGATTTCTCTTCTAGATTAAGAAACCATGTTTCAAATGAATTTTTATTATAAAACGTAGCGTAAAAGTTTTCTATTGTGCTTCCATCTTCTTTTTTTATTACACCCAATAAATTTAAAACTTTCCCATTGCGTAACAGCTCACGTATATCATTTACTACATTAGTAAAAAGTTCATTTTCATACGTGATAGCGTTCGGATTAAACAGATTCAATAGATCATCCCCAAGTCTATCATCATCAGAGAACATGTCGCTAATTGATGTGGTTGATGTTTCCTTTGTTCTACGCTTCTGTTTTTTAGTATTACGTCTAATACTACGCCTAATACGTTTCTGTTTTTTACTACGTTTACTACGATTGCGTTTACTACGTTTACTACGTTTAATTTGTGCATCAAATTCATCAATTTGTTTCTTTATTAACTCGTCAATTCGTTTCTTTATTAACTCGCCGATCACGTGTTCTAGTCCTTTAACAGTTTCCATTATTTACGTTTTTTAATAAAAAATTTATGTTTTACATTTTAATAAAAAATTTATGTTTTTAATTACATATATACAGGAATATTTAATTCATTTAATGTCTTTAGATCATAAACAGTTAAATGTTCTTTCGTAATCAACCACCATAAATTATTATACGCTAAGAATACTCTGAAACTTCGCAGACACAGTGGAAAGTCTTTTGTTTTCGCGTAACTTCTTATACCGTGTTTAATTTTATAGTCCTTAACGAATTGCATATATTGGCGATGATAATGAAATTTAACTTCA
Source organism: Prostheceraeus crozeri (assembly GCA_907163375.1). NCBI lineage: Eukaryota > Metazoa > Platyhelminthes > Polycladida > Euryleptidae > Prostheceraeus > Prostheceraeus crozeri. Next base: position 70,282 of record CAJQUW010007828.1, read on the forward strand.
TGTTTCGGGGTGAGAGGGTTTGTAGGATGACGATAATCTTTTAGAACTGGCACGTGTTCTATTTTATACTCCATATTTTAAAAAGAAAAAAATTTACATATTATTAAACTCATTTAATATTGGTTTTATGTCACTCAATGTACTTTTAGCATCAGTGACTAGAGGTTTCACATTTTTTAGTACATCACGAAAATCATTAATGCCTGTTCTAATAACGTCTAGTGCATCTCTATTCTCTAATCGTTCGGGGGTTTTAATTTTTAACATATTATTTAAATAATGATCGAAATAGAAATAAAATGTTTCGGGTATGATTGTTAGTGGTTCAAGTGATTCGTTTTCTAGAAAAATTGTTATTTCTTCTATATTATGTGGCGACAAGTTCTTAGCACTTGCGTAGAGACTAATGTCAAAATCTGTTGCATTACTATAAAAATCATGCTCAGTATCCAATAGTATATTTAGATCGCTATCATACACTTGCATTTGATTCAAAATAGTATCAACCCGTATTATACCGTACTTAACATGTACATATTTAGCTAAGGGTAAAGTTAGTTTATAATTTTTCTTGATATCCTCAAAGAATGCTGCATTATTTTGAGTAGTTGTATAAAAGGTTTCCACGTTTTCTCTAATCTTATTATCTACATCGCAGGCTTTATGAGCTAATACTACAATTTGTATATGATGGTGACGACCTTTTGTAAATATTTCTGATATGTTCTTTTGCTTCACTAAACTAGCTACATCATCTAACACTAGTAAAGACTTTTGCGTGTATGTCCCAGCAAAAGTTTCCATATCTTCTAACATACATAAATCTTGTTCGTTATAAACATTTGAGTATCCTTGCCATTCATCTCTCTGTAGACAAAACACATGTACATTTGTTTCATTAGGAAAATGTTGATTTATATATCTTCTAAGAAACGTAGTCTTTCCGCTCGCTGTCTTGCCATATACGATAAAATGTAAGTTCTCTTGTGCAGCACGTCCTTTAGGTTTGTCATTGTTATTGTCATGGGTAACTGGTCTCCAACCTTTAAAGTTTTTGGTTTGACTTTTATAAAATGCAACTTTCGTTTGTTCTGCTGTTTGTAAGAACCCTAACCAGTTTATGAAACAATAAATAAGATAGATAAGAACACATAGAATAATAATTTTCACACAATGAAATTTCAGAAACCCAAAGAGTCTTCCTAGATCTGAATTTTCTGAAAATAAAGATTGCGAATCATTATTTTGTTCACGTTGATTGACGACCGTGGGAATTTCGGAATACGATTTTTCATAATTCATTTTTTAATTTTTTATATGAAAATTTGTCTAAAACTCTCTTCACTAGTCCGACACTCAGTTGAGCAACTGTAATAGTCCGGTGCTCACTTGAGTGTTTGACCTCTGTAGGACTTCCGGACTACTACGGACTATTGAGTCCGGGGCTCAAATGAAGGTAAAACACTCAAAAGAGCACCGGACTATTACGGAAGCTCAAGTGAGTATCGGACTACTACGGATATAAAATTAATCAAATTACACAAATTGCTGCATGTCGTGAGAAGTTTCTCTCCAACAGAACTTTATTACACTTGTTACATCTCACTTGTGTTTTTAAACATTCTTTACACCGGTATTTACTATCATAAAATTCTGTTTTGGGCTTAACTATTTGACAATTAGTGCATTTTCGTGTACTAATAGCACATGAATTAGAATGATTAAAGAAACCTTGACTAGTAAAAAACTTATTACAATTCGAACATTGTCTATCTTTTACTTTTGGTTGTGGTGGTGATTGACATGTTTTTTGGTGACGCATAAAGTTCTTAGATGTTACACTTTTTCCACAATCACTACATGTTCTCATATGACTATTTAATGATGAATTGTTGGTTAACATATTTTTAAATAAAAAAAATGATGTTAACAAATGTTGGCGGGTGTGCTTATACACCGAATAATCAAGAATCAGAAATAGAACTAGACAACTATATCATGAAAACTGGAGACATTTTAACAGGTCCGTTACATCTTTCTATTCTTCCACAACAAAGTACTGAGTTAGCAAATAAAGAATATGTTGATAAACAGTTCGATAGAATTGTGTCACTGCTCTCTCCACTAACGAAAGAAACCAAGCTTCTAAAGCAGAATGATGAAAGACTGCAAGAAAAGCTAACAGACCTAAGTAGCAAACATGGAAATCTAGAAGCAGATATAGTAAAACTTCATAAAAAAATAACAGAACATTCAAAACTTGTGATCCTGTTATCACTAAATTTAAAGTCTGCCATTGCAAAGAATACAAAACAAAATATACAACTGAAAGAAGAGTTAGAAAAAGTAAGCGAAAAGAATCGGAAATTATTACAGCACTTACAACAGCTGCAATCCACATTCCAAAAAAGTGTTGGTGAATTAAGTAGCCGTATCACACAACAAGTAAAGCAAATGAACAGAATGATAAATGATGTTAAAGCACTTAAACAAAAGATTAGTGACTTGAAGACCCTTAAAACGAATTTAGATAATATTAAAGTTCAATTGGCCGCTCTTAAAACAGAAGTAAAGAAAAGTGAGAAAAAAATAGAAGTAAATGAAAAAGAAATTAAAGTACATCACACGCTGCTTGACGCAATAGATAAAGTCCAACAGGCAATTAATAAAGTTACCGCGAAGTTGTTGTCCATTCACAAACGTAAATCTTAATCAGACCAAAGGTCCAAAGTCAAATTTAAGCTTAAAAAAATGCCTATAATTTATAAACACAATCTTAAACATTTTGCTTCAAATAATAAAATTGCTCATGAACCACGTATGAATCCTGTGTACCATTATGATAGTGTAGAAACTGTTGGAACACAAAACTTCCTAGGCACTGCAGGCGCCGTCCAAACAGAAGGAGCTGGCATCTTTTCTGGTATCGGTAGTATCGTTAACTTGATTAAAAATAATAAAGATTTGATTTCATCTGCTGCTAAAGGAGCAGCTGCTATAGGTAGTACAGCTAGTGCAATATCGAATGCTGTTAAGTCACAAAACGAATTAAAGCAACTAGAAGCTATTCGCAAACTTAGGAATGATGCAAAAGAAATGCAAAAAGACAAAAAGCTCTCAGAGGAAACAAAAAACAAAATTGCTAAATTAGCGAAGATGGAAAGTAAACATGATGAAAAAACAATTGAAGAAATGAGGGGAAATGGGATGCAGTCCCTAACCACTAACGTGGGAAATGGATTAGCAAAATTCTAGTAGAACCTTGTTCAGAGGCTTTAGCCGAGTATCAAACTGATTTTTTCTAATAAAAAAATATAATGGCAACTCTGATTGAAAGCAAATTTAGATTAGACGATCCCCCGTTCGTTAATTACAATCAAAAAAAGAATGACTATATAAGAATTGCTATGAACCCCGGTTCTTCCAGTAGAGTGAATACAGGAGGCGATTTAATTTTTGAAGTTGACAATCAACAAAGTTATTTATATTTACCCGATTCATTTTTACACTGTGAATATTCTCTTTATTCTGATGCTGATTTTACAACACCATTACCTGCTACGGATAATATTACATTAGAAAACAATTTCTTCCCAAGATTATTCACACAAATGCGTTTAGATGTTGCAACACAAAATATAGAAACCATAAGTGATTCACCTGGCATTATTGATTCAATGCTTCGATTTGTAACAATAGGTGAAAATACTAAAATGCATGAAATCGAAGGATGGTTACCTGATAACCATACCGGCATACTTAAAGATGATTTAACTCACACTGGAACAGATTCAGCAGGAATTGCGAAAGATGTAGAAAACATAGTGAAACAGTTAAACAGTACACAAAATAGCTCATACCAGAAAAGACGCAATTTTTATAATAAAAGTAAACAAACTGTTAATTGGTCATTGTCTCCATTATTCGGGTATTTAGATTACACTAAAATATCATATCACTTAAAATTCAAACTCATAGTTCATCGCACTGTAAATAATGAATCAATATTTTATGGAAAGGCTGGGAAGAAAGCATACCTAAAAATTGATAGACTTGAATGGTGGATTAAGCACATTACTCCTAGTTTAGAGGTTGAATTAACTATTACGAAACGATTAGATACTAATAAACCAATTCCAGTAAGTTTTATGAAGCGTACTGCAAGCTCTGTCACGTTTACCGAACAAAGATTTAACTGGCATTTCACAAGGACATCAAATACACCAAGATATTTTTTGCTCACTTTTCAAAAGAATGAAACGCCTAGTTTCGATAAGAACAATAATCTTTTCCATATTAATTCAATTCGAAGTTTACAAATTTCATTAAATCAAACACGTTATCCTATTGATCCATTGAGATTTGATAACGCAAATAATCAGTTTATGGAAGGATATGATGCTTATAGAAATTTGTGCCGAGAATTTGGAGTTGAAGCACAATTAAATCCTGTAGATTGGAAGAATTTATATCCTGTTTTCTGTTTTGATTTAAGTGCACAATCTGAAGATATTATCAAGACCGGTTGTGATGTGACAATTAATATTGAAAAGGCAAATTCCACAACATCATTGATGGCTTATGGTTTATTGCTAGAAGACACCGAATATTCTATTGAAATTATTAATGGAAAGATGGTTAGGATCGGCTAAAGCCAGAGGAGCTTCGCTCCGATCGGTTAGTAACCTTAGGACCTTTGGCCCGATAGGCTAAAGCCAGAGGAGCTTCGCTCCGATCGGTTAGAAAAACCAAAGACTATAAATTTTTTATTAAAAAATGGCGCAAGTGAATAATAAAACGGTTGAATTAAAACTACGTAACATCATTGACAAAAATACCCCTAAAACTATTACAATTAACAAAAGGAAGTATTACATAAGTAAACCAATGATAGAGAATATCAAATTACAAGAAGAAAAGAATGGTGGAATTCTCCCATTAATTCCACTAATCATAGGTGGCATAGCAGCAGCAGGAAGTGTTGCGGGCGGGACAGCTGGTATTGTCCAGGCAGTAAATAAAAATAAATCAGAGAAGGCAGCATTAGAAGAGCAAAAACGTCATAATAGGGAGTTAGAGAAAGCTGCTAGAGGTGACGGAATAGTAGATAATTTCATTAGCAAATTAAATTTAGTTGATGAAGGGAAACGAGTTCTTAAAAATGTCCTACACAATATTGATGATTTGATTCAAATAAAAGAAACAAAAGACGGATCTGGCATATATCTAAATCCTAGTATGGTGCGATAGGATTTAATCTTTAAAAATGTCTCTGGATAAACTTAAATTTTCTAATTTGGATTTATTAAATTTTAGCCTAAACCAAAACCGCTGCTATAATGGAGGCGACATACAAAAAGCATTAGAAAACTTTCCTGGCTTTATTTGGGCAAAGTATAAAGGCGAAAAACATATTCCAAATCATAATTTTACTGGTCCCGGCACAAGATTAGATTTAAGATTAAACGATGATGACACACCTAGAGAAAATAGTAAACCAATAAATAGAGTAGACGCCGCCGCTTATAAACATGATTTAGCTTATCGAAATCATGACCTAAGTTCTCGACATGAAGCAGATAAGAAAATGATACAAGAATTAGATAGTATTCAAAATCCTACATTTAGAGAAAAAATTGAAAGAATGTTTGTTAAGAAAGCTTTACAAGCAAAAATGCTTTTTGGCCAGGGGATAGATAAAACTTTAGTTCCGTCAACTTCGTTGAATGAAACGGCGGCAAAGCTGTCTGAGAGCAACGCTCGAACCTACGCGTCTGAAATGCCGAATGACCCAAGCCGCTATGCGTCTGAAATTCACAAGGAATACAGAAAGCCGAAATATCTATTGAAGGTAAAAGTATTTAATAAAGATGATATTTGGAGTGCTGATCTAATAAATATGCCTAATGAAAGAGGGTTTAAGTACGCATTGACCGTTATAGATTTATATACACGATATGCTTGGGTAAAGCCTTTAAAAAACAAAAGTGGTCTGTCAGTTAAATATGCGTTTGAAGAAATCTTTAAAGAAAGTTTTAGAAAGCCAAAAAAGCTATTCGTTGATAATTTTATAACCGAAATGTAAAGCCACTATTTGAAACTGTTTATTCAACTGAAAATGCAGGAAAGGCTGTAGTAATAGGGCGCTTTAATAGAACGCTAAAAGGTAAGATCTTTAAGAAATTTACTGAGCAAGGAAATCAGAAATGGTTGAAGATATTACCAGGAGTTGTAGAAGAGTATAACAATAAGATTCATTCAGGTATTGAAGAAACTCCAAAGAATGCTTCTGACGATCCTGATTTGATACGAAAGAAAATATTCGAAAATAATTATTCGAATGAGAGTAATCCGAATTTACAGAAACGTAAGCCGAAATTTAAAATTGGGGATAGGGTACGAATATTTAAATATAAGAACAAATTTGAAAAGGGCTTCGTCGGATACTGGACTAAAGAGATATTTGAAGTTTCTAAAATAAATCAAACTTATCCGTTTACTTATGAAATTATAGATTTAGATAATGAGGATATCAAAGGTAGATTCTATGAAAACGAATTACAGAAAACCGAGCTTTAATTATTATCGTTATTAGGCGTAGCCATAGAACCTACGGTTCGTTTAACTCTAACATTATATCTAGAAATGGTACTCCTTTTTGTAATTTGTACAAAACGTATAAACATAATTGACCACAATAAGTTGTTCCCGGTTTTTGAATTTGAAATGTATTATAAATTCCATTGCCAAGTATTGCTCTTACTTCATTCGTAGGTGGAAGCCCGTATGAGTCAAAATAATAGTTCTGCTGATGATTTTTAACGCCTGCTGACCAATGTACGCCGTTTTGGTCTGAAGTGTGAAGATTCGTTATGAAATTTACACTTGGCTTATTTTTTAGGAATTGTAATTCGTCTCTCATTAAAACATGAAAGTTCTTTATTCCTAATTGATTAGCAATTTTCTTTAGGTCGAAATTCGTTGTTGTCTGTGTTCCATAATGCTTTAAGAAGTCATTTATGTTATTCATTTTACATGAAATAAATTCTACTAACTCAACTCATAACCCATTCAGACCCGAGAATTAAAAAAAACATCTCATGCTGTTTATATTATATTTCCATGTTGTTGCAGAGTTTAGTGAATTGAGCGATTTGTTCACACGTGGACGCGATCTGATTGGTTGAAGCAATCATCACTGATCATGACAACAGACTCTGAAGAGGAATGAAAGATAATTCTTCTCTCAGTGATCAGTGAAGCGCATACTCAGTCATTCTATCATGAAAATATATTTACACTTCAAACACCAGAAGAGCAACAATTGTTCCATTATTCAAATCAGTCTACTAGCAGTAGACCAGAAGACAATAGAGAATACTTTCTCATTTACAAATAAAAGAAGAGATCATACTACTGATAAAATTGAAAGAGAGACAATATATTCTTAAAGTATTTATTGACTTTGCGAACCAAAACTCATTTCTTCCATAAGATTAAAATTCTGTCGTACGAAGCTAATTGGCATTGCTGAATTTAAGAAGAGAACGTGTGGTAGAATTAGATCTGATAATTTCATTAAGAAATAACAATAACTTACATTGTAAGGAATTTCAAATTCTTTCAGTTTTTCTACAATTTCAACAATGTCGAATTGGGCAACTTATCACTTTCAATTAACTTTGTTATTACACCAAAACTGCTTTCGATTGAAACAAAATCTTCTTCATTGACATTGAACACTTGCACGTTGTCGAAAGTAAGATATTGCTCCATTTATATTTCCGCTTCCCATTCTTCAAAATATTTCTTGGCCGTCTCTTGTTCTGAATCACTTATTAACTGCAAAAGCAGTGGCATGTAAAATGCGAAAGATTCTGCTGCGGTACGTTTGGGCATTTTTGTTATGAAGACACAATCTGATCACACTATACAATGACAGAAGAGAGAGAAATGAAACAGTACCGCTGGCAAATGTTTTAACGTCATTCGGGCGTGCTGTCGCGATGGCAACAATTAAAGCAAAATGTGTAAACGTGTGATCACTGCATCATGCGAGACATAGGCGCAACCAAGCGTTACCTAGCTATCTGCAAGACCTCCAGAACGCCAGACGAAATGACAGTGTCACATTCTTAGCTATCGTCCATCTTTTTCTTAATTTATTATAATGTTCTAGTTTAAGTAATAATTGGGCTTCCTTATCTTTCATGTACCTGACTCTATCTTTGTGTTTTGCTATATCCATTTCATTGGGAACCGAAGGTTTTATGTCATATGATAATGAAGGATATAAGGGGGCTGATGGTTCTTTTGTTTTTTCATCTTCCATTTTTAAATGAATATTTTTGTTCATGGGTCATAATGTATTTTTTCGTACTTATTCAACTAGTCCATCATTCTCTTGAGCGACTGTAATAGTCCCGGTGCTCTCTTGAGTATTGTTTGGCCTCTGTAGGACTTCCGGACTACTACAGACTATTGAGTCCGGGGCACTTGTCCTGGGCCAAATTGGTGCTTTAGAGGTACTTACCTATTTTGCATCTATTTTGGCCCATAAATTAGTGATTTTAGAGGTATTTATATCTATTTTTTACTGTTTTTATAAATTACAGGGGGTTCCTATTTTTTGTATTTTTTTTTCTTACTTGTCCTGGTCGTACCAAGTGATTTAGAGGCACTTTTCCTATTTTGCATCTATTTGGCCCGTAAATTAGTGATTTTAGGGGTTGTTTCCTATTTTGCATCTATTTTGTCCCATAAATTAGTGATTTTAGAGGTAGTTTCATATTTTTGTATTTTTTTTTATTTTGCATCTATTTTTACTGTTTTTTATAAATTTCAGGGGGTTCCTATTTTTTTTTGTATTTTTTCTTACTTGTCCTGGTCCGGACGACTGTTTTTTTATAAATTTCAGGGGTTCCTATTTTTTTTTCTTACTTGTCCTAGGCCGGACGACTGTTTTTTATAAATTTCAGGGGTTCCTATTTTTTTTTTGTATTTTTTCTTACTTGTCCTGGGCCGTTGTATCTATTTTAGCCCGTAAATTAGTGATTTTAGAGGTAGTTTCCTATTTGTTGTATTTTTCCCATTTTCGCATCTATTTTAGCTGTTTTTTTATAAATTACAGGGGGTCCCTATTTTTTTGTATTTTTTCATTTTTTGTAACTACCTAGGTGTGGGATTCGGTGCTGAGCGAAGCGATGCGCCGAATCCTATACCCTATACTACTGCCAGATATTCAAGGGAAATGTACAAAATTAAACAGTTGGATAGTAAACTGAGAATTGTTTTTAACAATTGAGCATCTCATAATATGGCAAGCTACCGGAATTGTGTGGAATTCCTCCAATAGCAGAAATATGCTTTATTACTACATGTAAACAACATATTACTATTACAAGTCATTTACCTGTGACTTATCTAAAGTAGTTCATCATTTTCAGTGGTTAGTCAATCAGAATTTATATACCCTTCTAAAATTGCTTGCTAGTTGATAGCATCTTCCGTCGTATATAGATTTGTCATCATTGTTTACGAATTAAGACTAGATAGGTTGGGGTACAGAACAGTCCTCTTTAGTGGAAGAGTAAATTTTATGATTAGTTAGTCACCAATTGGTTCATTAATAGCAAGTCTAGCTCGCTATTTCATTTTCTTCATGGAGCAGTTCGAAGTGAGTCGTTGTAGGTCGACTCTAGCAAGTTCAGTGCCTATATTGTAGTTTTGCATTTATTTTATTTTCTTCAAAGTTCATTGTAGATTCATTATTTTTTACAGTATGCATAATCTTAGCTTATTTCATGCTGTTAACTGAGATTCCTAGAGGATGATGATTTTCGTTTAAATCATCAATCTGAGATTCTGCATGCTGAAAGAAAATACATTCATCCACCCGTGTGAAGATTGCTTCAGCCTTACAGTTTATAGACAGATTTAAGCATCACGGGATTCATTGCAAAGTCATGATCAAGGAAGTTCTAACAAACTACGATGACCATGGCAATGCCTTCACTTTGTTCTGCTGTTGCAAGCGACTTCTTGATTGGAAATCTGCCGGAGTTCGCCTTTTGATCAGACTTATCTAACGCGTTTGATAGTGTTTTACACGATACATAAAATACATAAACGTCTGGGACGTCGTGATTTTTAGATGCAATTGCATGAAGTCTACGAGCTGACAATTCTGTCTCAACTTATTCCGTTCGTTTCTAGTAGACCCTTCCATTAAGGAAACTTATGTTGCTGAAGCCGATAAAGTTTGAAAACAATTCGTCTTTTAGAAACGGTAACAACTTTCAATAACAATTGCAAAAGCTTTGGCAATGGTTTGTCTTCTCATGCCTTGAAGTGGTTCACTCCAAGATCTTGGATGACATCAACGAGGCCCCTCTCACAGTCCGCGGCTCGACGAATTCAAGGATTCGAATCAACGGCACTACGCATGATCGAACGAGTAAGAGGGACTGATCGAATCCCCAACATCGAAATACGTCGCCGCAACAGGCAACCTCCAGTACTGAAGCGCCTTAGATGGTTCGGCCGCCTATGACGCCGATAGCCATCCGACTGAGGCAGTTTCTCCTTCGACCCGAGTGGATGGAGACGGTCGCGAGGCGCTCCGCGCCTCTTGATGGTGTAATGTCATCAAAGAGGATCTTGCCCAGCTCGATATTCGCTGGGAGAACGTACCGCTGCTGACCTCCGAAAGATCGACATGGAGAAGTGTGGTGCAGGCTCTACGCCGTCGTGGCAGAGTTATAAGCAAGCAGCCATGTGACTTCAAGAGAGTCGATTCACTGTCTCAGGCTTTCACGGCATTAAATTCTGGTTAAGTGCAACATATGAGCAAGCCAAAAAACGGTGAATTGTTCTACTTATGTAGGTAGTGCAAGGATCAACTAATAGACCATATTAGACGAGAACTTTAGAAGCACAATCTTTGACGGAACAATCATTCTTTAGAACTAGAGAACTTTAGAAGTACAATCTTTGACGGAACAATCATTCTTCATTTTGCTACAAGTGAACATTCAGCGGACGTGCAATTTTCATGCATAAAGGGAATTTTTATTGAGTGTGTTCTTTCCCTTCTGTCTTTTTCAAAGATGCATGTACTGCTCATTCTTCTTGCCTCTCCTAAAGATTGAATTGAGCATGATTTGATGTGGTGCCTTTTCTCGAAGTAGCATTTCAGTTCAAGTAGTAATCTTTCACTTATACTTTAAATACTTCTACTCCCCAGTGAAGATTCTAAGCTCTAGTAATTGACAATGAACAGCTTCAAGCAGGGGCCTATGGAAGGGAGCGGTTGGGCGGCCTCCCCACCCGAAAATTATTAAGATGAATTCAGAAACAAGCTAAAATAAGCATTGCCGCTTGACTGGAGTAATAAGGGTCAGAAATTTACAATTATATTGGATTCTTGAGGTAGTACATACATGCTTCTGTATCAGTCATCGTTAATTCTCGCACAATTCTGTGATTATTAGTCATGAATGTTCAATTAGTGAATGAATACAATTTGCATCAAAGTGAAAATGTTTTGGTCATAATTCATATCACTTTATTAACTAGAAATTAGTAGAAAGTCATGAATGAAGTGATAACACGAAGTCCAAGCGCCTACTGCTTTCTGCGAACTTGTCAATAACAAGAGATGGATCAATTGAGAATTGGCCTGCATATGTGATACAAAATAAATAATGCATATCCAGCGTTGCCACCAGGCCTCGAGATCCCATCCGCGCAGGCAGTGCATCATTGAATGAAGGTCTAAACTCAAGCCTATGATATACAGGAGATTATATGCCTGACTGCTAACTCTTGGGAATAATAATATATCAAATATGCATATAACTAAATGGTCGACATTCCGCTCCCAAAAATGAATTCTGTGTATGCCCTTGGTTTCAAGAGTCGTGTCTAATATTGCTCACTTCTAAAGAATGCCAATCGCTCTGAAAATGCACCATGGAAACTGATTTCTAATCAATTCAAATCCTTTATCCAAGAACCTTCAAGTTTACAGTTTCGAAATCGTCAGCATTTCTCTAACAATTGCTTAATGAGATTCTTGCAAATCAAAATCTGTATTTCTGAGAAGCGAATTACATTATTATTAAATACAGGAAGGTATTATTACCACGTGTGACGTTGTCTGGGTTTGGACAATCAGCAAATAATCTGCGAATAAATGAGACATTCAGATAGAAAGAAGATCTGTCCGTGTTTCCAGACACTCACCAACCCAAACGTCTGTGTCTGTTCCTACGTGCAACCGGTTTTTGTTTACCACTGGAGACGTATAGAACATTCCTTTATCTGCTGTGACTCAGGCGTCATTTAGCGGGATATTAACAGTCTAATCCAACCCACAGATCTAGAAAGGGATAGATGGACTACTCCCCGATTTGCGTGAAGCCTGCTTTCCCTGCCACGCGCGCGCGCACAATCCCGGTATGTAGGCAAGAAACAAATGTTGGCATGCACGTGTCTGTGAGAATGTAATGATAATAAGCACATTAACTTTCAACGACGATAGTAATTGATAACGAATCATAGGAATGTTGACAATTCCTGATGACCTGCAATGTCATACTTTCTCACTCATCATGATTGCTTACATAAATGTAGCTTAAATAGAAAATTAGGTGCATGCGAAGTAACGTTTTATTCAAAAGAAAACTCGGTAAATCAAAATTTATTTGCCTCTAAAGAGAATCAGTTTCATTGCCTGCTGACGTGATAGGACTGTTGAATTAAAGGTATTACGTTCAAAATATATCTTACCGTACCGAAAGAGGCGAATTTTAACATAATTCGACGTGATCAGCCTGATAAGTTTTGTTAGATGATCAGAGTCTTGATGAAAGTCATGGTCATAAAAGTGGTCTGCAAAAAGGGTAGGAAATAAAGTTTTTACATCAACTTTCTGCAGGACAAAATGTTCAATTTTCAAATCAATGTTCGATACTGTGGGGAGGAGGGTCACATCGTGAACACCCGGAAAAAGAGAGCGGAAAGCTACTTCGGCAATTTTTACAATACTATATACAGCGAAACTAGGAGTGGATAGGCCTCCTCTCTGCTTTGCTGAAAACAAACGGGTGAAAGATGGGTCCTTCATACTGTCTTCATCGCTCTCAAACAACGCACCATTGCATTGAGAGCAATCTAGGAAGCGCTGGCATCGTTTCGCCACATAACCTGAAACGTAAAAATAAGATATTTAGTCTCCAGTCAGAATCACAGTTCTGGAAACTCGACATCCAACAAGAATAGCGGAACTCAGTGTCATCATCCACCTCATCATCTGAGCTCAACTTCAACTCAGGGATTCCACTCTGCCGCTTCGAGGACCTGAAGTCGAGGTGAAAGTCCGTGATGCTGTTGGTGTCATCAGCCATAACCTCAGCATTTCTCGAAGGTTTTATTAAGTTATTTATCAAGAGGGACTTGAACGCGGTTTTGAATTGTTGCAGGGATGGATTATTGTTGAAGCCACCACGCTGCCGTATCTTGCTGAATAAGATCTCGGGATGATCCTGCGATGTTTTGTACGTCAGAAAAAAAGAGTGACTACGCTCTTGAATCAGATATCCAGAAAGATCGCGAATAGAATGAACAGTAACCTTGAATCCCATTGTAGGAATTCTTCTCCTTGAATCAGCAAGTGGAACGTGATCATTAGTGCACAAGGATTCAAGATATCTGAGAGCCATTTCGAAAAAGGGTTTCCATTCGCCAGAATTACTTAAAGAAAGGGGCGCCTTGGTACCATTTTGAAAAAGGGGGAACGCTTCAAAAACAGTAGGCACTGCGTCATCCTTCAGCTTCCTTCGAGTTCTGGGGCGAGTTCCATACTGTCCCTTTGCATGAATAACACTTACGCCCTTTTTATAGTCATCATCGGTGAGATGAACACTGCATACGCGTGATGAATTCTTAAGGGAGTAAAGTTCTTACGTCGAATGTTATGAAGTCACTTCTTCAACAATTCGGGGTTTGAGAACGGAAAGGCGTGAAAAGAAATGTTAGAGTTTTTCGAAGCACGGTTCTGGCATCGCGGAACACAACATGAGGTAACCATTTCTCAAGAAATGAAATTTCTGTAGACAGTTTTGCAAACCTGTTCGAAAATTTTATCATTCTTATGCCTTTTGAACACATGTTTCGGATTAAGAGTAGGAGAATTGATAGCAATTGCCTAGGGCGTGAGGATTTTATTTAATGATAAAATCGCCATTTAGCGTCGGTAGAATGCATGTCAAATTCAATTTTATCTTGTTGAAGTATTGCGACATCGCCACACTGTGTTATGACACTCATCCCAGCTTCGTTAAGTACACAAATTTTGTCACCCTTATCAAATAAATCATCATCAATTGAAAACAACACCATAGGTGTCAATTGCGATCAGCTCAACGGCCGTCATTTCTTGCCTACATATCGGGAGCAGGCGTGGCGGCGATGGGAAGTTTTCAGGCTTCACGGCTGAAATAGGGAAACGCGGAAAGCAGTCCGTCTATCCCTTTCTAGATCTGTGAATCCAACCATTCAAATTCCTATAATTATCCACATCTCTGCCTGTGTCATATCACACCGGCGTATAGTCCACCTTTTCCTCATCAAATATATGTTGAGTCTTTAACAAGGCCTCGTATACGTGAATCGAAGGCTTCCCTTCGAAATCAACAAAACTGAGGAAAAATTCAATTAAGGATCATGTTAAAGTTCAAAAAAGTTGAAGAGCTCAGGGTAAGCCTCAATTAAATTACCGGACACGAATCACATGTACTCAACACATCGCTACAGTACATCATCTCCTTACCTGGATTGAACACCGGCGAACATTCCAGTATTGATGAAATAAGGACACACAGTAGTCGTCTTGATCTCCGGATGTCCTTCAAACCGAAGTTCGGCCGTCAGAGCTTCCGCAAAGAGAATGTCGGCGCCTTTACTTGCACAATATTCTGTCATTCTTCGTGATCCAAACCATCCGGCTGTTGAAGCGATGAAGACTAGATGACCTTTCTTCCGACTGATCATTTCAGGGAGGACAGCTTTGGTAGTCTGCAACAATGAGAGGGGAATCAGGGCTGGAAATGAAAGCGAGTGGGCAACCAAGCCGTGTCCGGGGAGGTGGAAGACAAAAATGACTTGCGTAATCAATCGGAAACTAATAATTATTTACGCAACTAGCGCATTATTGACTTCTATTTAAAAGAAGTCAAGTTCTACTTAAAAATTTTAGATTACATATTGTATACATATACGTAATTATTTCTTATTTGATACCGTTTACATGATTGATAATAGGGAATCTTTCCCCGACCGCACATGTCAGCCGAAATTTCCCAATTTTGAAAGATTACTGGTGATTATACCTATTACCGACTGCAGTGATAGACGTCTTTTTTGTGTGAGATAGAATGAAAATATGGTAATCGTATACGTTGGCTCACCTATTTTCATCTTGAATACCAAAAGTCTACCCAAATTTGATCAACAACATTATTGTTCCACTAACTACTCGTAATTTATGTATTAGTATATGTATAATATATAGCCTAAGCTACTGTAACAATCTCATATAACGTCGTTCATTGGTAAATCGTGAAGAGAGATGCAAGAAGGAAAATGTTTTTGAACGTGATTACATGCTCTTAAACACAAGCGGGGTCTAAATCCATCATTGCTTTGTCAATGATGGATTCGAAGTACCTAAGACGATGTCCGGGTTGGAAGTGTAGCCTAATGCAGTTCTGTTCAAAGTCTTTCAGCTTCATTCATTTGTATTCAATTCGTCAAGTGACTGATTCATCGACCAGCGACGCTAATGTTTGGCATTGATTTTTGCAATCCTATTCACAGCTCGTGTGCACTCGTGTGATGAGAACAATGGAGAAGTTAGTGTTGATTGAGATCATAGCCATAGATATCTCATGTACAGATAATCCTAATACTAAAATCTTAGACTAGTTATTCCAAGAACGGTGAATTAGTTACGGAGGGAAGAAGATTAGTTACGGCCATAGAAGTAGATAATAGTAGACGACATGTAGAATAGAAGCTTGATATCTTGCTAGCTTTTGATGTTTATACTACATTTTGTTGAATAACTATGGCGTGATATAAACCGAGCTGTAGGCGAGGCTTCTACCATAGCTAGTCAATAAAAGCAGTATCTACCTAAAGAGCTAGCTATAACGATACTTCCATTTTGTGTGGGAGAACAGATATCTCTTCTATGTTAACTGTCGGGAGGAAAAATCAACTGTTCAGTCCCTAGGGATCACAAAGCTACCTGTTCCTCCCGCAATTAACTTTTCCTGTGTAAGCTCCAGTGTAGAAAAACCATAGAAGTCTATCAACAAGTCATGATTAGCCAGAGACTACCAAGATATCGATATAGTACCTGAATTAGCTAATTCATAGATTTCACGGCATAGCTATCAGCTTCATATTATCAAACTCCCTTCCTATCTCCACTATGTTGAACTATGCGTTCTACATTTTCTAATGTAGAACGGAATTTCTATGAATCAAAATACATGTAATCCAATGGGCTACCGTGCTACATTTTTTTACCCTACAATGCACCCAAATTGCAAGTAAGCTTAGATGATATCTTGGGTATAGATAATAAGGCTACACCTCATGCAAATGCCAGTTAAATATCGGTTCACTTGAAATTCAAATGAAGGAAATGCACATAGAAGTAGATAATAGTACTTTCTATGGTATTGTTAATTTCTATGGAAATGCATGACATCAATATTGGATAGGCTATCTACTAGGACTTTGGATGCCATGGAAAGCCAACCACGTTTGTGTTCTTAGCAGATTGTCTATATCGTCACTGGTCCATAGAGTTCATTGACATTTCTTGATCGTTTGATAATAGTGATATAACTACTCCATCTGTACTACCATAGAAAGATGTAGCACTCGGCTTCGCCTCGTGCTACATTTTCTGTGGTAGTACAGATGTCGTAGTTATATCACTATAATGAACAACAGACATCTATGAGGCATAAAATGAAAAGCTACATTCTTTCGATCAATTTCGGAGGAATACATTGCATCATAGTCAAACTGTTCGTCAAGTTAGTTGCGGAAGTTATTGAGAGCGAATTGCAGGTTGTTGTTGAAGATCAGTCTGTTTGTTTATCTGCAGCAATAACATCGGTTGTCATGATGTTTTCGTCATCTTTAGGAGCATTTCGGCCAAGAAATCGGATATGAAGAATTTCACATTTCTGACCTACTACGGAAAATGTCTGCCTTGAGAGAGCAATCACAGAATAAAAATGACAAATTTCATTTTCAGTGATTACGTGAATGTTTGATCCACAGAATTAGACAGGTCGTCTCTTCTTCCGTTTGACTAGAAGGGAAGTATTGGAACATGTAACGTTATTGAAATGGCACAATCTGCTGACTAAATACCATAGCAATCGAACAATGAGCCATCTCCTGACTAAATACCGTAGCAATCGAACAATGAGCAATCTCCTGACTAAATACCGTAGCAATCGAACAATGAGCAGCCAGTTCAACATTAAACACGCCAAATTGTGCAAAGTTTCAGTGACTGTTATCAACCGCATCACACAGCAAAGAGACACAGACGATGTCAAGTTCTACAGAGAAGTTTGTGAACGCTTTTTCATGCGCCTGTTAACTTTTTTTGAAATGGTCGGAGGACCCAACATTATCGAGAAAACTTTCGCGCAATGATCTGAATTCTTCGAATCTGAAGGAATCGTGGCGATCGGAGCATTTTGAAGGAATTCAGAGCAATCCGCAAGCGACGCACAACCATTTTTCCTGTCTCTGCAAGGTATTAAAAATTTCTTTTTGCCCACTTATTAAGTTCCTGCATGTGCCATCTGTTTGAATCAGTTTGCACTTCTAGCAAAGTGACACGATTAAACAATCTAATTCTGTGGTTTGATCATTGCGTTATTAAGTGCCCCATACTCGGAAGGACATGGATCTGCATAAACAAATGGAATTTTACGATGTTTGGCGCTCCGTAACTTGCAAGACAAATTGCCGTCTCCTGATGTTGGGTGACAATCTACAAATCAAAAGTAAGAAAACGTCAGAAGCTCTCGGAATACAAACCCAAACACGCAGACATGAAAATTTATCTCTGTGAATGTAATGCATCATTTATCTTTCAGGCTTCTTCATCTTTTGTTATTTCTGTCTCTGTGGTATCCGTGACACAGCGGTTAAGTGCTTGGCCTTATCTTTATGTCCAGAGGACGAGCCCCGAGAGTGTCATTGGAGGTCGGCAGGAAGGGCATCCGTGCTAAAAGCACTGCGCCGCTCCAGAAAAATCAGACTGTATCAGCACCGCCCAAGCCCCCATTATGGGAGAGTAGTGACGTTAAACCTTCATTTTCATTTACTATATTCTTTCATTCATGTATCCCGCTGCAATGTGTGACGTCATTGTACGCGTTCTAGTTTATCAAAGCTCACTTTTCTGTCGTATTTGAGTGTTATAGGTAGCGACAAGCTTCGGTGAATTTAATTTCATCAATCATTTCCGTATTTTGAACACACTATACAAGTGGTCGCACCATACCGGTACTATGAAATAGTCACCTATTTGAATTAGGAAATGTCCCGTAAGTGAAAAATTGGATAGCCAGTTCATTATAGCATCCATAGAACATCAACTAAAATCATAGCTGGGCACGCGATCGCGATTGAAAAGTTGAACTTCCGCGATCGTGGACTATTTCATTCTGTTTTTGACAATAATTAATACAACATAAAACAGCATGCAACTGCAAGTCTTGCAAGAATCCTAGCAAAACAACATGCAAATGCAAGTCTTGTAAGAATCTTAGCAAACAACATGCAAATGCAAGTCTTGTAAGAATCCTAGCAAACAACATGCAAATGCAAGTCATGTAAGAATCCTAGCAAACAATATGCAACTGCAAGTCATGCAAGAATCCTAGCAAACAACATGCAACTGCAAGTCATGCAAGAATCCTAGCAAAACAACATGCAAATGCAAGTCTTGTAAGAATCCTAGCAAACAACATGCAAATGCAAGTCATGCAAGAATCCTACCAAACAACATGCAAATGCAAGTCATGCAAGAATCCTAGCAAAACAACATGCAAATGCAAGTCTTGTAAGAATCCTAGCAAACAACATGCAAATGCAAGTCATGCAATAATCCTAGCAAACAACATACAAATGCAAGTCTTGCAAGAATCCTAGCAAACAACATGCAAATGCAAGTCTTGTAAGAATCCTAGCAAAACAAGTTGTCGCAATATAAAATAACATGTGACTTTCATAAAACAAAAAAACATCCTAATTTATTGAATTAACAAATAAATATGATTCCTCAATCTGTGGTAGACAAAGATAGTCAGTATTACGTGCACGGGTAAATTTATCTTATTCAACAACATTTCGGCAATTTTTGTCTTTTCAACTTTTCAACTTCGTTTTCTTTGAGAATTTGTATCTGCTCAATTTTTCACGCTGAATCCGAAAATCATAGTGGCAACCACACCAAATGAGTATTTGCACAAGTCCTGTATTTGTATTATATTACCAGGCGTTTTCTGACCGATAATTTTGCGTTCTCGGTCAGATGGACATTTTGGCCGCTTTTCGGGATTTTGAAAATTAAAATTATTGTCTTTTCAAAAGAAATTTCGCATGCATGATTACATTATGGTTCTTCATAATTCTGTTAGTTTTCATGAAATCCGGATATAAAATGTGGTTTCAGCAACAATTTGAAATTTTCAGAAAAATCAAAAAAGTCTGATCGAAAGAATGCACACAAATTTTTAAATTCACAAATGGTCAATTGTGATGATCTGTAGTTGATTTTTTCCTTTTGATGCAACAACTAGACTCACAAATGATGTATTTCGTTGTATAAAGAAAGTAAAACCATCATTTCTTAGTGCAGGAGTGTGCATCGGTCAAAAGGCAATTTTGGAGGACAAAGGCTACTTGAAGAGAAATCCCAAATCAATATAAATGCAATCTTGAATTATAGTCTGGTTTAAAGTGCGCTTCAAGCACGGTTCATGCGGTTTCACATAACTTTAAATGTATCATTTATGTAGATCACAACGAAATTTCTACTCTAAGATAGAGTGCCTATGCTGGGGACAGGCTGTTCTGTACTTTTCTGCCTTAAAGCTAAAATTTTTCATAAAAAAGATTCGAATTCATCATGACCGAAAAAGAGGAGATGCAAAAGGGTTAAGATGAAAACAATTATGAAAATCGGTTCAAAACGAAGAATTTTACAGACAAAGACAAGTTTTTGACAAATTCTGGTAGATAAAATGGATTTATCAGCACCATGATATCAAAAGGCTTATTAATAGAAACAACGTTGCAGAATTATATCAATGAGTCATTTGATTATTAAAAAGTATTAGAAATGAACCTGTGTCTGTTATAAAATCAAGTCGCTTGCGGGCTACTTGCCACAGTACATGCTTTCAGATTTTAGGAACCATGGCTCACAGAATTTCAACTTTTTGAATGCTGATATCTGTATGCTTAAGTCCTGGCAGTTAACGTTCTGAAACATGAAAATTAGCTGACAAAAGCTGTCTCACTCTCGACGTACTGCTATAAATGCACAAATTGACTGATAAGTTCGGATGACGTGGTGACTGAGAATCGGTTGTCATAGTAGATAACATTCCAGGCATTCTGCGTCTGTTTGTGATACTACAATCGCTGTTTGATCATGCATGTCTGGTGTCTAGATAACCAATGTTGACTTACTGTCATTTAATCTTTGATAGTCTATACAGAGGCACGTTCTTTTCAATGATATCATAAATTTGAGAGGTAGACAAATCAAAGAGAAGCATTTTCAGAAATAATATTTGACTTGTGGAGATTATACGAAGAAAACAGACCTATGCCTTTCTCTTAAGTAGAGATTTCAATCATCATTTGCCTTCCTGACCAGGGCCGTAGCCAGGAATTTGGAAAGGGGGGGGCTAATTTTGGATATTTGATAAGGCATGTATTCTATTAAATACGCTTATTATAAATACAATTCAAATACACCTGAATGTATGTAGACAAACATATATAAATAAGTTTATTTCAAAATTTATGTTGATCACAAATAATTATTCGATTCGATCACTAAATTGTGTTTGGTCACGTTAAGTACATGTGTAAGTAAGTAAAAAGACATACTTACAAGTCGTTGGTATATTCTATAATAATGGCAAACGTCTGTTCACGGTCTGACAAAAGCGTTTTACGGCTTTGTCGATAATGTTACCATCTTTCATGGGCTCAGCAGTCATTTTCTTATGTATAAACATTAATGCTAGATCATTAAGTCTGTCTGTTCCCATTGTGGAGCGCCTGTAATTTTTGATATGTTCCAGACTTGAAAAAGAGCGTTCTCCAGTACAGGTCGTCGTAGGGAGGGTCAGGAGAATCTGTAATGAAAAAGGATTTTCATAGCCCTATTCGTACCAAGGGGACAGAACCCGCCCCTGTCGTAATTTTATTTTCGAATATTTGAACTTAATCTATCAACTTGAGCTTCTGTGGCTTTTAGTTATTAGGGATATGTTAAACATTGTGTTCAAATTTGGTTAGATTTAGACATCTGTAAGGCATATTTCTAGCGCTATTTTGAAAACTACCTAGTTGTTAAACTGATCATATTCTATGGATTTTGGGCTCACGTCGCTTTCTGTGTCGTCTTAATTGATGTAACATACTTTTATAACATTAGATTGAAGAAGCACTTACCAGCAACATTGTATGAACATTCGGGAAAAAGTTTTCATCGCATTCCTTCAGAAGATCAACGATTCGATACTTGGATTTGTCATCTCTGTTAATGTAAGATATTACAGTTTTATATAACAGACATTACATATCATTTAAAAGTAACCTTACTTCTTATGTCTCCTCCAGGAATTATATTCGTTTTCGAAGTCTTCAACGTCACAATTTAACATATCTCGGAAATGAATAATAGCTGGCTGAAGAGTCGTGTAGTCATATTTTTCAAAATATTGAGGAATCAATGCCATCATCGAGGATACTATGCTGGTTTTACAGTCAGTGTCAAATCGAAAACATAGATCGCTTATCAGATGATCGATGAATGGAAGGAATACGTTAATTCTATAATATTCCTTGGGTGACGAACACGGAACATTAGACCTGTGTCTTTGACGCCCAACTACTCTTGGTCCCGTAATTTCTACGTCAGCCTCCAATGCCATTTCTTCAGCATTCTTAAAAATCTCATCATATATGCTTTCATCATTTCTCCAGGTCTTGAACAGAATCAAGAGATCTCTAATTTGTTTTTGAGCTTCAACAAGATCGAGACTCTCTTTCTGTAAGGCTTGAGCTACTATTCGAGTTTCGCTCAGGACCTTTTCAAGAACATAAAAGGAGACAAGAAACCCTCCGTTGACTCCTGACAAAAGCTCATGTGCGTTTCCTGAGCTTCTCCATTTACTTATGTCAGATAGTGTTTCAAGAACAGGTCTTTTAAACACCAAAACTGCGTCATGTCTATCTACCCAACGGGTGTCCGAAAAGGATTTCAGCCGTTTTGATCCTTCAGAAATTGCTGATAATTCGACGTTTTTCTCTAGACAGTTTACTCGTAAAGGATGGGGAGCAATGAAATTTACAATCGACTGAATAGTAGTCCAGCAGCTACGAATATCTGGGACGTTGCTGCTACCACTGATTATCAAATTTAGTCTGTGGCTATGGCAATGAACATAGATGGCATTTTTACATTTTGACTTAATGTGAGCCTGTGCACCATTAAATTCTCCCTTCATTGCACTTGCGCCATCGAAAGACATACCCACGAGACTGGTGAGGTCAAACCCTAAACCAAGTAGCTCATTAATAATAACATCTCCTATGCCTTTCCCAGACAGATCAAACACCTCAGTGAATTTCAAAAAATCTTCGTAAACGCAACCATCAGCAACATAACGGATACATAATGTCAACTGCTCCGTGTGACTGTTATCGGAGGATTCATCACAAATGATGGATAAATACTTAGCCTTATTCATCCGATCTCTTATCATTTGAAAAATTTGCTCACCTAGAAAATGTATGAGTTGATTTTGAATATCTGGACTTGTGTAAGTTGCATTTTTTGGAGCATTCTTCAAGTGATCATGAAGATTGTTATCCCCGACATCTACAAAGCTTCTAAGCAACTCTCTAAAAATTCCATCATTCATAGATGCATCGGTCAGAATATCGTCACCTTCCTGACTCCCTCTGAGGGCAATGCCTGTACGACCACATGCGAGAATTGCACGCATAATCGACTGAAGAGCTTTTCTGTTTCTCTCGAGTTGCTCATTATTTTGACTCTGAATTTGACTCAAAACGTCTGGCGTATATGACTTATGTTTTTGTACGAAAACTAACGCCATTTCTTTTGCGACAAGATGATACTCTCGGTCATCATGAGTTGCAAGATAATCACCAGCGCCAGTCAACTTGTCATAACGATTCAAGGCTCAGTGACTAACTTTCCTAGACATTGTTGACCTCGTCCACCTGATTTGCTTACTGAGAAAAGTGCGCAATATTTGCAAAAAAGACCACCTTTTATATGCGAATAGGCAAGCCATGGAAAACGGTCAAACATGGTTTTGTTTAGATAACGTCGACCTTGTTTTCCGCGATCAGTAAATACGTTTTTAAGATAATGCTCATCTGGTTGCCAAGGATTTTGAATTAATTCAAACATTAAGCTGTCATTATTACTAAGACTCTTTGATCCGACGTGTTCGCCTATGTCCAAAATTGACAGCGATGATCTAAAACATAAACATAAACACATTTATAATAACTATAGGCCTATATATTAGCTTATATATGTTTAACATACTTTATGGAAGTTTCCGTCAAGTCAGATTTCTCTTGGGCTTCTGTCGAATCGGACTTTTCTGGTATACTTGAACTCGTAGCAGTCGATTTGTTTAGAGGACTGGATGGCTAAAAGATTAAAATGAGTCTGAATAAAAATACTGATTGAACGGCTTTGATTTAATTCGATAAAGACTGTTACTAATATTTTACTAATTTTAGCAGATACTCTGATGCACGGAGTTTCTACGCTAATATAGGCCTAATACTCAGGCTTAAAACAAATACAAAATTTTCATTGTCAAATACAAATACTTTCGTTTCGCAATTTTGAAGTAGTAATACAAATACAAATACTTTTTATTTTTATATGTGAAAATGCAAATACAAATACCTGGTTTTTGAAATATTTAAATACAAATACTCTTCAAAACAATTATATACAAATACAATACAAATACTTGATTTTTAGAAATCTGAAAATAGAAACTCGACATTTCCGACATTTCCTAAACATAAGATTTTAAGTTTAAAATAATCTATTGATGACCCAGAATGAAAAATGATAACTTACATTTTTCCAAAGAAAGATCGAATATCCATGTTTCCAGTTCTTTGCCTTTTGGCTGGTGGCTCTGGGTCAGACATATTAAAAAAAAGATGCTATCGTAGGAGTACACGAGATCGAATGAACACACACAGAAAGTGAAACTTAACAGATGGCAAGAATGGAGACTCGGAAAGATTCACACGTCCGGCCGAGTAAGCGTTACACCCACAGAATTAGATTCATCTGCGCGCGCTTCGGTTTCCTAGAAAGGAAGAATTATATGCAACCTTAATGTCGAAATGGCACATCAACTTGCTCCTTCTCGAATGGATAATTCATGTATGGCTTGCTATTGGAAATGGAAAACAATAAGCTGTCAGCAGAGGACAGTAGAGCCAGTGAGAGATGGGTGTGATATCACTTCGTACACACAAAAACACACATCCCTGTCTTGGCTTCGATTCAATGTATGCACTATACAGTAAGCAATGCCGAGGAGAGGATGTGAAATCATCAAGTGAACTAATTTTCGTACGCCTGCTACTTTCTTTAATAATGATCGGAAGGTTCAACATTATGGAGAAAACTTGTGGGCAATGATCTGAATTCTTCGAATCTGAAGGAATTTTGGCAATCGAAGCACTTTGCTGGAACTCACATTAATCCGCAAGCGACGCACGACTTTTTTTCCTATCTCTGTAAGGTATTAGGCATTCCTTCTTGCCCACTTAATAGGTTCCTCTATGTGCCGTCAGTTTCGTATTAATCACACTTCTAGCAAACCGAAGCAGATAAATAAAATATTTAATTCTGTGGTTACACCATTAAACAGATAGCATAGGTAGGATGCTAACTAACTGTTGAATTGGATAATGTGTCCGAAATTTTTGTTTACATTTGGCAACTAGTTGAACAACTCAATGATTATCAAATTGGATCTCGCTGTCAATCGCAACTTTCTTTGAAGTGGTGAAACAAAGGGGTCTTGTTACTTGTACATTGCGTCACCAGATGACCGAACGAAACGATGATGTGGCGTAATATTGCAATCTCAGGTTTGAGATGAAATTTGAGAGGAAGTTTAAAATTGATCTCATCTCTAAGGGGGGGCTATAGCCCTATCAGCCCTCCCCCTAGCTACGCTACTGTTCCTGACTGCCTTGAACTTTCACATGAATCCATAGGTTGAAACATCTTCGAACGACGGATCGATTGATAATAAAGTAGTTCTCATATGATGATGAAAGTCATCCCAGTAGCCATTTATAATAGAATATAATGCTTACTAATTTAAATTATTAGTTAAAGTAGTCCTAAGGAGGACTGATGGCGTTCTCCAATCCGCAAGTGTACAGATGCAATGCTACTGTAACCATTGGATTAATCAGTTCTTAAAAGAACTCAATGGAGCTTTCTCGTGGCAACGAACTAGAATTGATCAGCTTTGGCCCAATATCTGGTAAAAGTGGAAATCTTAAGACTTGTAATACTACTCATTCTTACTGTTAATATACTAATACCATAGATTCCAAACACTGCCGCATACACGTTCAAAACAGACGTCTAATATACTGTACCGACTACAGATGCTGATAGTGGAAATAAAATAAGACAATGGTCATCATAGGTTAAGGAAATTAAAAATGGATATCATAAAACAACAGGAAACCGATGGATAAAAATTGGAAAAGTGGAGGTAAAATGTGGAAATAGAACGATGCTACTACACCGATTCTGACTCTACAAGGATGACACAAGGATGACACTACTAGAATATTCTATGCGAGCGTCGTGATTTAATTGAGAGACATCAGGATTACATTTGCAACATCATAGAATCTTTACATCAATTAGATGATATGCTGGTTACAGAGAAGATTTAGGGTCAATTGTGGACCGCTGCCGCATATTTATGCAAAAAGGATGATCAGTCAACATTTGACTTATGAATTTCATGCGTTTATTGTGAAGATTTTCTGAAATCCCCTTGTGAATTATATGCGACATTTATCTTCCTTCTACGTCACAAATCAGTAGGAGATAGCATGGCACAACGAGGAACAGACTAATGCCATGTGGTGTGGTTAAGTCTCTCTTGCTCTTGTTTTGACAAGGCTTGACTATCGCATCAGCATCCTCCATAGAATTCTAAATATTCAAATGGTGCGTCTACAGGCCATCTGACGCTCGACTTGTGGCATGTCTTCCCCGCTCAGCCCACGCTGCGCCCACTGGAATGGATACTTATAAAAGCTAGAACTGACCACCGCACTCTGATCATGGTCTGCAAGTGTATTCATTGCCTAAAGTCACCACGAATGCGCTTGTCGACATTTGGAGGTAGACAATTCTCCGTTTATGTCCCTTAAGTATGAAATGGCTTGCCGCCTTCTGTCCAATTTTCTATATCGGTAAGTCTTTATAAAAAGTCTGCCAAAAATTACTTTCTTGTCTGTGTAGCCATGTGAGATGGTCTTTAAGTATTTAGCATATGCCTTCATCAATAAATTCGCCATTCATTCAGCGCTAACTGCCACATATAAACTTCTGAAACGTCGAGCTGGAGCATATAGTGCTCTCAAATCTCAGATTGTATAGAGAATTGTTGCATGTCTTCTTGAACTCTATGATCACGTTCACAAGTATCCAAAAGAACATTTAGACTGAACAGAAATGTCATTTTTAGAGCTGTGACAGCGAAGTGACCTCGAAAACAACGATTATGTCAAAGATTTCACATTTTACATCAACTTTTTCATAAAAGTTCAAAATTGTTATGCAAATCGGAAGAAAGCTGGAAACAAATCTAAAAATGTTACCCCAAGTGTACTTCGCGAAAAATATTTTTAAGAAACAAATTCTAATCTTTAGACAAGTAACCTGGCAATTGATAAATTTATCAAATCTCAACAGATGTAACCACCACGAGACATGTTTCGGCCTGTCGGACCTCATCAGTCGTGGGTAGGTTTGAACCAGCGACGTTGGAGGTAGAGGACGTGCAAGCATACCCTCTAACCACAAGGCCACCGGACCATCTGTTGAGAGCGTGAATTAGCCAGGAAGGCACTGCTTTAACGCAGGCACGTGGAGGGCGGACTGCATTCTGCAATCACTTATTACCGCATCCGAGATTGAGGCGCTTCTCGCAGGCGCTACTCATTACATGTTTAGACAAGTAACCTGGCAATTGATAAATTTATCAAATCTCAACAGATGTAACCACCACGAGACATGTTTCGGCCTGTTGAGCCTCGTGGTGGTTACATCTGTTGATATTTGATAAATTCTAATGTCTTATTCGACTGTATTAAGTTACTGAGAAAAGCAAACAAGTCACACAGTACATCAAATACATTATTCACAAATTATATTGTTTGAAACATACTTCCAGTAACACTTTCGTTCAGCAGATTTGATAAATGATAAATAGCACAAGTTTTTTTTAAAATGTCAAAATGTACAACATTAGAGGTAAAAATCGGTTTTTCTAGAGGGCACATCAGCGCGACAAAGAGAAATGAATAACAGATTTTATCAGGCGGTAAATTGCAGAATTGGCGATGATTCATTCAAAATATAGACAGAATGTTGGGGTGAAGGTCGAAATAACATTCGAATGCATTTTCTGTGTGGAAGATGTCTGCAAATCTATTTCCTAGACAGCAAGATTCACATTTTGTTTTTCATACTTGCCTAGTTGGATGCATAAGTTTCCCAAATGTCATATTCATTCAAATATTTGCCTAGAACATGATTATGAGGATAGATGCTTTTATCGTCAACACAGTTACCAGTGAATTTGAGATTTTCATTTCTATCGATGTAATTTTTCTGAATTAGTTATTATGCGTGCGACACGCTGGACGAATTAACACTTACGTAAAGCAAAACTCAAAAATATTGTACTAGTAATTTTGATCATCATTAAATTTTTGTATATTGTAGACATCATCGACAACAGACGTCAAAGTGGACAATCTTAGAGAAGTAGGCAATGTAGCCTGATGGCAGACCGGTGTCCTGTAAATTGATGCAACTGCATTCACAGATCATCTTCCAGAATGTCAGGAATTTGCATTTTCAGAAAGTCCAAAAAACAGACAAAAATACTTGAAAAAAGAATTTCAAATGTACAAGTGTTTCCAGTCGATCTCATGCATGTGAACTTCATTATTTCATTTCATTTTCGTCCGAAGGTCACCTTTGACATATCAGCTGCATGTGACAATACTCTTGATGAGTTCAAAGGCAGTGTGATGATGCACGACAACAAAATACGTCAGTGTGTGCTGCGACAGATAAGACAATATCGTGTTCTCTCTCAAGTTGATAAGACAGACACTTGTTGTAGATATGAATGATCGTCTGTAACCACACAATTTGCACCCTAGGAACAGACAGAATGGACGGTGTTACAGAAAACAGGAAGTTATGAGTTGGGAGATCGATTTCATGCTCCAGCATAAGATCCCATGAGAGAACTGTGCTATGAAGTGGGAATTTCAGTTACTGAAACGGCAACGTGTGGTGGCCACCCGGGTGATGCGATTGACAAGGATGGGAGAAATTAAATTGCGATTTGATTGAACCTATAAATTGTTTGAAGAACTCTGTCGAACTATAAATGAAGTTTTGACAATGGAATTAGAAGGCTATGAACAACATTTTGATCATAGACTATTTTACGTCGGGGAAAGAATTATAGACCAAGAGAAGATTGGCTCAAGGTGTAGCTGTTCAAAATTGATACAGAAAGTCTTCAAAGTGCATTATAAGGGTGATGTTGCGACTGATGGACCTACTGACCATATGAGAATAGGATAATATTGCATAGCACGTGCTCGAAATCCAGCTTGAAATTAAGAGCTTTCCAAATTCAATTACAATGAAATTTTTGAATATATTGTCTTGGCTATTTTTCATTATTTGATTGTAGTTGGAAAGAGCCAATATAGAATGATAGTGGTTTTATTTTCTTTTTCTTACTTCTTACAATTAATTTCAGTTAACATCCGTTAACTATCTTCAGGTAAAAAGGAAGGAAATATGATCTAGTATAAAATTTAAAATTCACAACGACGTCTATGTCATAATAACATAATATTGAATACAAAAGGGGGAAGGGCTATGGAACAGGTAGTATTGGGTTACATAGTACCAATAGCATCTTAATGATAATCTGACTATATATGAAAACAAAGGACATAGAAATGGACTAGCAATACAAAGGCTTGAGTTATAAGTACATGCACATATCATACAAGTATAAAAAATACAAAGCTATAAAACGATTGGAAGAAGGTAAGAGGTGTGAATTGGAAATTTGATACTGTTATAATGTAATACATTGTCATGTTTTATTATTTTTGCATAATAGAAAATGTTTTTAATCAAAAAGAAAATCTGCATAATTGTTGAGTTCGATTTTGCTGTTAATTGTTGGTTTCATTTTTCTAATATAATATGCTTCATGAAGTCTTAGGTTTGATGAATCACTATCGTGGGAAAGAATGGTTGTGGAAAAGTTGTAACTGTGACATTTCTGAAGATGGTTATACATGGAAGACTTGCTGTTTGTTTTATGCTCACGGCAACGGATATGTAATGGTCTTATGGTGCTTCCAATGTAGAAGTTATCACACTTATCACACTTTAGCTGATAAATTACACATTTCTAATTACAGATGTTGTTGTTGTTAATTGGGCAATTTCTTAAATGACAATCTTGGTTTGATTTAGGCTGTTTCAATACACTTCTAAGAGTTCTTGATCTTCTTGTTAATCTTACGTTCAAGTTTCCTCTATGCCCTTTGTTTTCATATCTAGTCAGGTCATCATTAAGATGCCATTGGTACTATGTAACCCAATTTTTGTAACCCCCCTTTTGCATTCAATATTATGTTATTATGACATAGACGTCGGTGTGAATTTTAAATTTTATACTAGATCATATTTCCTTCCTTTTTACCTGAAGATAGTTAACGGATGTTAACTGAAATTAATTGTAGGAAGTAAGAAAAAGAAAATAAAACCACCATCATTCAATATTGGCTCTTTCCAACTACAATCATACAATGAGATTATCACTTCAATAACCACTACTGTGTGCATTTTAACTTAATTGTGATAATTCACAATGAATTGAAATGAATTTAACTGAAAGTGCTGCAATCAGTTTCTACTCTTCCAATTCCTAACGGTGGGTCAATGCAACGCAAAATGCAAGGTTCTGTTAGGGATCATTTGATATCTAGTTTTCATAACACTTCCATATTAAATATTAATAATATATTATTAATACTACTACTCAGGTAATTTTTGAAGTCCTACTGTGTAACACGTGCTTAAGTTTGCGGTAAGTATTTTCTAATATCACGTACAGTAAATAATCAGTTAAATGCCTCATTTGACTAATGCATGGATAATTGTCTAATTGCCAAGTGCATGGATTTATAAAGAAATAAAGTCCAAACATCAAAAGTGGAAACAATCATATCCTTCTATCCATTCTATCAAGCATGTCTGTGATTCTTGTGAAATATCTTCGTTAAATTTCGGAAGGATTCGTCAATGACATCCAAAGTGAAATCAGAGATATAGCTATTCTTTTTCTTCTAACTCAGCAGTCAAGTTAGCACTGAATTGTTTTGTAAATTTGAGTTTTACGAGATATAGCTATTCTTTTTCTTCTCACTCAGCAGTCAAGTTAGCACTGAATTGTTTTGTAAATTTGAGTTTTATGAGAGATAGCTATCATTTCTGATGTCAATGATGTATTAGCGAAGAACCGCTGATATAACTATTGATTTAGAGATTAGTTGCTAACTTCAGTGCTAACTGGTCGGCTATATCAATGAAAGCGACGAATAAAGTGCATCATTTGGCCTCTATACTTCGATGTTCAATTGAAACTTCTTACCCAGAAATGAGAGATGGCGTTCACTTTGAAGACCTTGTCAATGAGAGAATCCGACATTTCCATCAATAATTTTCCAGCCACAATTCCTGCATTGTTGATGAAGATGGTAATCGGAGCATCCACATCATTCCGAGTCTCTTTTGCGGTTCTGTAGACTGCATCAGGATTGCTGCAGAGAATAAAGACATTTCAAGTCTACAGGAAGTCTTTCAAAAACTCTATGGGAATTTCCACACAACGCAGGGATGAGCTCCTTCTTGTAGAATTTCATATGTTTGAAGTGCATGACTGATCTGTCATCAGTAGGGCATTTTTTATGACATGTAATATTTTTAGGGTAAAGTAATATTGTCATATTTTCTGTCTCATCATATTTAGTCATATTTTGGTCATTTTCTGCAGTTTTAGACTGCTAGAGTTGCTAAAACTGTCTCATTGTGACGAATGTTTTGAGCCGATGTTAAGAATCCACCGAGCAATCACACCCTGCTGCTACAACCTCATAAAAGCTGTTTTTCAATCATAGACTTAAAATGAAGCCACAATTGGAATCCAACTTCTCGCCTTGTTTAATCCAGTGAGACTAGAATGAACAACAGAGGTTCTCGAGTTCATGCTTTATTGAATTATTATAAAATAAGATACCGGTAAGTTGAAAAAGTAAAGTTGCACCCTCTTCTGAAGGGTGCACACCCATTAACTGGCAGCAATTAACCGTTTTCCGCCGGCGGCAACTAGATGCAGTTTCAAATCCTAAGTTTTCTTTACAAAAACCTACTATTTATGTGTCTTACTACATGCTAGAAGCTTTTCACGTATTTTTGTTCCGATTATCATAGATATCGGTCATGTTCCCAATGGGAACGCTAGGCGTGAGTAGTGTACTATAAACCATATTTTTTGAATTCGCGCAAAAATGTCCTTCTTTTGAGGCATATCATTCTTTTACTACATTGTGTTAACTTGAATGCAAAAAGTACGTCAACAACGCAAAATATAAGTGAGGCTACTTGTGGATGCATCACAATTCTCAGCGATGGAAGCTTTAGAAACAGTGAATATGTAACTTTGTGTTGTAGCACTTGCTGCACTGCTTGCGACAATTTTTGCTACAGAGCCGCTTTACTAACATTGATATCACAAAAAAACATCTTGACATGTCACCATGTTACTGTCGAACTTTCAGACAAAGTCCGGATTTTGTACTCTTGGAGCCTAGCGTTCCCATTTGAGAACATTAGCAAATAAATGCATCCTGAGGAAGGAGATCTAGATAATCATATAAGATTAGACACAAAAATCATTTGCTGATCCAATGCTATCACAAAAATATCAAAATAATGTGATTTTGATAAATAGAAACTCGATTAACAAAAAAAATCAAATTTATCATAAAAAACGCAGAAATTTGGATGAGCGA
Source organism: Prostheceraeus crozeri (assembly GCA_907163375.1). NCBI lineage: Eukaryota > Metazoa > Platyhelminthes > Polycladida > Euryleptidae > Prostheceraeus > Prostheceraeus crozeri. The sequence goes on from CAJQUW010007828.1 coordinate 103,084, forward strand.
AAAATGACAAAGTTGAAACTGAATAATTGGAATTGTCATCAAAGTAATTGTTTGGAGACTAAATTCAGCAGAAATCGTGATTGGAACATGAGATGAGTCAGTTAAATCTGTAAAAAAGTGAGTTTTTTGCCATGTTCCCAAATGGGAACGCTAGGCGGAAAACGGTTAACACTGATACATTGAAATGACAACAACCAGGACGGAATTTTTCAGCGACAGACGTTTCTTCAAGTACTTGAATGTCTGTTTACCCAATCTGTTGTCCGTTTGACCTGTTTATTATTTTACCTAATGGCAAATATTTCAATCTTCAAAGTGGACAAAATTTTCGAGAAGAGCTCTTGTTTTTTCTGCTGTCATAGTCAGTTATCATATGATAAATCGCCTCCCCTGGCGTCGGTATCAATTATTCAACATTGACAGCATCTTTTGAAATCATGTAAAGCCTCTAAAACACACCATGATTTTCTAAGCACTATGATAGGTGCCTTGATGCTTTATTCACAATGAGAGACTAAGGCCCGTATGCAGGAAAGTCAGTTTACTAACCGTCAGTTAAGTCCTTAACCGTTGGTTTGTAAACCGAGAGTTATTTTTTGGTGTTCATATCAACGCATTTAATTTTCAGTTAGCTAGCCAGAGTTATGTCGTATTCATCACAACCTACTTTTCAGTTAAGTTGGAATTCCTTCAAGAAGTAGGTCAAAGTTGCCTTTGTCATAGATCGATGCCAGTTCGTGCGCGAATTATCTTCACATGCGAGCTAATCCATTGTTACTCGCTATAAATAGCGTTACCCATTGGTCTGACAAAGCTGTATGATAGCAAACATTTACAATGACGAAGCGTAGAGCAGACAATTCACGCAGCAGAAGTTTCGTTTCACGTTATCTAAATCAAGTGGGAATCGTATAATGTCGTTCCGCTAATTTTGAAATCTCTTTCACCATTCGTAGAACTACGCGACTCACACTTGGTTGACTTATATTAAATTCATCTGCAACTGATAGTTGAAATTTGTTTGTTGATAGATATTATAGGCAGATCAGGAGCTCTTGCATAAGCGTAATTGAATGGTGAGATTCATTGATCTGACATCTTCCCTCATCATTTCTAAAATCTTCATAAAGACGTGCTTCCGTAGGCGAAATCTCATACGAAATTCATCATCGGACAGATAGTCGTATGGGTTGATGGTATCCCTCATGATTTTTTCTTTTCTTATTGCCGCAGCATAATTCTCATAGAATACGAAGTCCGTGTAGTCCATCATTCGATCATGCAAGAATTGCTTGAATCGTCAGCTAACCCTACTTTTTATCTCGGTTAAATCTTCGGCTAAAGTTAACTCGCGGTTTTCATTAACCAGAGCTCATGAATACGAACACCAGTTAAAGTTAACTTAGCTGGCGATTTAACCGAAGGTTAGGGCTTAACCGAGACTCTTGAATACGACCCTAAGACAAGTGAGACAGATATCTTGCCCATAGCTCGCTAGGGTGGTGGATACAGGGATTCAGAATAATGTCATAGAAATTGAGTTGCTGCTCGGGAATGAGTAGGAATTCACGACAAACTGAACTAACGAATGCACTGCATTACAGGTCTATCTCACACGTTGTGTTAGGATTCGTATATCTTCTAATATTCAAATATTGAACCGCAATATGCTGGTTTAGCAAATTGTGCATAATGTAGCTATGGTGCAATGTGGAAAAGAGAAGACAGTAATGTACCTCGTGATGAAGATATCTGTATCTACACATGTAAAAGATATTTTAGAAGTCTCAGTTAGTGCATATCTCCATGTATATTCATGGCATTGCTGCCCAGACCATTTCAATTACACACGATATGATTGACATAGATTTTTCGGCAACAACACATGTTAATGTTATATTGTGGTTCAATCATAGATATCCTTAACACAATGATATTACAATTCAGATCTCAGAACCACTACATGCTATAGCTTCGGGTTTATAGTATATTGCGGTTCAGAAGAGGTCTAGTTCTCGCACTGGTAAGTCAATGCTTGCGAATGTTAATTAAAACACAAAATTGTAAGCATTTACAACAGAAGTGATCTCAAAGTAAAGACAACGAAGTTCTTAACTAAACTAACGGTCACACCTCAGGCTTGGACAACGTCCCATTCGACCTCTATGCATGTGGGCATCTGCACATGGAGGAAGCCAATGGGAGACACTGATGTCGAATCGCTGTACCACTTGAACAGCTCTCATCCGCTATCTGTGAGGTGACCGAGGGAGGAACTCAAATGAAGATAAGAACTTCCATCGATATTCCACACTCAACCATCAGACTGTGCTTGATGACGTTCGTGGTTTGTGCAACAGTTGAAAAACATTATCTCTCAAGCGCATTTTTATCAGCGGCTATGAATGTTGATGACGCACGTTGAGTAACTGAACGTCTAAGTCAAAGTACATGAGTCCAGTTATCTAGAGGTGGCAAAGTCTCATGCGAACATGACTGATTCTCATTCTATGAACAAAAAAACATTAACTTGTGATGGCCTTAAGCATCATGAAGACCTGTACGGGAAAGACAACCGACAGGATCCTATCCACATTCCTGTAGCCGTAAACCACGCAGACCACAGAGTAAAATAACTTGCTCATTCAGTTCTTTCCTTGAGGGGATAAGTCGTACGTGTACATCGCATACTATTGGAGATAATCTCAAACCAGGGAAGCGGAGTCCTATCATTTTGATAGGACTCCGACTCCGACTCCGGGTGGCAAGTATATGTAGCCTAGTTTTTTGAAAAACTGGTAACTTACATCATATATCGTTATAGGCTCACCTGAACCTATATTTAGTGATCATTGCTGTATCAATTATCAATCATTTTCGATGAAAGTTTATCAAATGTTGCTTTAAGTTGGATGCATACGACTCGGCTCCTCCCATCTTGTTGATGTGTGCTTCACACGGTTTTTCTACAGTCTCTACCAGGCAGGAAAATCCCCATCCTTCTCCATAAAATATGAGTGCACTTTCGATTTTAATATGCGCTTTAGAGGAGCCATCACACAAGATTAACGTGAGGGTAAGAGGTAATGTTCTCAAACAGACCAGTATTTCATTTTTGCCTCCGATGTGACCTTTGGCGCGTAGCTGTGATCGATGCTAGGAAGGCTTGTCTTCTCTATCAAATCACCAAGTGAAAAGACAATCCTTTTTCACTATTACGTTTCATTCCCTCAACTATTACAAGCTTTGCATGCACTGCTGTCTCTGTACTTTTGTTTGACGGAGAAAGTTGACATCAAGACAGTGACAGCTCTGCACGAGGATAAATACTTTGCTTATATTATATTATTTCGGGTCTAGTTATAGGATTGATTTGATAGGACTCCGACTCCAGCAAAAATGATAGGACTCTGGGACTCCGACTCCTCATCCCTGTCTTAAACAATAAACTGTCAGCCGGGTTTTGGATGCCAGCCAGTGCGTGCGTGTTCTGATATCACTTCGGTCACACACGGTCACACATCATTGTCTAATTTCATTCAGTGAGGAGTTGTAGGTGATGGTCGCCAACACGACGTTTTTGCAGTTCAATGCTTTCATCATGAAAAAGTAAAGATGTTCACTCCTTCTTTATATACTGACCATATACATAATTTTTTTTATATCATGTAAAAACAAATCATATCGACAACACTATTAAATATGTAAAAAATCGGTGTAGTACTACGGAAGATTTTGAAGAAGCTAAAATATCTCTTGATAAAAAATTCAATAAAAATGGATTTAAAATTACGAAGCAGAAAAAGAAAAAAAGAAAAAAGAATGATATTAGGAAAACATTTTTCCTCAAAATTAAATTTGTAAATGATCGCACGGATAGGCATATCCGGAAATTAATTTAGAATGCAATCTATCGATAGGATTGATAAGCTGCCCCAATAACAACCTGTACAGCACCTTGAGAACGGGAAAAGTCAAAAGAAAGCATCCCAATTGCAACATTTGTAAGAAATTGCCAAGTAATATTCTCTGCACTGATCGATTTCTAGTCTATAGATTTGCTTGTATCATTTGCAGCAACTTCTACATCGGTCAAAGCAATCGCCCATTGCAGATCCGCTATCAAGAACATTCTCGTCCTATCACGAATAACACTAAAAGTAGTGCGTTGACCACAGAATTAGACAGGTCGTCTCTTCTTCTGTTTGACTAGAAGGGAAGCATTGGAACATGTGACGTAAATGAAGTGGCACAATCTCCTGACTAAATACCATAGCAATCGAACAATGAGCAGCCAGTTCAACATTAAACACGCCAAATTGTCTGACGTTTCAGTGACTGTTATCAACCGGATCACACAGCAAAGAGACACAGTCGATGTCAAGTTCTACAGAGAAGTTTGTGAACTTTTTTTCGTGCGCCTGCTAACTTTTTTTAAAATGATCGGAGGGCCGAACATTATCGAGAAAACTTTTGCGCAATGATCTGAATTCTTCAAATCTGAAGGAATTTTGGCAATCGAAACACTTTGCTGGAATTCACAGTAATCCGTAAGCGATGCACAAGTGTTTTTCCTATCTCTGTAAAGTATTAGGAATTCCTTTTTGCCCACTTGCTAAGTTCCAGGCTGTGCCATCATTTTGAATCAGCTTGCACTTCAAGTATCTAATTCTGTGGTGTAAACACATCGCAAATCAATGACTCGACAAATGCAAACATTCAGTCACCACACTTGACACTTGGAACGCGCATGATATTTAAAGGTCAAATGTTGAATGAATAGATGGATGTTGACAAGACGGCTGATGACGATGAATTGAAATCGTACGTGATCAAATGGGCGGAAATTCACAACTTCACATGCAATTTTCTCTAATTCTATGAATTGGAAAGTAAACAACAAAAAATGAAAACAAATCGCAATGTAATTCATAACGTAGATGCTGAGGACTTTGTTGGCGATACCAAGAACTAACAATTTTAGGAGTCACAATCACCGATCCCCTTCAACCTTAATGTGTAGGTACCTAAGGCCTGTATTATTATAATTATAGTCTAATTCTGAAAAAAGGAACTGGATTACTTTGATAGTTCAAACTTCAGACAGGTGACAACTCGGCTACAATTCAACACAGCTGTCAACCAGTACAGATGCAGAGAGAACGGGAGATAAGATTCGCAATTGACACAGGAATTAAAACGTCATACACCAACTAATATGTCAAAATACATGCACATTAGGTTAAACATATTTTACTCTATATGAAGCATATCCTCTAAGAAATACAATGCAATCAATGCATATTATTGTATTAATTCACAGAAGGAAACCACTGCTAATGGAAATACGCTCAGAAATACAAATTAGTAAGTCGCAAATCAAAATATACGAAGAAAAATCGTTAACCTTACTCAGCGAATGAATTCCGTCCAACTGAAGCTGTCACAATTGTCGCTTCAATTTATCCTAGTATTTACTACCCTAACGCTCGTGCACCTGGTTCTCCTTACCAATGAATAAAGACGATCAGGTCTGCTAGTCATCATCCTGTATCAACTTGTCAAAAATAATGTGTGATGCCTGACGTGACACATCTAATGATCCCGAGTGAAATGAAAAGTTATCTGTTGAGAAGATAAATGAGAATAATTAATCCTTAAGAGGACTGATGAACCGTTCCCTACAGGTTAAAGGAATAATATCAAAATTAAAGATTCTTATTCAAGAAATAAACGAAATGAACTATACACAGGATTAGAACTTAAATGTTGACAATGGACTATCCAAGGTCATCAGCAGAGACTAGGGTAGGGCGATCGTGTTTCGGTCCCTCACCTCTGAACACTCAAACCCACCCTAGTGGGACTCTGCACAAAGGCAGCCTCAATCCGGAGTTTATTCTTTTTATAATGAAAGTCGTGACAATAAATATAAAATAAAATAAAAATTGCCATCAAATCAATCGTTATTAATCAGTTATCCAAATCAGAATAAACATTAAAATAAATGATTGCTAGCTCAGCTGAGTAACAACCGAAGTTCAATATAACTTCCCAATACTTCTGCAACTGTCTCTGAGCGGCCTGCTTAAGTTCAAATCCAGAGAAGCCTCTTGCTACCAACAGCTGGAATGTACAACGAACTATATTAATAAAATCTTCTTCGTGTGTACAGATTTGACCATATCGCAAAACTTGGCTCGCAAAGACTTGAGCACCCATCTTATGAGGAATCGTATAATCCGGAAAAGTTAACAAAGTAACGGGGAGATCTAAGTACTTTGTGGTACACGGAAGTTTTTGGGCCATCATTTGAAATTTCTAGCATTAAATCCAGATACTCTACACACTTATCGTCATGCACAGTGCGACTAAAAAGTGCGGCTAGCTTCTGGACTATCAGGACAAATCAATAGAATTCTCGAATCAAAGCTCGTTCTGGCTGCCGGACTATGAGGTGTACATCACTCTGTGAAAGTCTCATTGTCGGCCTCGTTCCCTGCAGAAACTCGTGCTGGCTGCCGGACTATGAGGTGTACATCATTCTGTGAAAGTCTCATTGTCGGCCTCGTTCCCTGCAGAAACTCGTGCTGGCTGCTGGACTATGAGGTGCACATCACTCTGTGAAAGTCTCATTGTCGGCCTCGTTCCCTGCAGAAACTCGTGCTGGCTGCTGGACTATGAGGTGCACATCATTCTGTGAAAGTCTCATTGTCGGCCTCGTTCCCTGCACAAACTCGTGCTGGCTGCTGGACTATGAGGTGTACATCACTCTGTGAAAGTCTCATTGTCGGCCTCGTTCCCTGCACAAACTCGTGCTGGCTGCCGGACTATGAGGTGTACATCACTCTGTGAAAGTCTCATTGTCGGCCTCGTTCCCTGCAGAAACTCGTGCTGGCTGCTGGACTATGAGGTGCACATCATTCTGTGAAAGTCTCATTGTCGGCCTCGTTCCCTGCACAAACTCGTGCTGGCTGCCGGACTATGAGGTGTACATCATTCTGTGAAAGTCTCATTCTCGGCCTCGTTCCCTGCAGAAAATATAAAAAATAAAGTGTCTTCTCTTCAATAAATTTCTGCTTACCTGACATCACAGATGTATGTATGAATCTCTTGTCCCGTCTTGTCGCTGATCAATGATTTAGTGGTCTCCAGTCCTGACTCATTAATATCCCAACCAACAACGGTACTGCCCAACTCCGCAAATCGGATGCACATCAACTGTCCTAAGCCGCTACCCGCACCTGTAAAGAAGGAAAAGTTGAATGCAAGTCTTTTTGAGCATGAAATATGAAAATGCAAGTTCCCCTGACAACTTTGCGACCGTGGTCAGTCCTGATTTTACGACGTCATGAAGTGCGATTCAGTCATTAATCCTAGGAATAATCGAAGAAGCTTATCCTCTAAATCTGTGAAGGTAATCTGCCATGACATGAAAAATGTCGCAGGGCAATATAACATCAACATGGATTCTTGAGGGCAGCAACGTAGGGAAAAAGCGACAGCTATGAATACACATGTAGATAGATATACGCTAACTAAGATTTCTTCAATATCTTACGCATGCATTGATACAGATGTCATCATTACAGGATACGTGGTTGCCTTGTTTTTTCCACATTGTACCATAGCTAAATGACGCACACAATAGCAATCATACCTAGATTTTGAAAGCATGAATGAAGATGTATTAGATGTACTGCCTGCTGTCGGCAGACAGGAATGTGCATTACCCTACCGTCATTTTTCAAATACTAATAACATAGAAGTTACTGCTCAGATCATGGACTTCTAAATTGTAGAAGAATGTTCTGTTACAGGAAGTCTATGGACAGATATAGATGTATATAAGTAGAAATACCGCATGAGATTTCTCGGTAACGCGGCCTCTGATTTGTACATTACTTACCTTGAAATCTCATATGTTATTCCTACATTATTGCTGAACCTAAAATCTATGACATCAAAAATCCAAGATTTTCATCTGTAAGAAACTGAAATCTATGATCATTTTCTACATAACCCATGCAGCTCAGAACATTAAAGTATGTCAAGCTTGAGATATCTACGAGTACAAACTGTGAAGCTTAGGAATCATCTCAACGCCATTTTCACTCGGAATGTGAAGGTGGAGGGTGAGATGCTCCTACCTCAATGGTATTACATAGCAAATTAGACGGCCTTAATCATGCAATCAAGGCTGCCTAATTTGGAATTGGAGATATATAAACGACTTTCATAGAAAAATGACATGTGAAATATCGGCTGACAACCCTACTTGCTCAGTAACAATGATTCGTACAGCCGAGGCTATAAGGATCATTGACCCTTGAAAAAGCTAGGCATGATTACTATTGTAGTGAATGAGTGCTGTGATTCATGTACATGTCTGTGGAAGTTTCTGGCTACGTACATAGATAGTGGTCCTTAATTCAGAAGCCGGCAGCAGAGACGGCATCAATGAAATGATACCGCATAGCATACTGGGAGGGCAAGATCAATTTTCATAGAAATACTCGTATAATCTTATTGGTTATTGGACATTTGCCATAGATTTAGAGGAAAAGCTATTCTATGAATGCAGCGGACAAGAAAATGGTAGAAATCCTCGTCCGATTCGCGGCCTGGGATTTCTATATTTTCTTGCCCTTGTGGCTTCATAGAATACCTGTTTTCTTAATGATGTGAACAAGGGCAATAATAATTCAGAACTTGAATCTACAGTCTTCAGAAAGGCGACTCAGTGATTTGTATTTGAACTAAAACACCCTGCCATCCGGACATTGTGACAAAGCGTAGAGTTAACTATTCGCATCAATCCTACTTCAAGGAAGCGATCAAAAAAGCAAATTATTGAAAAAATTCCAATGAATTTTGAGATTAGCCGAAGTAAATGCAGAACATCCTGTGGTGCAGTCCTTCTAGATGTTTGAAGGTCACTTGGACCATTCCCAGCTGCACTGATGAGCCATTGTAGGACGAAACGCAGTGTCTACGGCTGCCAACGAATTGAGTGTTGAAATAGTTCAAATCTGAGGACATTTTTCTGTTCAGGAAACCAATGCTACCGTCCTAGATGCCATCTGAATGAAGAATCATTTACGATTGACATCCATGAGTGTTAGACCATGAATGTGTCATGAAGAGAAGGCCTACAAATGCCAGAAAACTCGGCAAATCGATGACCATGTGAAGATGTTTTGTGAAAGAGTCGCCGGTGTTGATCGACCTGATTCATATTGAAACAAATATTGATTGATATTGAACAACGTACCTGTTACAACAACGACATCGTCACTCACATCCTTCGGCATTGCGAAGATGGCCCTGTAGATAGCTTTCCCAATATATTGTACAGTTGCGACTGTGACGTAGAAAGTGTATAAAAGAAGTTCGAAAAACAGGTTCATTGTGGAAGCCTCGTCTGAAATAGAGAAACAAAAGCTTGAAATGCATTCTTTGAGAGTTAATGAAGTTGACCATAGAATTCCGATACAGTTTGAATTTCATGAAATCTCATTCTTCAGACATCGAAATAAATCTGCATTTTCTAAGAAATTTTTATTTTTGTATTTTTTTGAAAGTTTGTAGTTATTTACGCAACTAGTGAATGATTGCTTCTTTACAGCATTCCACGAGTTAGATATCTTAAATGCCCGAGCCCGTAGGGTGAAGACTATTTAAATCTAACGAGTTCGAATGCTATGATGAAGCAATCTCATGCACGAGTTGCGTAGAGAATTTTATTTGACGACGTGCTATGATGATGAAGGACAGATTGTGATTGACATGTCTATGATGATCAAGGACAGATTGTGATTGACATGTCTATGATGATCAAGGACAGATTGTGATTGACATGTCTATGATGATCAAGGACAGATTGTGATTGACATGTCTATGATGATGAAGGACAGATTGTGATTGAATGTCATAATGAACAAGGACAGATTGTGATTGACATGTCTATGATTATCAAGGACAGATTGTGATTGACATGTCTATGATGATGAAGGACAGATTGTGATTGACATGTCTATGATGATCAAGGACAGATTGTGATTGACATGTCTATGATGATCAAGGACAGATTGTGATTGACATGTCTATGATGATCAAGGACAGATTGTGATTGACATGTCTATGATGATCAAGGACAGATTGTGATTGACATGTCTATGATGATCAAGGACAGATTGTGATTGACATGTCTATGATGATCAAGGACAGATTGTGATTGACATGTCTATGATGATCAAGGACAGATTGTGATTGACATGTCTATGATTATCAAGGACAGATTGTGATTGACATGTCTATGATGATCAAAGACAGATTGTGAATGACATGTCTATGATGATGAAGGACAGATTGTGATTGACATGTCTATGATGATCAAGGACAGATTGTGATTGACATGTCTATGATTATCAAGGACAGATTGTGATTGACATGTCTATGATGATCAAGGACAGATTGTGATTGACATGTCTATGATGATCAAGGACAGATTGTGATTGACATGTCTATGATGATCAAGAACATATTGTGATTGACATGTCTATGATGATCAAGGACAGATTGTGATTGACATGTCTATGATGAAGGACAGATTGTGATTGACATGTCTATGATGATCAAGGACAGATTGTGATTGACATGTCTATGATGATCAAGGACAGATTGTGATTGACATGTCTATGATGATCAAGGACAGATTGTGATTGACATGTCTATGATGATCAAGGACAGATTGTGATTGACATGTCTATGATGATCAAGGACAGATTGTGATTGACATGTCTATGATGATCAAGGACAGATTGTGAATTGTGATTGACATGTCTATGATGATGAAGGACAGATTGTGATTGACATGTCTATGATGATCAAGGACAGATTGTGATTGACATGTCTATGATGATGAAGGACAGATTGTGATTGACATGTCTATGATGATGAAGGACATATTGTGATTGACATGTCTATGATGATCAAGGACAGATTGTGATTGACATGTCTATGATGATCAAGGACAGATTGTGATTGACATGTCTATGATGATCAAGGACAGATTGTGATTGACATGTCTATGATGATGAAGGACAGATTGTGATTGACATGTCTATGATGATCAAGAACAGATTGTGATTGACATGTCTATGATGATCAAGGACAGATTGTGATTGACATGTCTATGATGATCAAGGACAGATTGTGATTGATATGTCTATGATGATCAAGGACAGATTGTGATTGACATGTCTATGATGATCAAGGACAGATTGTGATTGACATGTCTATGATGATCAAGGACAGATTGTGATTGACATGTCTATGATGATCAAGGACAGATTGTGATTGACATGTCTATGATGATCAAGGACAGATTGTGATTGACATGTCTATGATTATCAAGAGTATTTGAATAGAAATTTAGCCTCATCAATGGTGTAGATATCTATTCACAGATCTAGTCTATATTAAAGCAGGACAAGAGGACTCATAATTGGCATAGATTGCGCTCCTTCCAATGCATTGGAGTAAATATTATCTCCCGCGCGGGCAATAATCTGCTTTACAAGTCAAATAAAGCGATATATATCTACAATACATGCATAGAGACAAATAAGACTGTTTATTGCAGTCCTTGAAATTTATGCACTCTTTGGAAAGCATAGAATTTCTTATGGAAAAAATAATCATAGAGATTATTGTACTATGAAACACAAAATCATTTTGATTGAATAATTTGTAATGTAGCGCCTTACGACAGACAAACATTAGCAACCAGTACAAGTTCCACTTATTAGATTCTTCTCAACATCTTACAACATTGCCCTTGATTGATACCTGACCGAACGGCTGAAATGACCATCAACAAGTCGCTGTTGTTCATTGTCCTCCCACTTTCTGAAGTTAATCAGAATTCAATAAATCAGGCTTAAACTGCAAATATTGCTCAAATATGTCCTTCATTTTGAGACACTTAGAAAAAATGCGTTTGTTTGACATTTCTAAATTATGTAACTGAATTATCATAGCATTTAATACAAGCTTATGTTGTGAATTGGCAAAATTGAGCTAATGATGCTGTTATAGAAATATTCACACGATATCCTCGCATAATTGTATGAATTAATATTTTCTTTTACGATCTCTGCTGAAATATGTTGGCCTGAAAAACAATTATAAAACAGTATTATCAATTTAATTTCTCAATGAAAATTACTTTGCTTGAACGTATTCTGGAAAAGGTTGATATACAAGCCCGTGACGAAGTTATCCCTTCATGTCGTGCCTTTGAGGTGTCCAGGCAGCAAGTCAGGAATTTTGATGACAAATCGTTCGTTGTCAATAGGATGAAGTCCGGTGAATTTAGGCATGTAGGTCAGAATCAGCACACTTTTTCGAAGTCTGAGAGTCAAAGTCATTTTTCCAAGTAGCGTGGCCGGAAAACTCACAAGCCACAGAGCTCCTTCAACACAACATTGTTGCATTCTAAATGCCGGTTCGGGAGGTGCTTCGAAAAGACGTGCAACTACTGTTCCTAACTAGAGGCGTTGCTTTCGCTCTAATAGCCCGAATCGTCTTGCAAATGATGTCGATTGCCAGCCAAGGATAGCGAAAAGTCTGAACTGTACAATGAGAGGTCATTTCGCAGTGTGCTGCAAAGCAAACAAGAATGTGGACAGTTTATCTTCTGTCCCAGAAGTATGAGAACCAGAATCTGAAAACCGCACTGGTCATTACGCTTTTTTTAAACTCTTCTCACGAGCGCGAATCTGCTGAAGCACTAGTTGGTATATAACCTCAGACATTATTGATCGATTCAGGTAGCACTGTAAATGTTGTTGACCTGAAAGAAATTGAAGTCTCAAAAACTTCAGTGTCAGTCGTGGACAGCGCAAGAGAATTCGTATGGTCATAAAATTGGTTTCGATGTCTCGACAGATTTTCTGCTGAGATTAAATTTCCGTCCGATCTTTCTTGTGTCAGAGAATTTCTTGCTTTTGAAGGAGCGGGTGATCCCATTAGGTGCAAACCACCCATATGGACTGTTTGTCGCTGTTACTCTGGAGGTGACGTGATTCTATCTCAGACATTGCATGCAATGGTAGAGAAAGAGAGAGAGAGAGAGAGAGGTGGAAAGATCCGTCTCCCTTTGGCCTACGTGATTGGCAAAGCGCACGTAATGCGCAAGGAGAGTTGTATTAGGGAACACACGATGCCGTCGTTGTCACATTGAAGACTGAATATCTACCAAGTGATCATTCCCTATCTTTGACTCAATGTTTCTCCGTGATAAATTCATCAAATGGAAATATTGTTGACATCGTTCGACCTCTCACGATCTAAGTTTACTGACTGTGCACGTTGAATGTGGTGTCAACGATTTAGTTCGTCAGAATTCAGGCTTGAATTTGCATTGCGGTCAACGTGAATTGATCTTTCTGCCCCTCGGGACTAGTTCTTGACGTGACCATCAGTATTAAAAATGTAATCTCTAGACCAAACAACGCAGACTGCCATCGATTTTCAGTTGATTCAAATGAACGTAAACTCTCGTGACATCCAGATACGTACCCAGGACGAGTTCAAACCAGTCTATACAGGCCTAGGGAAGCTTCGTGAATATCAGTTAAAGCTCAGTTTTGTTGACCGTATTTCCCAGGTTACTCAGAAAGTGAGATCAATTCCGTTCTCTCTAAGGGAAAGTTCAAGAAGGCTCTTGATGAACTGGTAGTTGCTGATGTCATTGAGGAATTTCATTCTCTTTCCGATTAGGTCAGTCCCATTGTTGGCGTTCCAAAGAAGGGCGGATCCAATGTTAGAATCTGTGTCGACATGCGGTGGGCTAATGAGGCCGTGCGAAGAGTCAAGTACCTTTTCCCGAACATAAATGAAATGCTATCCAAGGAAGCGCAAAGGCTCAACGCTTCAAGGTTGGATGGGAAATGGGGATTCCATCATGTTCAACTGCACCCTGACTCGAGACCCATTACAACCTTTGTCTGTCTTTTTCGTCGTCACTGATACAAACGCTTGATGTTTGGCACTAACGCAGCACCCGAGATCTATCACTATGCTATTAGTCAGATTCTTTCGGATTGTAAATGTGCGATAAACTACATGGACGACATAATTGTTTTTGGGAAAGATGGGTCTGAACACAATGAGCGACATCGGAACGTTTCACAAGATATCCAGGACTGTGGTCTAACAATAAACGAAAGGAAATGCTGTTTCATGCAGGATTCTATTGATTTTCTTGGTCAAAGAATTACCAGTGATGCCATGACCCCCACAGAGGACAATATCTCAACGATTATGAACACGCGCTCACTCACAAACATAAGCGAGCTCAGATCCAAGTGTATTCCTTTGGGAAGTTTATTCCGTACTTAGCAACTTTGCCAGAGCCATTTAGGCAGCTCACACGTCATGAGAGCAAGTTTGTCTGTTTCCTAACCAAGCTACAGCTTTCGAAGATATCAAGAAGGTAATCGCATAAGGGACGAGATTGCTTACTTTCGATGAAAATCTGCCCTGTTTAGATGACAGATGTCTGTGACGTGAAACTTGGTGGTGTCGTTTGAGAGAGTGTCAGGATGAATCTTTAAGACTTGTTAGGGATTATTTGGCCATAGGAACCTTTTCACACGTACTTGTTTGGATGCAATTTCAGTCTGAAAACTGACCATAGACCACTGTTGTACATGTAATCGAGAAAGTCGAAACCTTCAGCAAGAATAGACGTTGGGTTTTACTACTTCAGTGCTATGATGTCACAGTTTATAACGACCCATGTCGTCAGAACATAGCAGACTCATTCTCTCATCTTTTTTTCAAGTCTTGTGGTTGAAGTTTATGAAAATTATCACTGCTCAAGGTCTCGACTTGACTGAATTGTTCAAATTTCTATTATCTTGCCGAAATACTCCACACAGTGTCACATCTGTCGCTCCACCTGAGCTAATACTCAAAAGGTTGCTGCGCACGAAATGGCTAGCGCTTGCTAGGTCTGACTTGGTAGGCCTAATCGAATCGATTGATGCATTTTGTAAAGAATGATGGAAAGTTTGTGGCTGACCGGCAGAAGAAAGTCGGACCGGTAGGGCTCTATATTTTATTCGAAAATGCAGATCGGAAATGAATTTCAATGTTAAGGAGTGGCCAACCAAACGAATCACGTAATCGAAATTGGACTATCGAATATATGACGTGATTGCGATTCGACGGCTTAGACTTTTGGATACACAAAATGTCTCCTTCGACCTTCACTTCGAAATAACGTGCCTACGTCAACCGTAGATAAAACTCAACCAAGGAAAAATAGAGGTTGCATATCCAACATCAACTGAATAATTCTTCCATTTCTGTAGCGACCCAGATGAAAATAAAAGTGCATGATCAGACTACAGAGAATGAAAAATATCTGTGAAAGCCGGAGGCTCTTGTATGTCTGCAGTACATTGTATTCTGAATATACACGAAGAATATAATCTACATTATCTACAAAGTGAACAGATCCATGAGAAAATTTACTTATCAGGTGATCTATTCAAAATCAACTAAAAGAAATCGAGTTCATGTAACTACTACACTATAAGTATAAACATATTGCAGTAGACAAAATTCAGATGTCCTCTCTCGAAACTAGTTTTTGCAATTTATGAGTGGGCTCTATTCCACGGAGAATTAGTGAGCAGATAAACCTCTGTAAGTTGTAATGACCTAATGAAGAATCTTCTATTTCAGGTCACTGAAATCGTCGATTTTTTCAAGGGTACCTAACTCTTTGGTCTCCAATTTCAAAAGTCAAGCTTCATGTTTTACGATCTATATAACTTCAGCTAATTCAATAACAGAATATTGGCTTTAATATTCCTTGCTTTGAGTGCTTCGATTTGAGCTCATATAATAAGTATTCTGTAAATAGATCATGTGTCGAGCATGGTGTCTACTCAAAAAGTATCTCTATACAGTAAAATATTTTACATCAAAAAATTCAGTTTTTTTGCGGAAATTGCGTTCCTGCTGTCCAAAAAATTATTTAAGCAGTTTGTAAAAAGCTAAACTAAACTTTTTCAAATTATTCTTGTTTTTACAGACCACCGACATGACGTCCCCTTTATAAGTATTGTGAAACAAGTTGGATATCAAAGGAATTAATGTTTGCTAACAAGCATCATAAAGAAGCGGAAATCAAGCTGATGATCTAGGAAATTTCATGAGCTCAATTATAATGCAAGTCCCTGGAAGCATAGAGTAGTTATATTAGGTAGAGTGGTAACTCCGCATTTATTAAATCCCCAAAGTGCATACACTTTCGATTTTTTTTAAATGAACTCAAGGGAGACACGTGGCATTGTCACCAAATGTGAGATGTGCAAATTTTTTGCAGTTTTGAAGAGATTGCAACGGAATTGTGTGATCATGATTGTAAAGCAGAATGAATGGTATTCACAGATTCTCATGACAGCCTTGTAGATTTAATGTTTGCTACATTAGCAATTCGATGGGTTCCTATTACTTTCATGCTCGGCCTCAAAAGTAATATCTTCAGCGTGATCATATCACAGTGATGAAATTTTTCCGTGGAAAATTATGGAAAAATTGAAACATTTTGGAAAATATTGGAAAATTATGGAAAATTTTGAAAGTTTTGATTTTTTGATAGGACTTATAATTTGAGCGTTTCCACTGCCGAAGCAGCTACAGGCACACCAATAAATTGGGTCTAAAGTCCTAATTTCATCATTATTTCGATTAAAGCGATCGTAGCAATACGAGTTCCGTCCGCTGATTTTTGAACATTACTTTGCCACGACCAATGGCTTGTGCCTTTTTGTTAGCATTTTTAATTATTACACAGACACCGTTTGGGATAATGTGAATCTTGCTTTACAATAGGGCAGAATTTCATGCAATCTGAAAGATTTGGAGCAAACATAATATTCTTCATTTTGCAGTTTGCTTATTAGCTTGAAAGTTAAGCTTTATTATGCAGCGTTGATCAGTGTTACAAATTCTTCATGTCTTGATGAACAATTGTGAAGTATAAGCACACAGTCCACGCAGCATTCATGAGCGACCATATTGGAAGACATAAAGAATGTAAACTCGTGAGATAGTTAGCCACTAAAGATATCTGTGATGAGTAAAAGATTATCTATGATAGCCTCTATAACTTCTGGCCTATTGTTCGACATCTTCGCTGAGGATACATCATCCTCCATTTCTACTTCAGATGGTTCAAATAGATCCAATTCGATTTCAGATCTGCCCAAATGAATTTCAGATATGATCCACATGAATTGGTGATCTCCAGTTGAATTTAAAATCGTTTCAAAGTTGAGCCTCTGACAGATATCTGAAATTCAGCTAGAGAAATTTGAAATCCATCTAATGTCTGAAATTCATTTGGAAAGATCTGAAGTAGACATGGAAAAGGTGCAGTTGGTTACAAAAGTTAACATACAGGGATGATAAAGTTTAAGTTTTTGATCTTTGATGATATGATTAAGTTTTTGGTCTTTGAATATCACATAGTCTTTTCAAACGACTATAATAAGTCTCCAAAACAAAGGCAAAAACGTCAATCACCAGAAAATAAATTTCAAAATTTTCCAATGGAAAATTTTCCATTTCACCAGGCTGAAACTACAATGTGGATCTACAGGGTGCTTCATAATTACCTGCCAAATTTTGTGACATTTTTTTAAATCGAAGTAATATAACGCTTAAGCTCAGTAGTTAATGATAAAACAACACATTCTATAGCAAAACATACATTTACATATGCTCAAAATGACAACCGTCAGCATTTACACATTTCTGAAAGCGATCACTAAGTATTGCTAACTTTTCTTGCTAGTGCATATGGTATGTTACTTGCTTCCACAATTGTGTTATCTCGCAAAGCAGTTATCGTGGACAGTCTAGTCCCATAAACCTTTCTCTAAGGTAACCTGAGAAGAAGAAATCCATCGCGGTTAAGGCGGGAGATCGAGGTGGCCAATCAATTGACCAGGACGATCAAACCATCTCTTTAGATAGCAGTTGTCCAGAAGGCTCATCCCGCGGACAATGAAAGGGAGCACCATCTTGCTGCCAAAAACCAGTGTCAAGATTCGTGGCAACAATGGTAGAACATCTTGTAAGTGTCAGGTATGACTGTCCGGTGACAGTCCCCTTCAGGGAAAAATAAAGGGCCATAACACCGTTCGAACAGCCTGCCCACACCATGACTCCTTGAACTTTCATTTCATGTTCATACAAGTGATGCTGATTTTCCATGTGCCGATAGTGGCAGTTGTGTCTGCTGATCTTACAATTTGCTCCTTCTGTCCAAATTATGGAATCCAGAAAGTTGGGATCATCACGAAACTGGCTATTGAAAAGTTCACAAAACTACAGTCTTCGATCCATATCATCTTTCATTAATTCAGCGCTGATTCTACGAAGTGACTTGCTTGGACTTGCAGTACTTGCAGTTGCAAGGAGATCTTGTTTGGTTCTCCTCTGTCGACACTGACACAGATCTTCCCGCACCAACACCATGTCCAACGGATTCGGTAGCTTCGAATTTCGCGCTGATGGATTTTGTGCGAGGATATGAGTGGGCCTTGTTGCAAAGATTCACTGAAGTCTCATTGAGTTTTACTGATGTTACCACCTGCTGCATAGTAAAGCTGAGCAACAATGATGCGCTCATTTCCTGTGGGAACGCATCTTGCTAATATCAACAGATTATCTGGCGAGGTAGCGATTTGGTGGATAATTTTTTTAAAGGTTCATTTTCGTGTAAAAACTATCTCCGCATGTGAAATGGATCATTTATCCAAAATGCTATATTAGCTGGTAGATATTTGTTTACTAATGCGAGCTGATTTTTCGCCAACCGGCGAAATCGTGGATATTGTAGCAACTAATTAGTGGTAAGTAGTAATGTTCGTATATTACCTTCACATGAAAATATATTGTATACTCAGTCTGATCTGATAAAAAGGGATCTTTTTTTAATTCACGAAGGCTTAAACTAAAAAAAGTATTTGTCTTCCATAAATGTCGCAGTAAATACTATGATATTGTTCTATGCGGATTCTTATCATTATCAAAGAATGATAGTGGCATAGTCAGCACTTATATCTTAGATAGATTAGTATGTGAGGGATAGTGAGGAGGTGAGGGAGAGAATCGACTGTAAGAGGAATTGTCAATATCCGCAAATATGACTGAACTTTAGCATGATATTCTGCAGCTGACATTCGCCAGTTTTTCGCAAGATTCGTTCCCACAGGGTTTATGCTCAAGTGATGATCTCTTCGAGATCGGTCAGACATTTCTGATGCGACAGCAGTGAACCACAGCTGACAATAGCATGAATTGTAAGTGTTGATCACAAGTCATTAAATAATCGATCGTTCATGGAAAACAATGATTTGTCATTAGTCATTACATCTCTCACCAGCTGACGGTTCTATTTCATATCATCAATCACTGCATTCAGTGAAACAAATAACAGCGTCATAAGTTGGAAATTCCTCTTACACCGATTTTATGCAGGTAAATATGAAACGCCCTGTATGTATTGTAAATAATTAACAGAGGGCATTTTAGGGCCAACTGGAACCTGATATAGAACTTGAAAGAACTCACAGTGGAAGAAACAATTAAGACAATACTTCAAAAAGTAGACGTGTGAGTGGCTGACCGGCTATAAAAAACGGAAAAACTCTTTTGTTGGCCTCAATTGTCTCCTCTTTTCTCGAGAAAATGGAGTCTGGACTCAGAGAGGGTGATCTGAGTTCCTTGAGTAAGGCGATGAAGCGACATGAGCAATCAAATTTCCATGTGCACATTCACTTTGCCTTAAATTGTTCTGGAAACAGGATCGAATTGATAGCAAAAATTCATCTTTATAAAGATTTATGTTGTAACATCAAAATTGTGTGGTATAGAGATACATATAGTATTCCAATGTCAATCTAAGGCCTATGCTCTGGGAGCACGCTGACGCGCTACACCACTGCTAAATATATTTACTCAATGTTTGAGTTCCTTCGTTTCTGAAGCAGTCGTCTTGAAAGAGAACAGTAAAACACATGTGTTTATATCACAATTATTTCGCTATGCAGTTCGAAATCTCGCTACAGATGTGGACGTCACTCGTCAAGTGCGTGTCTGTCATTTTGCAAGCAGCAATCATCAGAAAAAGAAATTCGTCATCAAATATTGCTTACAATTTGCAATTGCATCCAAAAGTGCAAAAATTTGCATTAGCTCACAGGTGTTACGTGCATAGAGTAGGGATATATAGGTAGAGTGTCAACTCAAAAAAGTATGTGTATACAGTGAAAATTTTTATATGAAAAGATTCAGTTTTTTGCAGAGATTACGTTCCCGTGGTCCAAAAAATTATTTGAGCAGTTCTAAAAAAGTCAAACTTTTGCCAATTTATATATTACCGAGATGACTCTCTTATATAAGTAGTATGCAGCAAGTTGGATATCAAAATGAATGAATATTTGCTAATAAACATCCTAACTAAGCGGAAATTAAGCTGATTATCAAGGGAATTTCATGATCCGTGTTACAATGGAAGTCTTCATGAAAAGTCGACATCTTATTGTGCTTTCTTGGCTGAAATTTCATATTTCTAATTCATGAAAGCAATAGCAGGTCATCGATTTGCCAATTTGACAAATAATACCTCTCCAAGGCTGCCATGACAAGGACAATCTGTAAAATAGTGTCATTTCCTTCTGCTTTGCTATCATGATCACTCAATTTCGTTGTAATTTCTTCAAAACTGCATAAATGTGTAGGGGAGAGAAGTGAGAAATGGCCCAGCAATTTCAAATTTTCACTCTTCTGTCTCTATGTACCAGAGTTTTTTAGATATGTACTTCAAATTTTGTGTGAGAATTCTCTGAGGTATCATTTAAATAGAGGTATTATTTAAGTGAGCAGATTTCAAAAGTTTTCCTGCCACACCCTTTTTAATGAAGTATTGCTAAGTCGGGAGAAATGGTCATACGGTTGGGAGAAATGGACCATCATAGTAAGGAGAAATAGACCGCGCAGGAGAAATGGTCCATCCAAATATATTTTATCTATAAGAACTCTCTGAACTTCTATGTCTGTCTATGAAGTGATTAGGTTGCCTTGTAGAGACCTTAAATGTTTAGATACACATGCGATGGAGGTACGAGGCTCATCCATAGTGACACACGTTGTGTGAAACAAAACAAGTTTTTGATATAATTTTCTTTTGTTTTACAAAATAATCTGATAGGACCACAAAATAGAAACGTGAAATTCACGCGGACTCTTCATGATTGCTGTAGAAATAAGGAACATCAATTACAAGAAACGTCAACCGTGTAGTAGTCAACTAACAGTTAAGAAATTACATGCACTCTTAAAATCACAAAATTATGTGAATACGCGTATAAAACATACTTGAAGAAAACTTGTCTATCTAACTAACAATCCGCTAAAATCTTCTTGAAAACAGTAGATGTCCAGCTTTGTTCTTGTAGTTCCGAAGGATTTTTGAGATCTTGTCAATTTTGAAACAACATCCGAAAAGGGAATGTTTGCAATGTCCTTTACTTGAGGTTTTACAAAGCCACCATGCTTCTCGCTTTTACGAAGAAGTTCAATCTCGAGGTCGTCAAAGTCATCAATGTCGACGTTACAAGCTGAACTAAACAATTTTCTAATGATTCCTACATAGTATACAACAACATCTTTATTTCCATAAAAGGCACACAGAACAAAATCACCCTCTTCGGGGTCAGTTATCCCATTTAGATTCAAAGGGATGTTGCTATCGCTGACGATGTCTATGTCAATAGGTTCTTCTTCTTCAGCATTGCTATCATAATTCACAATTTTGCATTTCTTCTTTGATTTCTTGCTTTGATCCATGCAGAGCTGTCTGCTTCGATTATGTGAATGTTCTGATTTTTTGTCAGGAGACGCTGTGGCAATTATCGATGTCAACTTCTTCCGTTTGTGTGTCGGTCTACTTGTCGCATCATTTTGATCACTTCTTGGAAATCCTTTGAACGTTTGCGGCGATAGAAAGTTCACTCTTGATGAACTGGGCTCGGGATCATTGCTTGACATTGGTGCTGTTGATGTGTCGACTAGATCACATGATTTCTCTTGACATTTGGTGGTTATTTCAGATGGAAGGTAGTCAGAATCTGTAAAGACATTTCGATCAAATGGCCAAATGCCGGAGGCACTGAAGCCAGACAATATATTTCTGTGGGTTGTTGCTTTCATCCATGCTTTTCCACCCAGCACTGCTATTTGGTAAATTGTTATTCTCTTTCCAACATTTTTCATCATCCAGGAATCAGCAAGATCATTGAAAGCAGTTTTCATTGGACCAAACACAGTCCGATCTAAAGGTTGTGTTTTGTTTGACGTGTGAGGAGGGAGAGTTATAATGTGAATATTATTCTCTCGTGCAAGTTCCAAAGTGTCTACCGAAAGATGGCTTTTATGATTGTCCATAATCAATATCAAGGGATGTGAAGCTGATGGACGAGCATGTTTTATAAAGTGCTTCATCACATCAACGAAAATCTCAGAAGTCATCCATCCATTACTCGAGGTCAGACCAAGCGATGACTCTGGAGCACCGTTCAAGAAGAAATCACTGAACTTCTTTCGTGGGAATACAAACACTGGCGGCAGAGAATTTCCTGATGCCGATATAATCCCGCACATGGTAACCAGCTCTCCTCTTTCTCTGGAAGTGACTTTTCCAACTTGCTTTACTCCCTTACAAGCGATCACCCTCGGACACTTCTGTACAGTGGTCAACCCTGTTTCATCTAAATTAAATATCTGAGCACCAGTCACGTTCAGGGTCTTCACTCTTTCCTCAACATTATCAAAAAAATCTTGACATTATGTCTATTGAATGCCAATGCTCGCGAAAGAGAAGTCGCTTCCGGGTGACGCAACGATAACTTTGGATGCCTTGACAGAAAACCAGCCATCCATTCTTTTCCAGCAGAGCTTTTCTCTTTCCATGAGACAGGACAGTTGATGTGATTGATACTTGCCATTTCATAGGCAAGAGCCCTCGCTCTCACTTGTGTGAGTCCATGGAACATTCGAGAACATTCCTCTAAATAATCTGCCAACAGGTTTTCTTGTTCTTCGGTGAATATCATTGAGTGACGATAATTTGGCTCTAACAAGGCATCAGGATTGGCAGAAGCTTTTCGAATATTGTTGCGTAGGGTTGTACGTGGGATGCCAAACTTCCTAGCGCATTCTCGTAAAGGGACACCATCAGTCACATTTTGTACTGCTTCATTCATCACGTCTCTTGGTATCTGTCCTTTATTTGTCTTTCGTGTGTACTTCCTCGGCATATTTGAATCTGAAAAATGAAAACAAAATTTGATTACCTTTGTAAAAGTCGAGTGATTAGGTGGGATCGTATATGATAATGTAACAGCATTGAATCAAATATCCATACAGGCAAGTGACTCCAGACAACAGACTGGTCACTCACCAACAGTCGCAAAGCACAGCTCACTTGACAGGTTGCAGCATCAAAAATTACAGCATAGAAATTGAAGACAGGCTTATGAAAATAGAGACCGTAAACATGAAATAAATGGAAATCATACTACTACAGAGGAGGAGATAAGTAACAAGGCATAGTAAGCAAAAGCAAGAATTGGAAAGAAAGTCAAAGTTACCGAAACCAAATATCACTGATGCGGTGCTTGGTGCGATTAGAGGAAGATAGCGTCTTGTCCACCACGATTCTTTTATCACTCTCTTCCTCCAGTTACTCTCCTTGTCTATCACCTTCATCTCTTCAAAAATTTACTGAATGCGAGTAGTCGTGAGCGTGTTGAGCCACTTCAGAGCGCATGGTGTCAATGTCTCGAACAGCCTTCATATGTTCTCGCCTTCGTTCATCCAACGTTCGTGAGGATTCTCCAACATAGCTCCAGCTACATCAAGGCAGTTGGTAGATGATCCCCAACTCGGTGGCAGGCACGGGTCGCTTCTTAACCAGCTGCTGTCGAAGAGTAGAGGTAGGCTTCATTCCCACGTGAATGTCACTCTTGCGAAGGACACTCCTTATCCTCTCAGAGACTCCAGGAATGTAGGGAATCGAGCCACAAAATTCATTCTTAGCCTTGTCGCTGTCATTGATTGGTTGATAGGAAGGAGTCCACCACTTCTCACATTCGGCTACGGAATATCCATTGGCTCGCAAAGTCTCAAACACTTTCCTTTCTTCACCAAGAATGTTGGCATCAGAGCAGATTGCACCAATTCTACTTGATAGACATCGAGCCAGCCCCTTGAAAACACCAATTGGGTGAGCCGATTCTCGCTGAATGTAGCGGTTAGTGTGGGTTGGCTTACGATATACGGAAAAAGCCAGACCATCCGAACTTCGCTCGATGCTCACATCCATGAATGGCAAGATTCGGTTCTCCTCCAACTCCATTGTAAAATTGATATTGGAATGAAGCGAATTCAAGAAATCCAGAAATTTCACCAGATCATGCATGGATTCCTTCCAATGAGCCAATATATCGTCTACATATCGAAGCCAAAATGACGGGAAAATAAAGCCAGCTGACAAGGCTCTCTCTTTGGCCATCCGCTCCAAGCTCACCATGAACAAGTTTGCGGCAATAGGCCCCAAACTGTTTCCCATTGCGACACCATCCGTTTGAATATAAATTCCATCGTAATGATTGAAGTAACAGGAAGTTAGGAAGTTAGAGAACATATGAAGGCTGTTCGAGACATTGACACCATGCGCTCTGAAGTGGCTCAACACGCTCACGACTACTCGCATTCAGTAAATTTTGAAGAGATGAAGGTGATAGACAAGGAGAGTAACTGGAGGAAGAGAGTGATAAAAGAATCGTGGTGGACGAAGACGCTATCTTCCTCTAATCGCACCAAGCACCGCATCAGTGATATTTGGTTTCGGTAACTTTGACTTTCTTTCCAATTCTTGCTTTTGCTTACTATGCCTTGTTACTTATCTCCTCCTCTGTAGTAGTATGATTTCCATTTATTTCATGTTTACGGTCTCTATTTTCATAAGCCTGTCTTCAATTTCTATGCTGTAATTTTTGATGCTGCAACCTGTCAAGTGAGCTGTGCTTTGCGACTGTTGGTGAGTGACCAGTCTGTTGTCTGGAGTCACTTGCCTGACGATGACCGGCTGGGCCGGTTGAAAGGCCTTGCCTAATAAAAATTTCGATTTTAGCCAATACCTGGTTTTGTGGCCTCTCTCAATGGATATGGATATTATTCACTCTGGCCCACTATTTTCTGGAATTGAATCAAATGATTTAACTGATAGAAAGTCTAGCACAAATGTAAAGACTCGCATGAGCATCAAAGGCAGAAGAGGCTGGAGCCATGTTGTAAATCTTCTGTATTTAATTTTCATTTATAGTCTTAGTCTCTATCAGACTTTCTGTCGCCAAAAAAATATATAAAAACATGATGAAATAATGAAAAGCAGCTGCTGAAATATCAGATTAAATATTGTAAACAAACATGCAATCACATTGATGTTATTAACTTAACAGTAGAAGGTATGTTTTCTACAGTACGGTATATGAATCAACGTGGTAGGCGCTGACAGATGCTTCATTTCTTAGTTATAGCAATTTGTCAGCAAGGCTACATGACTGTTATATTTTTATATTCATTGTTCAATTACCAATACAACAGCCGTTGCTAACAGAAACTCAAAGCCATTCTTTTAATTTCCAGTATAATTCTGAAATAGAAGGAGAGAGGAAGAATTTTAACACTCGAAACTTCTCGTGTAAACTGTCCTAAAACTTATCATAAGACAAGAAAAATATCTTCCCAGTTAACAAGTTAATAGCTTAAATATTCAATATTGGTGAAATTGTACACATTTTCCATCAGGTCTGTGTATCAAAATAC
This sequence comes from Prostheceraeus crozeri, assembly GCA_907163375.1. Lineage (NCBI taxonomy): Eukaryota > Metazoa > Platyhelminthes > Polycladida > Euryleptidae > Prostheceraeus > Prostheceraeus crozeri. The sequence continues at coordinate 129,067 of CAJQUW010007828.1, forward strand.
TGATTAATAATTGTCATTATTTACGACACAATCCCAATTCATACATATGTATTCATCTTCTTATAGAAAAATGCAAATTTATAGAAAAGAAAATTTGGTGGGGAGAAGTGGACCCAAGAGAAATCAAGAAGGGAGAAATGGACCACTTGCAGTCCATTTCTCCCTACCATATTTTTTCGCAGAAAAAAAATTCAGATGGCAGTAGCATCAGAAAAATAAAATACTAAAACTATTTATTGACAGTATTTTAAATATTACTAAATTGATGTAAATATCAACTCAAGCTTTATTTATGATTGTTAATCTAAGTAATTTTAGACGCTATAAACAGAATGACAAGTTTTTGATTATTTTTAATCGAAATCTAAAAGTATGCCACAAATCGAAACCACGTGTTGTCAGCTGACTATAATTTATCTGTGATGTCTTTAGATAATGAAGATTATTTTACTACGTTCAAACAATATTAACAGGTTGTATTTATTGAGTTAGATAGGGGGGTCCATTTCTCCTACCGGTCCATTTCTCACTTCTCTCCCCTATATCTCACATTTTGAAACAATTCATTTAATAAAATCGAAAGTGCATGCACGGGGATTTAATAAGTGCTGAGTTTCCACTCCACCTAAATATACTTTCTCTATGACTCAAGTATTCAAATCATGTCTAGACAGACACTTCTCAATGAGTGTTGTGTGAAACTCAATGCCAGCATCAATCATTACGAAATGAGTGCGCCTAGAGGTCAATCTCTCTCATTCATCATTCATGCTCTGTGCAAACAAAACGAGACGTAGATTTTATGTAATCCTCTCTTAAATTAGCCCCTGCAGATTAAGTTCCGCGTTAAAGACTATAATTTGTTTGAATTATCACAAGATTCAGATCAATCAGCTACAGCTAGTTTATTTTTGCGACAGGGAAAATGATGGAAGCTCCCGTTTTCAGAAATCAGGACTTTCATTTTTCGACGCGGCCTTGGCGCTCGTGGCCGGGGGAACAAGCCCGGTAGCCCCTGGCGACGCCCCTGTCCATGCGTACACTTTTGACACTAAAAATATCTTGCTTATCGGAATTGAGCAGTGAGAAAGCAAAATAAATTCCAGAAATGTACCATATGAAATAAACGATTTTTTTCTCTTGCAGGCTAGCGCCAAATAAAGCCATCTTCACAACGTCTTTAATGGCACAGTCATCTCCTGCAGTAATGAAACTTTGTATAAGTTTGGCGATTCGACCTCAAGTTATTCTGTTTGTGTTGGAATCTTCATTGTTTTTTATTAAACGAATCGAGTAACGATTAAGGCAGACACCTCTGATCAGTGATCAGTAGTGATGCAAATGGAAAATTTTCCAGAACATTTTCCGGAAAGTTTTCCAATTTTTTCAAAATTTTCCATTGGAAAATTTTGAAATTTATTTTTCGGTGATTGACGTTTTTTTCTTTGTTTTGGAGACAATTATTATAGTCGTTTGAAAGGACTATGTAATATTCAAAGTTTGAAAACTTCTCTATCATCCCTGTTAACCATTGGTACCAAACTTCACCTTTACCATGTCCATTTCAGATCTTTCCAAATGAATTTCAGACAGAAGATGGATTTCAGATTTCTCTAGCTGAATTTTAGATCTGTCACAAGCTCAACTTTGAAAAGATTTTAATTCAACTTGAGATCTCCAATTCATCTAGATCATATCTGAAATTCATTTGGGCAGATCTGAAATCGATCTGGAACTATCTGAACCATCTGAACTAGAAATGGAAGATGTGTATCCTTAGCGAATATATCGGACAATACGCCAGAAGCTATCATAGATATTCTTTTACTCATCACAGATATCTTTAGTTTCCAAATATCTGTGAGTTTACAGTCTTTATATCTTCCAATATGGTCGCTCATGAATGCTGCGTGGACTGTGTGCTTATATATCATCACATGTTCATCAACACATGGAGAATATGTATCACTATGATCAACGCTGCATAATAAAGCTTAAATTTTAATCTAACAATTAGCAAACTCCAAAATGAAGAATATCATGTTTGCTCCAGACTTTTCACATTGCATGAAATTATACCCCTATTGTAAAGCAAGATTCACATTATCCCAAACGGTGTCTGTGTGATAATTAAAAATGCTAATAATTTATAATACGCCACTGCGGTGGCAAAGGAATGTTCAAAAATCCGCGGACGGCAATCGTATTGCTACGATCGCTTTAATCCAAATAATGATGAAATCAAGAATTTTAGACCCAATTTATTGGTGCGTAGCTGCCTCGGCAGTTGAAGCGCTCAAATTTAGGGCCTATCAAAAGAAATCGAAAGTTTCCAAAATTTTCCATAATTTTCCAATATTTTCCATAATTTTCCGGAAAATTTTCATCACTAGTGATCAGGGAAGATTGGACAATAGCCAAACGTTTATTATTATATAGTCGTCCCTGCTCTGATGAACAAATAGTGATGTCATCCCCCCTACGTCAGGACGCGCACACGCAGTCATGCCGCCTACCGTTCAAATAAAATGTCATCAATTCATTGTGTAGATGCCGAAACAAACACTGTGTCCCTTTTTCGCGTCAGCATGCAGTATACAGAAAAGTGTCAAACTACAGTCCGTTTCCTAAATCGTTACTAAACCCGAACTCTTGCTTATCCTCATCAAATTTCCATAAGGCTCATTTTAATTGTTTACTTAACATATTCACCTGGTCACCCGGGACACTCACTTGGTTTAGGAAACAGTGTGGTCTGCCAAATTAAATGAAATAATCAGTGATTAGAAGTATATTGCTTCATATGATTATATCAGCTGATCATTTCATAAGTGCCCGTCTCCTGTCATCATTGAATGAGTTGCTAAAAATTTTGTCGATTCACTTACCTTTGAAAAATGATGACCCATTATAAATTTTGTAAATGAAAATGAGCATTATTTGCCGAGATCTTTCGTTCATTCTCTTCAGAGGCATACATGAAAACTGGAATGTGACATAGCTTGAAAAATTTGACATCGTTGAACAAATTTCACAAGTGACAGACAATGAAATGAATCCGTGTCATAAGTGAAATACCCTAATAAAATTGACGATAGGATAATAGTACTGCTGAAGTAAATAAAGTAATCCGTAAACTTAGGAAAAGTAAAGAAAACAAAAACAAAAACAGGACAAGTTACAAAGTTACCAACGTAAATCAAGACTATCTACAAATTCTTTTTGCCTACACAAGTCAGGCTTAAACCGAAGGATACACATAGCCTCGAGCGTACGTAATAATGAAGCGTTCGTGGATGTAAAAAGTACCTTGAAGAGAATGGCCGCGACTATAGAGTCACAGCTGCACACTTGGGATTGCACTCTCTGGTATCCTTGTCGATCTTGGCGGGCATTTGAGTGGGTGTTGCAGTCATCGCGGAACGTGCTCAGCTATCCTCTTTGACAAACGCCGACCAGTCCTTCCAATGTACGTGCTTCCACACACACAATTGAAATGGTATATCACTTGGGAGGGAGATGGGAGTCTGTCTTTCAGGGCAGGTAGCAGAATTCTCCGCGTGCTGAAAACTACAACAGGCTTTTAAAATGTCTCGAATCCTCCGTTTCAGCAAGGAAGCTGCCTTGTCACCAATGAATGGCGCCTTGAGAAAAACACACTTCTTTTCTGGGCCAAAAATTGGTGGGTCACTCTTCCGCTGTTCCACAAATAAATGTTTCTGAATTAATTCCACAGGATAACCATTGGCCATAAGTCTTGATTTAAGGAATGAGAGATCATCCTGCAACGCATCCGAAGAGCAAATGCGCTGAGCCCTTGTTGCCAAATTTCGTATAACGTTTACTTTATATACAAAGGGCACAAAACTGTGGAAATTCATCTGTAGACCGGATGCTGTGGGTTTACTGTACATTGAGGTCTTCAGTAGGCCATTCTTTCTTCTCGTAACTAGTACATCCAGAAAAGGCAGTAATCCGTCTTTCTCCATCTCGTAGGTGAATTGCAGATTACTTGCACTATTGAAACACTCTGCCAATTGGGAAATGTTGCAATGATTGTTCACAAGGACGAATGTATCGTCGACATAACGAAGATATAAATGACACTCGCAGCCAATTGTACTTTTCAATTGCATCTCGATGTGTCCCATATAAATCTCTGCAAAAAACGGGCCTAAACAACTGCCCATCGCCACTCCATCAGTTTGTCGGTAGAACATATCATTGAAAAGGAACTGCACATTGACGGTACAAATTTCCAATAGGCGTCGTAAAATATCTTGAGGAATCTTGCACGGTATCTCCAAGCGTTGTATTGTGGAAATAATAATGTCAATGGTTTCACTTACCGCTATGGGACGACAGCACAGCGATTACAGCGTGAAGAGATTGCTATTGTTTGTGAACAGGTGCGGAGCCAAACTTTTGTGTACAATTCAAGTATTCGAAATTTTCTGACCTCAGGGCAATGATGATCGACTCACCCAATGACTGAGTATGGGAAGAATGCAAATTTGAAGTCTGCCAGTGAGTGGATGGGCCGATATTGATGAAACTTAGATATTCTTGGAGCAGGGCCAGCATTCTTTTCAACCAAAGCTCGAAAGCACCAGCTCTTACACAGCAAAAGTTATTTAGTTGTGTGCAGTTAATGCGTTAATGGCGTAATTGACGGCGTCAACGTACAGCATGCTTATATCTGACCAAAAAGCTTATCTTTTTCGGTACTTATGGGTTATCTCCCCCCCCACGTTTTCAAATTTGTCTAAAATCTGTAGAAATAAATCAATCATCAGAAGCAAAAATTTGTAGCGGTTTTTGGTAATGTCTATGATGATTGTAGTAAGGTAAATCACCAAAGTAAATTATTCTAGTCTCTAACAGCCCGGAGAGAGTTTTTAGAACACCGTCTTGTCTCGCAGTCAGAATAGTTGTGTTAATATTATCATCAGCATTACATTCGCCAAGTGACAGGATGGAAAGGTAATTAAGATAAGGCGAAGAGATTACAAGTGGAAAGTGAAGTAAAGAGAGGTGTTAAAATCAAGGAGAGCAGCAGCTGTACACCATCTGTTAGCGTGCACCGTAACTAAGGCTGATTGATGACACCGCTACAGTACTCCCCTCCCAGCCTTTACGTCAGTCAAGGCGATGCCGTAGTAGAATAAAGATGTTCATCCTGGAACGTAACGAGCGGGAGATTGTATGTACCGGCCAGAGCGCGTGGTCGGAGTAGGAGTGTCAGCACTTGATCTATCTAAGTGGGCGGGCTTGAGGCGGTCGATGGAAATTGTCTCTGAGCGGCCGTTTTTGGAGATACAGTAAAATTTATCGCTCCGACTGAGGATAAGATACGGCCCGTCGTACGTAGGTTGAAGCGGCTTGCGCACAGCATCGTGTCGGATGAAAACATGACTGCATGTTGCCAATTCGCTGGGAAAGAAAATTGGCTTGGACTGAGGGCGTGGAGACGGGGCTTTCAGCTCTCGCATGAATGACTGAAGTTTTGTGACGTAATCACAAGCGTCCGTTCCGTTTGCATCAGGCTGTGACTGGGAATGATCACTGCTGAGGAATTGACCAGGTAAACGCAATGTGGTGCCGAGAGTCAATTCAGCTGGGGAGCAATTAATGTCGGTTTTGACGGCTGACCGCAAACCGAGCATAACGATAGGCAAATTGTCTGTCCAATGCTGCGGCGAGGGTTGTGACTTGAGGGCGGTTTTGAGCTGGCGATGTAGACGCTCCACCATCCCGTTTGACATCGGATGATACGCCGTTGTTCGAATGCGAGTACATCCCAGAAGTTGAGTGAGGTCAGTAAATAAAGCAGACTCAAACTGTCGACCGCGATCAGTTGTGATGATCTCAGGAACGCCAAACATGGAGATCCAGCGCTCCACGAAAGCGCGTGCAACCGTTGATGCGGTGATGTCCTTTATAGGGATAGCTTGAGGCCATCGCGTGAAACGGTCGATGCAGGTTAAGATGTAAGTGTAACCGTTGGAGGGAGCAAACGGTCCGACAAGATCAATGTGGACATGACGAAAGCGAGCGTCCGGTGCTGAAAACGTGCCGATGGGAGCACGAGTATGGCGGTTGACCTTCGACCTTTGGCAGGGAATGCAGGCGCGAGTCCATTGTCTGATATCGCGTTTCATATCAGGCCAAACAAAGCGCTCGGATACCAGTTTGATGCTGGGCTTGATGCCAGGATGTGCGAGACCGTGAATAACGTCGAATATTCTTCTACGCAAGACAGTTGGGATAAAGGGGCGAGGTAAACCAGTAGAGAGGTCACAAGTCACTGATCGAGTAGACGAAGGAATGGGTATGTCTTGCAATTGTAGGCCAGTGTCATGCTTGTTGCGGTAGCCTTGCAGGTCGCTGTCTTGTCGTTGAGCGTTGGCGATTTCTTCATGAGTAGGGCAGGAAGGACGAGTGATGGCTGAGACTTCCACCCGTGACAAAGTATCAGCAACAATGTTATTCTTACCGCTGACATGTCGAATGTCACAAGAAAACTGCAAAATATAGTCTAGGTGTCGGACTTCTCGCGGGGAATGTCGATCAGCAGACGTGGCGACAGCGTAAGTGAGTGGCTTATGGTCAGTCAGTACGGTGAAGGTCCGACCTTCTAAGCAATGGCGAAAATGGCGAATTGCAAGGTAGATGGCCAGCAGCTCTCTGCCGAAAGTGCTGTACCGGGACTCTGTGTCGGATAGTTTCCGTGAAAAGAATGCAAGCGGTTGAAGTTCACTGTCTGTCAACTGTTGCAGAGACGCACCAACAGCGAAGTTAGACGCGTCGACGGCGAGTACCAACTGTGAAGATTGATCGGGAAAAGCCAGACAAGTAGCGCTGGTGAGGGCACGTTTGGCGTCGTTGAAGGATTGTTCAGCTTCGGAGGACCAACTCAGGGACTTGGATGCGCCTTTGAGCAGATTGGTTAGGGGCTGTAGAAGACTTGCACATCGAGGGATAAAGCGGCGGTAAAAATTGATCATGCCGAGGAATCGACGGAGTTCAGCTATCGAGTTCGGCTGGGGAAAGTTCGAGATAGCAGTGACCTTGTCTTCGACGGGCGCTATTCCATGACAGTCGATCTTGTGTCCGAGAAAGGTAATTGATGAGACACCGAAAACACACTTAGACGGGTTCAGTATGAGTCCGTACTCATCAAGGCGTTGAAACAGCATTCTGAGATGGTACTGGTGCTCTTCCGGTGAGGAGCTAGCGACTAGCAGGTCATCAACGTAGGCAAATACGAAGTTAAAACCACGTAAAATTTCGTCGATGAAGCGTTGAAATGTCTGTGCTGCGTTGCGTAGACCGAAGGGCATCCTGGTAAACTCGAAAAGACCGAAAGGAGTTGTAACTGCAGTCTTCGCAATATCATCAGGTTCGACAGGAATCTGATGATAGGCACGAGTCAAGTCGATGGATGAGAACACAGTCTTGCCTTTGAGGTTGGACGAAAAGTCTTGGATGTGGGGAACTGGATACCGGTCAGGTACAGTCACATGGTTGAGATCGCGGTAGTCACCGCAAGGGCGCCAATCGCCAGACTTCTTGGTGACCATGTGCAGAGGAGAGGCCCAAGCGCTATCGGACGGACGAACGATACCCATCTCAAGCATGTGCTGGAACTCCTCTTTAGCACAACGCAAACGGTCCGGTGCTAAACGGCGAGGGCGAGTGAAAACTGGAGGGCCTGTGGTGCGGATGTGGTGAGTCACTTTGTGCTTGGCAGCGTCATCATGCAGGGAGTGATTCGTTAATCGAGGAAACTGGCGTAGGAGAGTCAAATAAGGACATTGAGAGGCAGGCGCAGACGGATGAGTCAGGAGAGGACTGAGCTGCTGAACACCGTTGGCCGTGGTGCCAAGAACAAAAAGGCTTGTAAAGCTGTCCAGAAGGCGACGGTGGTTCAGGTCAATCAGGAGGTGGAAGTGGCTGAGGAAGTCAGCTCCGATGATAGGATGAGTGACATCAGCTATCACAAAAATCCACCGAAAGGTACGCCGTAGTCCCAAATTCAAAGTCAACGATCGCTGGCCGAAGGTTGAGATGATGGCGTGATTAGCTGCGAAGAGAGGTTCACCACGGAAGCCATTTCGACGATCAGCAGTCGTAGGAGGAAGGACACTGACCTCAGCACCACTGTCGATCAGGAACTTGGTGCCAGAGTAGCGGTCCCAAACAAAAAGTCGGCAGCTCGGAGATGAAGGGCCCGTGGCAGCCGCCACCTCTACTGCGGGGCCGAGGAGTTTCCCGATTGGAAGCTGCAGGGCTTAATGCACTTCTCAGCTGCAGTGCTGTATTTTTGGTGGTACCAGCACACATCAGGACGGTCGCCAACAGGACGATTAGAACGGTCCCGGGACTTAGAACGCTCACGTGAGTTCCTAGTAGTGCACAAGGAGGAGATGCGTTCAGCAAGTCGGTTCACTGTCTTCTCCAAGCGATCCAGTCGGTCGCTGAGACTGTCAGGGCGGTTGACTGAAGCGACCGCGGCGTGGAGAGGAACTGGAGCGTCGAGAATTCGATCAGCTATGTCTGCAACATCTTCCAGTGGCATGGAGTCCTTGGAGGCAGCGAGAATGGATTGAGCATGGAGGGGGAGTCTCTGAACGAAGAGTTGTCGCAGAAGTCCTTCATCGAAGTTGCGGTGACCCAGCAGGTGACGCATGCGGCGCAGGAGTTGCGAAGGCTTACGATCACCAGATCATCAGTGTTCGGAGACTGAGGTTCGCTTGATGATGGCAGCCTTCAGCTCATCATACTGATCGGTCATCGGGCGAGAAACGATCAGTTCGCGAACTTCTTGAGCGATCTCTTGAGGGAGTGTGCGAATGATGTGGCCAAACATAGTTTCCTGCTTGGTAACTCGACAGACGTCGAATTCCGCCTCGCAGAGTGAGAACCACAGCTCGACGTCGGAGGACCAGAAGGAAGGTAGCTTCACACTTAGAGCGGCGAGTTGAGTTGGGTCGGTCATGATTTTTAGTTGGGCGCCAATTTGTAGAGGTTTTTGGTAATGTCTATGATGATTGTAGTAAGGTAAATCACCAAAGTAAATTATTCTAGTCTCTAACAGCCCGGAGAGAGTTTTTAGAACACCGTCTTGTCTCGCAGTCAGAATAGTTGTGTTAATATTATCATCAGCATTACATTCGCCAAGTGACAGGATGGAAAGGTAATTAAGATAAGGCGAAGAGATTACAAGTGGAAAGTGAAGTAAAGAGAGGTGTTAAAATCAAGGAGAGCAGCAGCTGTACACCATCTGTTAGCGTGCATCGCAACTAAGGCTGATTGATGACACCGCTACAAATTTATGCAAATCGGACAAGTACTTTTGAATTAGGAGCGATAACTTAAAGTGCAGCGATGCCGGCAGCTTGATCTGACTTCTTATGACCTCACCGTCGTAGCAGAAAGCAATTGAGGTCAACGAAGTCATCTACCGACAACTCGTGAAGCGATGATGACCAGACCACATTCCTTACACTGTAAATCGCTGGATACGAAAATTACATACAAACATGTACTTAAGTTGCATACAATTTGAAACTAACATCTGATACGAGATTCTCGCATGCTTACAGAGATCTGGCATGTTTTTCATACCGCATCTCACTTACTTTCGTATCTGATTGGCATGTAGCGATACGAACTGTTCTATCTGTGATTGGCTGTTTTGCACTGAAATACGAGTTGTTGGTATGATTTATATACGAGACCCGATGCAAATTCATAATTATTCATATGCCTCTGGTATGCATTTCGTATGTGCAGCTTTAAGTCACATAGCAAAGAAATATATGTATTACATACTACTGTCAAATAACTTTTTTCGGCCAGTCGTGAAACTTTTTTGTTTGATAGAGTGATATTTAACTAGATTAGATTTATTGTGAATTTTACGCTCCACGATGTTGTCGCCATTGCTACTTGTCTAGCAACATTGACACGACCTCTACTTCATAAACCACGTTGATAAACATCTGTTCATTCATACGATATCTTTCGTGTAATCATGTTGACTTATATATGTCAAACAAAACTATTTTTGTGTTCATGAATTATAATGTGTTTTTATTTCGGATTGATAATATGCTAAATTTCAAAATTACATAATGCGTAATTGTTGATGGTTGAATACTTGTTGATTCATGAAATGCCTTAGACTTACGTGTATTAAAATCGAATTCAGTGTTGAAAGTATGACTCTTGAATATCATTATCTCACTACTTACAAAACAGTAGTAACATTAGAGTGATTTTTATTGACAAAAGGACTTAAATCAACATACTTTGGACATGATGTATGCTTTCTTTTAACATTATGCTGGTATGGCTTCAGTATGTAAAACATACCACACCTGAAATGACATGCGAAAAGCATGCAACTATATATATCAAGAGAATACACAGAAATATACCAAAAAAATATTTTGGCATGCATTCTTCGTATGTGATTGATATTGAGCGATTTACAGTGTATATGAATATGCTTCTTAAAAAGGTGGCAAAGTAGCGCTTGTCAGAGCGTGGCTGCTTGCACGGCTTCACGAAATCCTCTTCTGTCCATCGCCACTCTTCCCGCCTTTGTCATTGATCCGAAAGTGTCGATGATGGTCTTTTCCCAATAATATCGAGGTCTTCCTCTCCGCCTTCTACGAGGATGTATGCTTCCAGCACATTCTTCTCGAGACCTTGGTGACGACATGCATATATATGTATTGTAAGAGCCAGTTGTCGTCACTCTTAGCTCCGCTCCGACACTTTCATCTGTTCGCCGTTGCACCCATGGTACACGTAAAATCTTTCGACAGCATTTGTTCTCGAAAGCTGCAATGTTCTTCTCATCTTCTTTCCGAAGTACCAAGTCTCGCACGCATGCGCATGGCTACCGGGAAAACACAAACTTTCAGTACTTCAAGCTTTGTCTGCCTATCTTGTCCTTGCCACAGATTTTTCATTCCATTTAGAACCTTCATTCCCATCGCTAGCTGACACTTAATTTCTTTCTCGTTATCTCCATTGTCACCTCCATCCTCGCCAAGTTACTTCTATTAATGTCTTCGTCTGCTACAGCCATCAGCTTGGTCATTTTTTCATTTATCTTCAACTTTGTGTACTGCTGTTTTCCGAAGTCTTCAACAAAGCTGATCAAACCGTTCCTTTGTCTGTGAAATTAACGTTGCGTCGTCTGCGTCACGGAGATCACCTATCGTTGTCCCTCCTACACTCAATAGATCTTTCTGTTCGACCTTTGATTTTCTACGTACGCATAAGAAATAGGTTTCACTAATAAAATTTGTGGCCAGTTAGAAGCAATTATTCATAATATCGTTCCTATTTCCTAGAAACAGGAAATAATGAACATGAAAGCTGTCCAAAGCCTGCACCCCACAAAGTCATTTTTCTCTGTCTTCTTTTCTGATCAGTCATTCGCAGTGTAGCCTACAAACCTGATATTTCATTACTGGATGCCATGTGGTTGTGTAGAAACTATGAAGCCTTTTAAATATGGTTCCGTTCAGATAAGGACGGATTTACAAGCGTGTTCACAAGCGAACAAGACAGAATCTCATAAGAGAACCTCTCTCCAAAGTGCAGAAGAAACCGATCAACTTCTCAGTAGAAAAGATGGTACTTATGGGTTATCTCCCCCAGGTTTTCAAATTTGTCTTAAATCTGCAAAAATCAATCAATCAATCGTCACCAAACTTCAGGTAAATGTATTTACGCATATTTTCTACCCACATACAAGATTTTATGCAGATCAGACAAGTACTCTTTGTATCAGAGACGATCACGTGAAGTGTAGCGAAGTCGGCAACTTGATCTGACTTCGTCCGTCCGACGCATCAATGCTACTCGTGTGGGCATTGTTCTCTCTCCCTCTTCATCTCCTCCACTGCTATTTGAAATATTCCCACGACCACATGCTGACACGCACGGCGACAATATAGAAAATATGTCTACGATTTGTAAGTGCCAAATTTCTAATTGGCAATTTTAATTGTAATTCTAAAGTGCCAAATCTCTAGTAAACACAAGGAATAAAATGTCTTTTTAAAAATTAATCAAACATTATTTTGGACCACAGGTCTGAATCTTTTGAAATAAAAATGTTTGCTTTATTGATATCTTTTTCGAGTGAACACATCGAAGGACGTGATTCTTATCTTCAAGGTGACGTGACTGTGACTTTGCTGCGACTCCACTTTGTGCTGTCATGTGAAATGTAGGCTAGGCCAACCGTAGACGACGCGCAAAATATAAACGCTCGCCAGTGCGTTTTCATAAACATTTCCCATGTTTTAACATCATCAGATCAAGTGATTTCTGACTCTTAGTGCAGCACGTATGTACGCGGGTAGAAGAATGGAATGTCCTTAACCACGGATGTTTGGGGTGTTCCGTAATCACGCGTGAATCACGCGTGGCATGTCACCTAGTGAGGTAGATTTCAAAAAGAGTCCCCCTCTTTCCTTTAATGATGACGGAAATTTGCAGTCACGTTTCTTATATCCAATTTTCAATTTGAATTACTGCTCTAAACTTCCGAAAGACAAGTGTTGATATGAAATTTCATTCCAATTATCTCTTGAATATAATATTGTTCTACCGCAGAAATGCTTGCTGCACAAACTTTTCTTAGCTGTGAAATAAACAAAGTTATACTTAATTAGTCACATCTACTGTGAGGATCAAAGAAGTAAATTACTGAAATATGCAGCAGCTGGAGATTCCTTACGCAAGGCGAATGATTGTAAGTTGCTTTATCAAAATGCTTTTGTACACAAAGAGAAATTATATTAAAAACTGATAGCCGTGAAGTACCAACAAGTCGTGATGTCAGCCACTGGAAGGTACCGGTGTTATGCTATTCATATTCTCCATTCACTTATTTTCCCCCAGAAAGTTAAAAGCTTAGATTGATGTTCCGGGCCGGAAGATGAATTGTACAATGAGAGCTGTACTGAGAAGGGGGAAATATAAATCACAAGATAGTAGTGTTAAAAAATTACTGGTAATTTATTCTAAATTACCTTACCGGTAATTTACTGGTAATTTTGATATACAACTTGCTTCATACTACTAGTGTTTAAAAATTACCGGTAATTTATATTCAAGTCCGTATAACTTCAAATCGAGTACACCAATATGCTTTGATTTCAACTAAATACACAATTGGCTTAATCTGATTCTGATGAAGACTTGATTTTTGCTCAACGTCTGATTCCTTGTCATAGATATTGCAATTAAGAAATGAAAAATTGACTTTTTTTAAGAAGTTTGTTGGTATTTCACCCAAATAGACCATAATAATCAAAAGTTTGACGGCAAATAAACATTGTTCTAGGGAAGGGCCAATATTTTGTAAATTATACACTGCAGATCCTTCTTTCTATAAATATAATCAAAACTGGTTGTCAATGTTAGATGCGTAGTAAATTTAAATACATGGAGACAATATTAAGTTTCAAGAAATGTATTTTGATAGCTATAATTGGTAATAAATATTACTATAATATGAAAGAGAGATCATCAATGGAAAGAATATGCAGATATCGTCCATATTGTATCCACCTGGTAAACTTGGACAGCGCGCGTGGTGTCCAGTCATTTAGGCCCCATGTTCTATGTTATTTTAAGTACAAGATTACAGTCAAAACCAAGAAAATGTTATGATACATAGGAGCCATACATTACAGAAATATGCTTGGTTTCATCGGAGATACCGCAGAATTGTCTGGGGAGTGGTATGTTGATTGTTCGAGAATGTCAAAAACACCGGTTCATGATGTTATTTTAACCACGACGAGTTGCAGCGTGTATGAGGTCCAAATTTGAATTATTGCTATTTAATTAATTAAATACAACTATTACAATTTCTTGTAAAAGTATTGACATTTCTGGTGGTTTCAGAAAATTTGCAGTCTTCTGATACCTCATACACGCTGCAACTCGTCGTGGTTAAAATAACATCATGAACCGGTGTTTTTGACATTCTCGAACAATCAACATACCACTCCCCAGACAATTCTGCGGTATCTCCGATGAAACCAAGCATATTTCTGTAATGTATGGCTCCTATGTATCATAACATTTTCTTGGTTTTGACTGTAATCTTGTAGTTAAAATAACATAGAACATGGGGCCTAAATGACCATTATTTCTGGGGCCTAAATGACTAGGATTCGCGCGCACAGGCTACAATCATCATAAAGGTGCATAAAGGCATTGATAATTGAGAGCAATAGCGATCGTCTCAACCAATGAGAGACCAGAATTAGAAAACTTTAAATGCATGTTGAAGAAATAGCAACCTAGCGTGGAATTTGATAAATTCAGGCATTCTTTAGTACTGCTAGGGGTTGGTGATGGCAAAGTGAATGGCACATAATTAGATTGTTTAAGCGCGTCACTTTGCTAGAAGTGCAAACTGATTCAAAGCAATGGCACATGCAGGAACATGCTGTGAATTCCTTCAACATGCTCCGATCGTCACGATTCCTTCAGATTCGAAGAATTCAGATCATTGCGCAAAAGTTTTCTCGACAATGTTGGCCCTCCGATCATTATTAGAAAAAAATAGCGTGCGCACGAAAAGACGTTCACAAACTTCTGTGTAGAACTTGACAGCGACTGTGTCTCTTTGTTGTGTGATGCGGTTGATAACAGTCACTGAAACTTCGAAGATAGTGAAGAAATCTGGGGGAGGGGGTATTAGTAAAAGGAGAAAGTGCGCTACGAAATTGAGCATTAAGTTTCTCCCCGGCAAATGAATACAGCAATGCTTTCAGATCGGAAATTGTGTGTAGGGAAAGGTAAGTAGCATAACACCGGCACCGTTGTCCGCGAAGTTCTATTGTTTTATTCAATGTCTTTGTCATAGAGCAAGTTGGTCCATGTTATACAGTGTCGGATTTCTACGGTAGAAACACACGACGGGGGTTCAGAACCTCTAAATTCATACTCCGTTCTTCCTTCGTGGATTCCATTCAATACCGCGCATGCATCTTCATAAGTGTGCTTCTGTTGGAAGACATATTTAATTCATAGGACTTTTTTCAACGAGCAACTCGAACGCATTGAATTTATTCAGTTATCATTAACTATGCGCGCCATCTGAGGCCTAGGAAAGCATGATATTTCGGAATTAGACAAACACTATCTTCGTTTTTTCAGTTGTTGCAATTTTTACTTTTGTTAATGTCTGCAGACTGCTGCTGAACATTTGTCATTGATACTTCAAGAGTTTGAAATATTTTGAGTCTTTGAATGTGCAATGAATTCAACGGAATGAAAGGACTGAATTTTCAATCATCGAAATCATAAGTCATTAAGTTTCATTAACTCTATCAGCTCACATTGCTTCTTGTCGAGTGGATCCCCTGCCTGAGTAGTAGGCCTTAGCTCCGTCGGGTGAATGTTCTAAAAAGTCGAATTTCAAATTCAAACATTGAACTTTATTCTGATCGTCAATTTGTAGGATCATGATATGATTGCTTGCAAACACAAGACTGGAAGAGACATCGGTTGGACATCATTGTAGAAAATTTGACACAAAGACAACATGAACAAATCACGTGGCAGATCCAAGTGCGAGAGAGAAAGTTTGCAGCGAGAAATCACTAACAATACCAGATATTGACCAAAATATCAATCAATTAAGAAATGGGTGGGTAGTGAAGCTTGTCATGATATAGAATTTATTTCAACATAAATACTGGAGTGAAGGAGTATCACAGAAGAGAAATACCGAGACGTCTGCGCTTGGTAGAATAAAACTATTGGTTTGCATAATTCTTATTATCCCTGCTATTCCAAAGCGTTAATAGGAAAGAAGAGCTCCTAGAGATCTGAAATTCGGACGTGAGAGCTTCTGTTGACATGGATATTTGTCTGTGAGATGTCTATAGGCAGTGCAGAGAGCCG
Source organism: Prostheceraeus crozeri (assembly GCA_907163375.1). Classification (NCBI taxonomy): domain Eukaryota; kingdom Metazoa; phylum Platyhelminthes; order Polycladida; family Euryleptidae; genus Prostheceraeus; species Prostheceraeus crozeri. The sequence continues at coordinate 145,024 of CAJQUW010007828.1, forward strand.
GAGTTCATAGATATCCGTGTTGTCATCATGAGAGGTTCTGTTGACATGGATATTTGTCTGTGGGATGTCTATAGGCAGTGCAGAGAGCCCGAGTTCATAGATATCCTTGCTCTCATCATGAGAGGTTCTGTTGGCATGGAGTTTTGTCTGTGGGATGTCTATAGACAGTGCAGAGAGCCCGAGTTCATAGATATCCTTGCTCTCATCATGAGAGCTACTGTTGACATGGATATTTGTCTGTGAGATGTCTATAGACAGTGCAGAGAGCCCGAGTTCATAGATATCCGTACTCTCACCATGTAGATAGACATCAATGTCATTAGAAGCGCTCACGTCTGAATGAAAGAGGTTTACAAGTCTACAGGAGATATACGTCATGGCTATTGCATGTAAACTGTAAGAAAATATTGCTGGACCTTTTCAGGATCCGAAAATAGTCAAGAAATCTCTTAGAAAACGTCTGAAGACATGATAGCTCGTGTCCAGACAGAGGGATTTGAATAAAACAGAGAAATTTTAGAAGATTGAAGGGAAACTTAAATCTTATCATTGAATCACAGAAATTGCATAAAATTGTTGCTCAGAAAGCAACAGTTTTCAATTATTGTTTCATGGCATGAAAAGAGGGGAACTCTTCGAAACAGTGCCTGTATGATTGACTAAAACGTCAGAATGTTGACTTCTGCGAGCGCTTGAAAGTGTGGCTGTGTGATTCATCAAAAACAGAAAGCAACTAGTGAAATTCTCATCAACAAGAGGAAAAGACTATTGCCTGACGATCTTCAGTGCTGATGAAAGAAAATGGATTAGTGAAGAGCATTCACTCGAAAATTCAGCACTGAGGGCATCAAATGAAGGAGAGAATCAGGAGTTCAGCTTGCTGAGGACTATTGCGGAGGAAAAATGATGTACACAAGAAGATGTTATTATCTACAAATTCAATTTGAACTTTACAATACACGTGACACCGTCAACTTCTTGGTTTGTATCAGCAACACGAGAAACCTTCACCATCAAAGACCTAACATACTACTGCTCGACTTACAATCATCATATGAATGGTCACATATAAAACATAGTGGAATAGAATCTTGGCACGCATGAACTCGTCTTCAAAGGGGTTTGCGAACCGACCACTTCACTTGAATCAACCGATTTCTATGTGGCATTTTCATGCTGCGGCATGGACACGAACCCAGCACCTTGTACTCTGCAGGCAGACTCACTAACCCTTCGACCACGGGGGCTTCGTTAGAATACTTCAAAGACTAGATCCTATACTTGGAAGGGATTCGAACCCACCACCTTGTACTCTGCAGACAGGCTCAATAACCCCACGGCCACTAGGGCTTCGTTATATCTGCAGAATACTTCAAAGACTAGATCCTATACTTGGAAGGGATTCGAACCCAGTGTCTTGTACTGTGCAGACAGGCTCAATAACCCCACGACCACTAGGGCTTCGTCATTCAGATATGCAAGGAAGTGATCGGTTCGCTTGATTCAGTACGAAGGAATGTTTCCAAGAGAACGAACGCATTGGAGCCAGTTTTAAATGCACTCGGGTTGAAATCACATGGTCAAGCTCAGGCGCTTTTCACACCTTTTGGGGGCTGCACAGGGATTTGGTGACGCACCATCTTTCGTACAGCGAGGTTTGAAAAAGTGTCATCAGGAGTTTGTGGAAGGAGAAGGCTTGATTCATGTGAACTTCACAGATATGAAAGTTTCCCGAAAGTTAGGCGGTGCAGATTTTCCGGCTCCGAAGAGCTATGTCGTTTATGGGCAGCGTTCTGAAAAAGAGAAAATATTGCAGAATTTGCAAGGCTGCATCATTTAATGACGTATTTATCACTATACTGATTCTTCAAAAGTAGTATGAGTTAATTTAGAAATATTTCTAAACAGAATTTCTTCTCGACCGAGTTGAGGAACGTGTCAATAATATTGTGTGTGAAAGCCGCTCTCTGTTAGACAGGATGTTGCCTCACTCAGCCTCTCTACAGATATTATTTCGGTAGAAGCAGCTCTACAGTAAGTGAGTGACCACCCAAAACCTAGGATGTTGTCCAGAAACACACGCACATCTAATGCACTCACATGCTGTTGTTCGCGCGACACTGCTTTGGAATCAACGTCACTGGACGGCTTTCTCTGACCAATACGATCTTGACAGTTTCAAGCGGTGTGTGAACACGTTTCTGATACGGATATTCACAATGTTCGTTAAAAGTCACCTCAATTTCTACAACTTCAAGGGGTGAAATTCTGTTTCTTTGAGAGAAGTTATATTAAAGCTGTTAATTAATAACTGCACAGAATCTTCGAAACATCACTGCAATTTTGACAGTAGAATAAAGTCAATCTCCAACTTAAAAAAAATTAAAGAGAAACCTCAAAAAGAAAGCACAAAATACTGTGATAGCTGGACTGCTGATTGTCTGCATACCTGTCAGTACCGGGTGAATTAAAAGACTGGGTAATATAAACTGAATGTGCTAAATTCATTATATACATGTATCTCGAAGTTTTATGTAAAACATTACATGATGTGCACACGTAACTCTTATCCAGAAACTCTATTTTGCATATCTTGAAACAATTATAAAGAAATATGTACTGCTTATTTGTCGTAATAAGTAGCACGATGTTAAAATAATATTTACTCAAGAGAAGAATAAAGTCCATCAACTTACTCGATGCTGCAAATCTTTATTGATATCACTCATTTCTGGCCTGTACAGAGGATCGTGAGACCAACAGTCTTGTATGAGATTCTTCACTGTATCGGAGCAGCGCAGTTCCTTTGTATCTTCGCGCTTGCCCTCACAGACGCATTCCATGAGACGCTGAGGACCAAGCTTGTAAAACGGATGCCGACTAGTTTGCACTTCATACATTATCGTACTGCAACAGAAGAAGGTTTGTAAGTCAATTCATCATCAACACAAGGGATTGATTATCACGAAGATTGCAGAGTATCAGTTCACCTGGGCATTGAATAGAAAGATGTCCTCAGACTTGAACAATTTGAGCACACAACTTTATTGGCAGCCGTAGACGTTGCCTTTCGCACTACAGGAGCTCGTCAGTATGGATCGTAGAGGACTGAACAAGCTGAAGGAATGCACAACAGCCTGCTCTGCGCTTTGCCTATTACAACTTCGTAAGACATTTTGAGTATATTCATTCTGGTGTTATTTATTCGAGTCAAGTCGCAAGCTTGCATGTCTTTCCTTTAACCCTATCTGGCCTGGGGAGGGGCCGATTCGGGCCCGCCCTAGATACTTTTCAATCCCACAGCTGAACGTCTTTGTGCGAGAAGTCTACTTTCGGTGACTTTTCCTAACTTTTAATTGCGCATCTTTTGGGAGTGAAAGATTTAATTTTGGCCAAATATTTTGGCCGTACGAGCTAAACGAAAACTAGTCACGACGCCTAAAAATCGTTGGAATTTATCTTCTGCTCTCATTTCAAACTTTTTCTCGAATAAATTGATGTAGTGTTGCATAATAGACACAAATTAATGATTTTGATAACATCAATGCTTTTTATAATACGATATTGGGATAGTATTTGAATGCGTTTTAGTCTTATATCCTCCATATACTACTCATGAATAAATAGTAGAATAATGAACATTTTCTCATTTTTTACACGAATAATGAAACTTTTGGAAAAACGCATCATTGTAATAATTGCTTCAATTAGGTCTTCATTTAGGTTTCTTTGTGATAATATATTCTAGCTAATGATAGATAGCCAATTTGGAATGAAATTCTCGCACATGAAAAAAAGACTTTTTACTGTTTCAATGTTTGAAATTTGAAATACTATTCATACAGCATTATTATACATGTATGAATAAAAGCAATAAATTAGCATTGATATAGCAAGAAACATGCCAGATAGAGCACTTTCGCGTTATGTTTTAGTATTTTTAACATTCCGAAGCGATTGGTTTTGCAACAATAAAAAGTATCTAAAATTTGTAAAAAATGCACTTTCAAATTTTGAATTGCTATTTATAGCATGGAGAAATTAAAGTTTTGAAAAACCGACTCCACCACTGAAAAGATCATGCACGAAATATAATATGCATGTAATTTCATTAAATTTGAGCATTTAGTTTCGGAAATCAGAGGGGCATCGAACATCATCATTTCATTAAATTTGAGCATTTAGTTTAGGAAATCTGAGGGGCATCGAACATCATCATTTTATTAAATTTGAGCATTTAGTTTAGGAAATCTGAGGGGCATCGAACATCATCATTTCATTAAATTTGAGCATTTAGTTTAGGAAATGTGAGGGGGGAGAAACGGCCCCTCCCCAGGCTGAGACAGTTAACCCACGTCAGATAGGGTTAAAGATATTCAAATATGCGAATATGTTTTGAAATACAATCGATGCCCTGTCAACTATCTGTCACTCAACTGATGATAATTGCAGAGGTTTACAAACCAATTAATTCCTGTATCTCAGACAATATTAAAGTTTCCTTTTCCTATTTGTACTGTAAAGTGTTGTAGGAGCTCCTGTTTCCATTTAAATGTTAATTTCTAAGCCACTATTTGTCAGCCAGCGCATAACAAACATCCTGATGTTGCAAAGTAGGTTTCATCTTAATTGGCTAAACTGCAACATCATCAATGGAGAGAAAAAACGTTTCAGCAGAACGGAAAACAAGTCGATAACTGTTAAGGACAACCAGTGAAACACTTGTCTTCCTCATGCACTTCACAAGCTGTTTCTCAGCGTTAGAAACACTTTAGAGTGTAGAGAGAGAGACAGGCTGTAGACAAGGAGCATGATTTCTTATATTGAAAGTCACCGCTTACTCAAAGGTCAAACCATAGAGATATCTGTCATTGAAGCCTCGAGAGGACAACAGATGACGAGGATGGCACCGGACTGGACTCTGACAGCGGCTTCTAGTTCACAGCTTTGTTGTATATAATTTGAGACAACTTCTGATGTAGAATATGCAAACATTTCCACACAGAATAAGATCCAATTGTAGATGTCTCCTTTATACTGAGATAGCAAAGATATCTAACAATCCAAATACTAAGTCAGTTACTCCTAGCAACCGGAAAGTAATGAATATTGGCTCTGACAGTCTTTTTTGAAATTCAGATGGATCCGATTTTATATACATGAACTCAATTATATCAATCCGTCGAGCTACACAAGTATAAAGCAGGAAAACGGTGTTTGTGAGTTCGAACGTGAATCATGACGCATTTTCAAGTACAGATTAAATGGCATGCCTATTGTACCAGACGTTGAGAGTGAAGGTTGATGTTGTTTCAGCAGAAGTTGGGCAGTGATTTACAACTTGACTGCAATGGAACGATGAAGCTTTCTTGATGATTCTTTGTCAGCTGCTGTTAGTTCAACAGAAAGCTCAATGTATATTTTTCCTTCTGACAATATCGGCTTTCTGATTTCAATACAAATGACAGTCAAAGTTAAGACTATTTCATTGATTACTAACGTCATTTGACGTCATTTAACGTCACTTATCGTCAATGTATCGTCAATTAACATCACATAACATCATTTAACGTCACTAAACGTCATTGAACGTCACTTAACGTCATTGAACGTCATTGAACGTCACTTAACGTCACTTTAGTCATTTAACGTCATTGAACGTCACTTAATCAACTCGGAATAGATTTTAATTTGTCAGCTTGCTGAGTGATACTGGAGTGCGAAGAACAGTTTCTGCAACACTATCACCAATTTTACTCTTCATTCTTCACATCTGGTGCAATAGGCCCCAGGAAACGGTCATTTCAACATCCTAATACGCGTTCAAGCTCACCAAAAACCGTTTTCCTGCTTTATATACAAGACTCAATCACATATGCTGTATTTTCTAAATAGCAACGAGGGTGTCCTGCGCATGTCTTCATAACCGTGCATTTCAAACTGAGAGGACTGTGTAAAAACCCCTCCAAGACGGATGAATAGACATAACAAACGTTCAAATAGCATGTTATCGATGTTATTGTGGTTCTTCTTCATGCAAACAACCTTCGACTGATTCAAGGAAAACTAGCTGTTCAGTTGAAATGAAACCATGTAAATGGATGGAATGAAGTGAAATAACATTAGGTTTTTGTTTAAAGCCTTTCAAGAGCCATCAATTCTCCCGACAGCAAGCAGAACCCTTCTAACGGACAACAATCGTCTTACCCAAAGGCAAACACGTCGGAGGCATTGGTGAAGACATTTTCGTCACAGAATCGATTGGACTCTTCAGTAAAGCTTGCCGTCAACACTTCAGGGGCCATGTAATAAATGACACTATTGTGAAGCGCCAGCGCGTTGTCTCTGCAAGACAAACAATGTTCATTCTCATGCCATCGGAGGACTCTTCAACGGACAACTTACTTCTCAAACTCGTCCTCGAGAGCACTGAAGTCCAGCAGACACAGCTTGACCTTCGGCTCCAGATAGATATGCTTGGAGTTCAGCCGTTTCACCACTATCAGTTTTGCATGCAGATACCCGAGCGCCTGTGCCAATTGACGGAGAACGGAGAGTTTAAAGGACTGAGACGTCTTCTCGCGACTAACATGAAGCTTCTCGTAAAGAGAGCATCCTTTCCGAGTCCTGCAAGAAAAAAGTGGAATAATACTAGAAGATCAAATTAATACGAGTCAGACCGTGTGCATGGGAGGTACCACCACTCTCACTTGAAGGCTTGCTAACCACAACCTTGTGAGACTGTTCGCCTGCTGGGGAGGCACCACCGCTCTCACTTGAAGGCTTGCTAACCACAACCTTGTGAGACTGGCCGCCTGCTGGGGAGGTACCACCACTCTCACTTGAAGACTTGCTAACCACAACCTTGTGAGACTGGCCGCCTGCTGGAGAGGCACCACCGCTCTCACTTGAAGGCTTGCTAACCACAACCTTGTGAGACTGGCCGCCTGCTGGGGAGGTACCACCACTCTCACTTGAAGACTTGCTAACCACAACCTTGTGAGACTGGCCGCCTGCTGGGGAGGCACCACCGCTCTCACTTGAAGGCTTGCTAACCACAACCTTGTGAGACTGGCCGCCTGCTGGGGAGGCATCACCGCTCTCACTTGAAGGCTTGCTAACCACAACCTTGTGAGACTGGCCGCCTGCTGGGGAGGTACCACCGCTCTCACTTGAAGGCTTGCTAACCACAACCTTGTGAGACTGGCCGCCTGCTGGGGAGGCACCACCGCTCTCACTTGAAGGCTTGCTAACCACAACCTTGTGAGACTGGCCGCCTGCTGGGGAGGCACCACCGCTCTCACTTGAAGGTTTGCTAACCACAACCTTGTGAGACTGGCCGCCTGCTGGGGAGGTGCCACCGCTCTCACTTGAAGACTTGCTAACCACAACCTTGTGAGACTGGCCGCCTGCTGGGGAGGTGCCACCGCTCTCACTTGAAGGCTTGCTAACCACAACCTTGTGAGACTGGCCGCCTGCTGGGGAGGCACCACCGCTCTCACTTGAAGGCTTGCTAACCACAACCTTGTGAGACTGGCCGCCTGCTGGGGAGGTGCCACCGCTCTCACTTGAAGGCTTGCTAACCACAACCTTGTGAGACTGTCCGCTGCTGGGGAGGGGACCACCGCTCTCACTTGAAGGCTTGCTAACCACAACCTTGTGAGACTGGCCGCCTGCTGCGGAAGTGCCACCGCTCTCACTTGAAGGCTTGCTAACCACAACCTTGTGAGACTGGCCGCCTACTAGGGAGGCACCACCGCTCTCACTTGAAGGCTTGGTAACCACAACCTTGTGGGACTGTCCGCCTGCTGGGGAGGCACCACCGCTCTCACTTGAAGGCTTGCTAACCACAACCTTGTGAGACTGGCCGCCTGCTGTGAGGTACCACCGCTCTCACTTGAAGGCTTGCTAACCACAACCTTGTGAGACTGGCCGCCTGCTGGGGAGGTACCACCGCTCTCACTTGAAGGCTTGCTAACCACAACCTTGTGAGACTGGCCGCCTGCTGGGGAGGTGCCACCGCTCTCACTTGAAGGCTTGCTAACCACAACCTTGTGAGACTGGCCGCCTGCTGTGAGGTACCACCGCTCTCACTTGAAGGCTTGCTAACCACAACCTTGTGAGACTGGCCGCCTGCTGGGGAGGTGCCACCGCTCTCACTTGAAGGCTTGCTAACCACAACCTTGTGAGACTGGCCGCCTGCTGGGGAGGTACCACCGCTCTCACTTGAAGGCTTGCTAACCACAACCTTGTGAGACTGGCCGCCTGCTGGGGAGGTGCCACCGCTCTCACTTGAAGGCTTGCTAGCCACAACCTTGTGAGACTGGCCGCCTGCTGGGGAGGAACCACCGCTCTCACTTGAAGGCTTGCTAACCACAACCTTGTGAGACTGGCCGCCTGCTGGGGAGGTGCCACCGCTCTCACTTGAAGGCTTGCTAACCACAACCTTGTGAGACTGGCCGCCTGCTGGGGAGGCACCACCGCTCTCACTTGAAGGCTTGCTAACCACAACCTTGTGAGACTGGCCGCCTGCAGGGGAGGTGCCACCACTCTCACTTGAAGGCTTGCTAACCACAACCTTGTGAGACTGGCCGCCTGCTGGGGAGGCACCACCGCTCTCACTTGAAGGCTTGCTAACCACAACCTTGTGAGACTGGCCGCCTGCTGGGGAGGTACCACCGCTCTCACTTGAAGGCTTGCTAACCACAACCTTGTGAGACTGGCCGCCTGCTGGGGAGGTACCACCGCTCTCACTTGAAGGCTTGCTAACCACAACCTTGTGAGACTGGCCGCCTGCTGGGGAGGCACCACCGCTCTCACTTGAAGGCTTGCTAACCACAACCTTGTGAGACTGGCCGCCTGCTGGGGAGGTGCCACCGCTCTCACTTGAAGGCTTGCTAACCACAACCTTGTGAGACTGGCCGCCTGCTGGGGAGGTGCCACCGCTCTCACTTGAAGGCTTGCTAACCACAACCTTGTGAGACTGGCCGCCTGCTGGGGAGGCACCACCGCTCTCACTTGAAGGCTTGCTAACCACAACCTTGTGAGACTGGCCGCCTGCTGGGGAGGTGCCACCGCTCTCACTTGAAGGCTTGCTAACCACAACCTTGTGAGACTGGCCGCCTGCTGGGGAGGCACCACCGCTCTCACTTGAAGGCTTGCTAACCACAACCTTGTGAGACTGGCCGCCTGCAGAGGTGCCACCGCTCTCACTTGAAGGCTTGCTAACCACAACCTTGTGAGACTGGCCGCCTGCTGGGGAGGCACCACCGCTCTCACTTGAAGGCTTGCTAACCACAACCTTGTGAGACTGGCCGCCTGCTGGGGAGGTGCCACCGCTCTCACTTGAAGGCTTGCTAACCACAACCTTGTGAGACTGGCCGCCTGCTGGGGAGGTACCACCGCTCTCACTTGAAGGCTTGCTAACCACAACCTTGTGAGACTGGCCGCCTGCTGGGGAGGTGCCACCGCTCTCACTTGAAGGCTTGCTAACCACAACCTTGTGAGACTGGCCGCCTGCTGGGGAGGTGCCACCGCTCTCACTTGAAGGCTTGCTAACCACAACCTTGTGAGACTGGCCGCCTGCTGGGGAGGCACCACCGCTCTCACTTGAAGGCTTGCTAACCACAACCTTGTGAGACTGGCCGCCTGCTGGGGAGGTGCCACCGCTCTCACTTGAAGGCTTGCTAACCACAACCTTGTGAGACTGGCCGCCTGCTGGGGAGGTGCCACCGCTCTCACTTGAAGGCTTGCTAACCACAACCTTGTGAGACTGGCCGCCTGCTGGGGAGGTGCCACCGCTCTCACTTGAAGGCTTGCTAACCACAACCTTGTGAGACTGGCCGCCTGCTGGGGAGGTGCCACCGCTCTCACTTGAAGGCTTGCTAACCACAACCTTGTGAGACTGGCCGCCTGCTGGGGAGGTGCCACCGCTCTCACTTGAAGGCTTGCTAACCACAACCTTGTGAGACTGCCCGCGTGCTGTGGAGGTGCCACCGCTCTCACTTGAAGGCTTGCTAACCACAACCTTGTGAGACTGGCCGCCTGCTGGGGAGGTGACCACCGCTCTCACTTGAAGGCTTGCTAACCACAACCTTGTGAGACTGGCCGCCTGCTGGGGAGGTACCACCACTCTCACTTGAAGGCTTGCTAACCACAACCTTGTGAGACTGGCCGCCTGCTGGGGAGGTGCCACCGCTCTCACTTGAAGGCTTGCTAACCACAACCTTGTGAGACTGGCCGCCTGCTGGGGAGGTGCCACCGCTCTCACTTGAAGGCTTGCTAACCACAACCTTGTGAGACTGGCCGCCTGCTGGAGAGGTGCCACCACTATCACTTGAAGGCTTGCTAACCTCAACCTTGTGAGACTGGCCGCCTGCTGGAGAGGTACCACCGTTCTCACTTGAAGGCTTGCTAACCACAACCTTGTGAGACTGGTCGCCTGCTGGGGAGGCACCACCGCTCTCACTTGAAGGCTTGCTAACCACAACCTTGTGAGACTGGCCGCCTGCTGGGGAGGTGCCACCACTCTCACTTGAAGGCTTGCTAACCACAACCTTGTGAGACTGGCCGCCTGCTGGGGAGGTACCACCACTCTCACTTGAAGGCTTGCTAACCACAACCTTGTGAGACTGGCCGCCTGCTGGGGAGGTGCCACCACTCTCACTGGGAGAGTCAATGCAAGTGTACCAAACCGCTTTGTAAGTACTTTCAATGCACTGATTCCTAAAGTACTTGACAACGAGAGAGCATAGGAAAATCTGATAGCAGACATTCCCTTTTTCTCAAAATCTTTTGATTATAAGTCTCTTGAAGACATATCAACCCAACAATGTGATTTTTAGGCGGCTGAACATGTTCTACTTAAGTGAAGGACAGAAAACGATTACTCTTGAAAATGGTTGGAGCCGCTTACAACAGAAACAGTCTGAATAAACAGTCAACGAGAAATTTCAACTCCTCAGACATAAAAACTCAGATTTTCTTTCAAAATATTTCCTTCAAGAATTGGTTGAATCTTTTGAATATGTTAGCCTGATCGTAGCCTCTCACCATAAATGAAAAATTGCTAAATATTCATCTATGGTATTTTATGATTAATTAACTCTGATTTAGAACATTCTGAGTGCTTTGTGGGACAATTCAACTTCACTTCACAAAGTTTACCATGCAAAGTGATGACCAATGACGACAAAGTTGCCAACTTTTCAATACAAGCATGGAATAGATCCTTGCGCAACTTGTTCCATGAGACAGATGCTTCAAATGCCCGATCCCGTACAGTGAGCGCCAATTAAATCTAGCTAGCTCGAATGCTATGATGCTACGGAGACAATCAATCACAATTGGCACACATGAAGATAGAGCAAAAAAGAAGATTTTTGAAGATTTTTGCAAAAAAAATCCGCGTCCCATTGGATTGGCATGCGCTTTCTTTAATCGTGTCTGACAAGAAGAGGAACCAGGTAGAACTCGGCAGGTGCGCAGATTCGTAAAAGACACAAGGTTGTACATCATTCTGTGAAAGTCTCATTGTCGGCCTCGTTCCCTGCACAAACTCGTGCTGGCTGCCGGACTATGAGGTGTACATCATTCTGTGAAAGTCTCATTGTCGGCCTCGTTCCCTGCACAAACTCGTGCTGGCTGCCGGACTATGAGGTGTACATCATTCTGTGAAAGTCTCATTGTCGGCCTCGTTCCCTGCAACAAACTCGTGCTGGCTGCCCAGGACCTATTAGGTGTAACATCATTCTGTGAAAGTCTCATTGTCGGGCCTCGTTCCCTGCAGAAACTCGTTCTAGGCTGCCGGACTATGAGGTGTAACATCATTCTGTGAAAGTCTCATTGCGTGCCTCGTCCAGCAAAAATCGTGCTAGGCTGCGCGGACTATGAGTGTTAACATCAGTCTGTGAAAGTCTCATTGTCGGCCTCGTTCCCCAGACAGCAAACTCGTGCTGGCTGCCGGACTATGAGGTGTACATCAATTCTGTGGATAAGTCTCAATTGGTCGGCCATTCGTTCCCGGGTGCAACAAACTCGTGCTGGCTGCCGGACTAATTGAGGTTGTACATCAGTTCCTGTGAAAGTCTCATTGTCGGCCATCGTTCCCTGCAGAAACTCCGTGCTGGCTTGCCGACTATGATGTTAACATCATTCTGTGAAAGTCTCATTGTCGGCCTCGTTCCCTGCACAAACTCGTGCTGGCTGCCGGACTATGAGGTGTACATCATTCTGTGAAAGTCTCATTGTCGGCCTCGTTCCCTGCAGAAACTCGTGCTGGCTGGCGGACTATGAGGTGTACATCATTCTGTGAAAGTTTCATTGTCGGCCTCGTTCCCTGCACAAACTCGTGCTGGCTGGCGGACTATGAGGTGTACATCATTCTGTGAAAGTCTCATTGTCGGCCTCGTTTCCTGCAGAAACTCGTTCTGCTATTCCGTTAATTTCAATTGCATTTGTTGGAATATATTAATATGCAAAATGTAGCAGTAAAGAATTCCTGTGACTTCATAGCTTCTTTCCTGCATTCACTGGTCATTGCAGGTGAATCATAGATGTCTGTCTCGTCTAGTGGGACCATAGAAGTGGATAATAGTACACTAGAATGGAAGTTTGATATCTTGCCTATGTACAATGATGGCACATGGAAAAATCTATGGTTTGTAGATCATATTCGATCTAAAACATTGTATCATAAGTGGACAACTAATTTGCAAGTTGGTGTGGAAGTTGTTGACAGCAAATTAAACAGGATTTTCAAGAAGAAATTGCAAGTGAGATGGTGACCAATTGTTTCAATGTGAAATAGCCTACCTATTCCATGGATTGATATGTGTGTCCCTATTTGTAGCAGTCACTGACAACAATATTCCAATATTGGAAAATGCGAATTATAAATTGGTTCACAAAGTCATAATGAAAGGGGTGGTTTGCTGTTTGTAAGACATCTGAAGTATTCACCGATAGAAAGTCTAGATTATTGGATTAATTTCTTCTTCAAAGGTGGCTAAGAAACTGGCGCTTTTTCTGGGAATAAACACATTTTGAAAGTTTCGGTTTACCAACAATCATTTCTCAATAAATGAAATGGTGCTGGAACTTTTCAATTAATCATTGGAATGACGCGTATGATATTTTGCAAGCTGATATTCGAATGCAGGCAGAGATTTTAAAAATTATTCAAATTTAGTGAAACACGGGGGGCTACCCTTTCAAGTTAAAATGGAATACTCTTAGATTTCTGGGTCTCTGATTTCAAGATGGAGTTAGCATGTTCTGTAGATCGACATTGCAAGGGCATATGGAGTCTGATTATTCCTTTGATTTGATTATAGGAGCGATATTTCAAATGATGACCATACAGAAAGGTTTTAGAGGGATTTCCTTCTTTGTCATCCTGTCGCCGCAGCATTTTGTAAAATTCACTATTGTTTTGAGTACATGGTCTTTGGCCAAGGCCAACAATCCTCCATGTCAAGAATAGGCCGATTGAAAATTTAAATGACAATCAGAAAACATGGAAGCCAGATCGCACAAGTTGCATTTTGCCCCAACTAAGTTCTCCCCGGCGTGTGTCATAATTTTCATGCAATTTCCATTCTAGGACTTTCTATGGTATTGTTAAGTTCTATGAGTGGGACTGCTTTGAAACTGCAGACATCTATGATTCAAGTGCAATTACATGAAGAAGCTATGTATATTTGAACATATGGTTTCCTCCGTGACGAAAAGATCTCTACATTAAGGAGACAAAGCTTGACCGTGGCTCAACAACAACATCTGCAAGATTCCACAATCACTGTACGAATAGAGATGGGAGGAGTTGCATTATTCGTTTCAATGAGTTGTCTAAAGAAAAGGGTTTTCAAATATTCCTTGACAAAACAGCGCATAAGTATGGGATGAGGCTAACTCACATGCAGCTTCTAATGAGTTCGGCATCGTCTCGTGCACTGTAAAGGCAATGAAGCATGAGATTAACTGAGAGAAAAAAGTTCTCATCATCAGAAACCTTGTTCTATAGTCGACGTAATGGAAAATGTATTGAACGTCTTCAAGTTTTGCACTTAGAAAACGACTCATGAAAAGAAGATGCACTTTTCTTATTACTCTCCATTATGACTCTCAACAACACTAATTAGAGATGCTCTGTCGGCGTTGGTAACTCATTCGCTTCATTGTTCAGAACCAGATCAGTTCATTTCCACAGATATCTTCTCATTAGGAGGTGCTCTGAGTTAGCAGAGATGGCATCGAGGGTCATCTCTGCCTACAAAATGAACTGGGAGATACGAAGATTCAAAATTATCACTTTGAAGAGCAGGTTTCGGCAACCTGCGGCCACGCCTCCTTTTTCAACTATTTTTGGCGAACTGGTGACACAACTATCATTTGTCGGGACTAAATGTTAGATAATTGCGGCCGTTGAGGAGGTGAAACCAGATCCAGCGGCGCGCGGCTTGCTGTATCAGTTCATTTTCATAGATACGCTCGCTACCCTACATGAAGAGTGCACATGCAAGGGCAGAAGATCCGATATCTTGCCAATACACGCCATTTTCCAAGTTATGCAAGTGATTCATCAAACAGCGACAAAACTACGACACGGGGTAGACTGTGAATAAATGCCGTAATAATTATATCACAATGAAATACGACAGAGGAACGTCATTTCAAAGCTCCAATCGATTTGTGAGTGTATCAGGACACAGGAATCAGCTGCGGGGTGTTGCGTCAAATAAAACGATAGAAGCAGACAACAAAGCCACCCGACAAACTTCGAAAATTCACTCTCATTGCCACAAGGACAGACAAGGAGATATAACTGCAATAACTACTTCCTCATGAATTCCGTTAATCAAGTCTGACTGCGATCCAGAGTTTGTCAGTAGTCAGCAAAGCTTGCATGGTAATAGAGACTCATCACCTGAGTTGGTGTCGAAGTAATGGCTTACTGGGGTCATTCAAATCAATCCACATGGTCTAAATAAGGGCTAAGAGGTCGGACATCAATGCCATCGACGGCTAGAGAGGACATAGAGGTCAGGAATCAATGCCATCGACGGCTAGAGAGGACATAGAGGTCGGAAATCAATGCTATTGAAGTCTAGAGAGGACATAGAGGTCGGAAATCAATGCTATCGAAGTCTAGAGAGGACATATAGGTCGGAAATCAATGGTATCGAAGTCTAGAGAGGACATAGAGGTCGGAAATCAATGCTATCGAAGTCTAGAGAGGACATATAGGTCGGAAATCAATGCTATCGAAGTCTAGAGAGGACATAGAGGTCGGAAATCAATGCTATTGAAGTCTAGTGAGGACATAGAGGTCGGAAATCAACGCTATCGAAGTCTAGAGAGGCCATAGAGGTCGGAAATCAATGCTACTAAATGGTACTATTTGCGTGTATTAATTGCCTTGCGAGCAATTATATAAAACAACTTCACTGAGACATTTTTCGGAATTATCTCCTTCAGATATTCACGAAGAACGCTGAGCATCGAGTTGCACTTACTCCGTCACCACAGCAAAGTTCGGCGGATCCATACTTGCTCCCATGAACAACGCGATGTTCTCGTGTCGCACCATGCTGAGCTTCTGAACTTCCTCCCAAAACTTGCTGATTTCTTTGTGATTGAGGTGATCGTAGGTGTGAATCATCACTTCTCCGTGCCACAGTCCTCTGAAAGAAACAGGAATGAGAATGTGAACCTCAAAGTTTGACCTTTTCACAAGGTTTAAGATAGTTTCCAACCCTGGAATCGCTTCATTTTTCCAGAACATTATTTTGAACGATTAAAAATGGAGAACTAAATAATTTCATAAAGAAAAGTTTGATCATACATTCTTAGGATTTTAGCATTCCTAAATGATTTTTACATCATTCCTAAAGGATTTTCGTATTTTTGCTAAAGGATTTCGATGATTTTCCAAAATTTATTTATACAATATTTATCATGAATGTGTATTTGAAATTACAATCATATTCATGTCCTATATCTTAGCTAACTACATTGAATTGAAATGCGGAGGATTTGCAGCATATGAATTGAATGAATGTTCCACTGAAGTCAGTTGCAATTCAGTTTTAGCAAACTCTACTGTTCCATAGTAAACAATGGCTCGTGAGACAATTATCTCAATTCTGGTTTTGTGATGCTAATTTTAGCACTCGTGAAGCTCATCATCACTTGCAGCTGAAGGGTGTTGACCTGTGGAATTCAGCAACTCGGCGTCAAATAGATAGATATCAGACGGAATACCAGGATCACATCCGCCGTTGTGAACATGTTGGAATTGTTCAGGAGAGCTCAGAGATTCTCCACAATGAATGGCCTTGAAGTGAATTGGCCAAGACAGGATGGCAATATGGCCATTAGGTGATATACAAGCCTTGATTTATGAATTAATTAAAAATAACGAAGCAGACAGACTTCGCCTTGGCTAGCTATATAAGGTTAACCACTACATTCAACGAGGAGACGGCTATTTCAATGTTAAAAAACGGTTCCGTGGCTGTGATTAGTTAAATAACTGACGAATAATCAGTGAATTTGCGAATATGATATCAAAGTAAATTGTTTTTGCATACGTCGAGTTCAGGAGAAAACCGCACTTTCTCCAACAGAATCGGGACCTGAATTGATCAATGAAGAGGTTTTGCAAGTCTTGATGAAAGACCACTGGTTTTAGAAAATGACTTCATCAGCCTGACATCATTATAGTCCAGAGAGACACGATCTAAAACAATAATAGTCAAAAGTCAAAACGTTTACTTCCAACTTGGAAAACGCAATACAAAGATAACATTAATGTGATGAGTGATAAAGTGTCAAAATCCTGCAATAAAAGTAGTATAATAATTATAGTATAGTAGTACTTAGTATAGTAGTATAGTGCTATTATAAACTTCATATTTAGAGAAAAATGGTGACTGAAATTGATTTAGAATATTCTCCAGCAACGATAGCAAGACGAGATGCACCTGTTTATCAATATTGGGCTTAAGGCTTTGCTCCTTTTAGTTTAGGTCATCGAAAAGTTATCCAGCCTCGCCAGGGTCAAGCATTTTATGTGAGCTATCTATGGTAGTCATCAAATGATATCTTAACACACTCCTGACATTTCCTCTAAGTCATAGTGTCAGTAACAACAATTGATATTTAAATACTTAATGTCCACCTATAGTGCTTACAAATATATAGATGTATTATATTTGTAATTATATTGTAATTATATTACAAATAGATGTAGAATGAATTACATTTTTCATTCTTACAGGCAACCTAGAAGACATGCCAGTAGTGTGTCAAAAGTGTCATGTGTTAAATACCTGCGGAAAGTTCACTTCGTGCGCAAATTGTGCATCTCAATTATACTCCGTGCATGGTTGCATCTTTAAATAGGGAGTTGTATCGATTTTGAGAGATGTGAGCTAGGCCTGCTGATGATTCATCATTTGGTAACAATTCAGGCCTGTTCCTTTGATAATGCAACTCATTATTTCAACATTGTCACTTCCTTCAAATTTCAAGCCTTAGTATTTTTTAATAAAACAGTTTTTTCCATATTTCATATCAGAATTTGATGGCCAAAATCAGACCTCAAGCCTTTGAATTGCTCCTCACACACTGCAGTAATTAGGTTCTATCTCAGCCTGGTGGATCAGTCAAGTTACCCATTCAGTGTAAATGGAAAGCAAACTTGCCGCATTTCATGCCGTCAGACAGACAGTAGAAAAGATAAACAGATTAGCGACATCAAAACATGTCACACCGCAGGAATGATAAAAACTTGCGTGTCTTTTTCTACCAAGAGAAAATCTAATTATTAAAAGCAAGAAATGTTTATGAGATGATATTTATAATTAGAAACATTGAATGAGATAAGTAGAGATTTGTTTATCTTGAATAAAAAGAGACACTTTGAACTTTTTATTAGTCCACAAGGTAAAGCGGTTCATTTTAAAGGAAGCATCCGTTGAATGTCCTGCACTACCGACTTGGAACCTTTCAGAGACACTTTACTGCCACTCAACTTGATGCAGTCTTTACTTCCCCAATGGACAAGAGGAATTCTATAAAGACAGAAGGACAGGAAAATGTAGAAATTCGAGGACGTGAAACGATTTTAGATTCCCTATGAATGTAAATGGATTCCTAGATACTGCCCTTTGGCCATGGATATCCACCTGCTCTATGGTCAGGAATGTCTATGGAAACTGCACAGGATATAGATATCCTAGATATTGCTCTTTGGCCATGGATATCCACCTGCTCTATGGTCAGGAATGTCTATAGAAACTGCACAGGATATAGATATCCTAGATATTGCTCTTTGGCCATGGATATCCACCTGCTCTATGGTCAGAATGTCTATAGGAGATAACTGCACTCCAGAGAGGATATAGATATCCTAGATATTGCTCTTTGGCCATGGATATCCACTGCTGCTCTATGGTCAGGAATGTCCATGGAAAAACTGCACAGGATATAGATATCCTCAGATATTGCTCTTTGGCCATGGATATCCACCTGCTCTAGAATTGGGTCTGGAATGTCTATGGAAACTGCACAGGATATAGATATCCTAGATATTGCCTCTATTGGCCATGGATATCCATGTCATGCTCTATTGTCAGGGAATGTCCATATAGAAAATGCACAATAGTGGATATAGAAGTACTATCATCTATGCAATATTGCTCTTTACCGTCGCCATGGATATAAAGTGGCTCATGTCCGAGAGGTGGTGTCTGAGGTCTGGCTTGGAGCTCAATGAAACTAACCTTGTCTATGGTCAAGGAAAACATTGTCATAGGATAATCTGTGACTAAGAATGCAAATGTGAGGATATAGATAAACGATTCTTATCTTTATGTATCTTATCCACCTGCTCTAATTTTTTGCCGGGAATGTCCCCCCCCCCCCCCCCCCCCCCCCCCCCCCCCCCCCCCCCCCCCCCCCCCCCCCCCCCCCCCCCCCCCCCCCCCCCCCCCCCCCCCCCCTCCCCCCCCCCCCCCCCCCCCGCCCCCCCCCCCCCCCCCCCCCCCTATGGAAACTGCACAGGATATAGATATCCTAGATATTGCCCTTTGGCCATGGATATCCATCTGCTCTATGGTCAGGAATGTCTATGGAAACTGCACAGGATATAGATATCCTAGATATTGCCCTACGGCCATGGATATCCACCTGCTCTATGGTCAGGAATGTCTATGGAAACTGCACAGGATATAGATATCCTAGATATTGCCCTTTGGCCATGGATATCCACCTGCTCTATTGTCAGGAATGTCTATGGAAACTGCACAGGATATAGATATCCTAGATATTGCCCTTTGGCCATGGATATCCACCTGCTCTATGGTCAGGAATGTCTATGGAAACTGCACAGGATATAGATATCCTAGATATTGCCCTTTGGCCATGGATATCCACCTGCTCTATTGCCGGGAATGTCTATGGAAACTGCACAGGATATAGATATCCTAGATATTGCCCTTTGGCCATGGATATCCACCTGCTCTATGGTCAGGAATGTCTATGGAAACTGCACAGGATATAGATATCCTAGATATTGCTCTTTGGCCATGGATATCCACCTGCTCTATGGTCAGGAATGTCTATGGAAACTGCACAGGATATAGATATCCTAGATATTGCCCTACGGCCATGGATATCCACCTGCTCTATGGTCAGGAATGTCTATGGAAACTGCATAGAAATGCCTTGTATTGTAGAAATCTTCAATGTGCTAATACAGTGAATTGTGAAAGTGCCTTCCATCGTTGAATGATTGGCTACGTATTCTCTTCAATGTCAATTTTCCGCTTTACTTTGAGAATTCATTCCCTTTAATGATCCTGCAAGTACTTTGACTTCACTTATTCTTACTGTTGCTCTCTCACATTACATTCCATCCTGTTGGAAATATTCTTGTTATTTTTTCTTCCTTGCTGAGTGAATAGAGGACATGATCGCTTCCTTGTGAACTCCTGATCGAATTCGTTGTCAAGTACAGTAGAAATCGATGACTGAGAGTTCTGTGAACTCATCGCTGGTGATAGAAACAATCCATTTTCTACAATCCAGGAAATCTAATTCAAGTTGACAAATGACAAAGAAACGGAGAGAAATTCAGTTACATCATGGAACAAAGTTGGACGATGACTGAGAGAGATGCACCTGGGAAGACTGAAATCCTCAGCTAAATTTGGCGTCATCATTACGTCAAAGAAATTTCCCACCATCAAAGGAGAATAAAACCAGACCAATTCAACCAAGGAATTGAAGATGAGAAAAGTGAGGGATCCTGCATCTTTCTGAAGTATCATTGTAGCTGATATCTATGAATCCTGACCGCAATGATATTACCACAATGCAGAGTTGATCATAAAAAACGGACCACCTAAAGTACGCCGAACTTCAATCAATTTTCCTGCCTTTCAAGCCACACACCATTCGAGAGCTTGTGTTCTCAGCTTTTCAATGAGCCACTATACATGCGTATCCGTCATTGTATAAGGTGGACAGAGGTCAAAATGTGAAAATCGCCACTTTTAGAAATCTCAAATTTTCAGTGTGAAAACATGTGAGCATGACAATGAATCAGACACGAGGTGAAACGGCTTGCTCTGAGCATTCTTTTGATGCATTGTTCGTCGAAATGGACTCACTTTTAGAGAAGTTATAATGTCTCAAATTCATTGCATCATTTGCTTTTTCTGTCTATTCTTGAAAAGTTGTTGACATCTTTGGCGCTAACGAGGTCATTTTCACGCTTTCAATATCAATGGTGGCTAGACGTATGCTATACACATACAAATCAAAGTGTTGGTTGACCCAGATAAGCTGCAAACAAAGTTTCTATTCGGCTTTGAATTCATCTCATGTCATGATGAATGAGTCGAAGTTTGCGAAGGTGTTTTTGAAGCGGTTTATACTCTGTTGTCAGAAGAACAGTCCGAACTTATGCCACTGGCCTTCTCAATAGAATCAAGTTGTTTGGATTGATGAAGCGACTTACATTCTGCTTTTCTATCTGAGAACGCTTTGCTCTGGCTTTATCCAGTAGCTTTTGTAAACCTTTGAAGTCGTCTGTAGCCTTGTTTCCTTCCAATAAAGAACTAATCAGTCGTCTTGTAGTTGCTTCGGGTTTTCCCCAACAATGTTTGAATTAAAAACTTGAAATTTCGGCCAAGAAAGCACGAATGATATCGCGACTTTTTCATGAAGACCTTCATTATAATACAGTTAATGAAATTCCCTTGATAATCAGCTGATAATTTCCGCTTAGTTAAGTGAGGACTTAAACGAGGATGCGAACATGACGTTCCAAACATGTAAATAGGAACATTTGAATTCGAACCGCGTTCCGATCATGTGAATAGGAACCGCGTTCCGATTGGGATTTGAATTGAGTTCATCTTTCGAGGTTCGGTACAATCAATTGTGTACTGGGGTTGTAACGGCCTGTTCCGAGATTGAATTAGAACAGGGATGCGAACATTTATTTCTGAGGTCACAATGGCCGTTTAAGAGTTAAGATGAAGTCAGGTGATGCAATTCCTGATCATTTGACATTGCCTGAATCAAGGAGGTAAGAGATTGCATATTTGCGCTGTGATATGGATGAATGGTCGAATTGTGAACTCCATTTCCATAAGAGCAACATGATTTCGATGGACTTGTAAAGGCTTTGCAAAAGACACATTTACTGAAGTGCGGGGTGAGTCTATTAATTCTTCCTGGAGATGGTTTTGTTGAAGCAAGAGAGGGAGAGATTAGATCAAGATGTGATCATTGGCCTGATCGAAAGCATGCCTTTCCGGATTCGATTCAGTGATTGAACTTTCTGGTGAGGTTGTGAAATGTAAACACCAGTTATCCTACCACTGGCCCTATTAAGGGACAAATGGCTATACAGAGCCACTGAACAACAATAAAAATCTTTCTTTTATTTATCTGTAAATGTGTACCTATTATTGACAGAACTTCATCAAAGTGAGACAAAATCTAGGTGGTCCACTTTTTATGATCATCACTGTATGCAACTGTCAGTATGTTTGAAGTCGGACAACATTGACTATCAGCCTCGTCTTTACACCGTCATTGCTGTCCGAATTCAAGCACGCTCGCAGTTATACGAAGTGATCATAAAATCGCGCAACTGAAGAAAATGCGACATGTTTGATAAAGGATGCTATATATCTAGGAGTCCATGTCTTTTATATGTCGGCATCATTACCAGCGATAGCTAGGTCACACAGCCATTTCACTTGATGACATGATCACACTGTAGCCTACATTGTTACTGTGTATTATCAACCTCTTGGGGAAGTGTTCTATGTAAATCTCTAATCTGATAATCTGCAATCAGTACGGAAATTGTCCAGATAGTATTGATTGATTCCATAGATAACCGACAATACTATGGCATTCACTGTACCTCTATCTATGGTATCTATGGTGCTATGGCATTCACTGTACCTCTATCTATGGTATCTATGGTGCTATGGCATTCACTGTACCTCTATCTATGGTATCTATGGTGCTATGGCATTCACTGTACCTCTCATTATGTTATCTATGGTGCTATGGCATTCACTGTACCTCTACCTATGTTATCTATGGTGCTATGGCATTCACTGTACCTCTATCTATGGTATCTATGGTGCTATGGCATTCACTGTACCTCTATCTATGGTATCTATGGTGCTATGGCATTCACTGTACCTCTATCTATGGTATCTATGGTGCTATGGCATTCACTGTACCTCATATGGATCTATAGTGCTATGGCATTACTGTTCCTCTATCTATGGTATTCTATGGGGCTTGGGATTCACTGTACCAAATAGTGATATCAGATTATGCAATATATATGCGTGCTATGGCGGTAATTCACTGTACCTCTATCTATGGTATTATCTGCTTTCTCTATAGAATTGGATCCACCTCCCCAGGCGGACAGACTCGAGCCTTGCACCTTCTGCACCTCCACACCGAAGTGCGGCCTCATCCAACTGAGCTATCCTGCCACCTGCAGTGAGAGCGGTGTCACCTCCCCAGGCGGACAGACTCGACCCCTGCACTTTCTGCACATCCGCACCGAAGTGCAGCCCTCATCCAACTGAGCTATCCTGCCACCTACAGTGAGAGCGGTGTCACCTCCCCAGGCGGACAGACTCGACCCCTGCACTTTCTGCACATCCGCAACGAAGTGCAGCCCTCATCCAACTGAGCTATCCTGCCACCTACAGTGAGATCGGTGTCACCTCCCCAGGCGGACAGACTCGAAGCCTGCACCTTCTGCACCTCCGCACCGAAGTGCGGCCCTCAACCAGCTGAGCTATCCTGCCACCTACAGTGAGAGCGGTGTCACCTCCCCAGGCGGACAGACTCGAACCCTGCGCCTTCTGCACCTCCACACCGAAGTGCGGCCCTCATCCAACTGAGCTATCCTGCCACCTACAGTGTTAGCGGTGTCACCTCCCCAGGCGGACAGACTCGAACCGTGCACCTTCTGCACCTCCGCACCGAAGTGCGGCCCTCATCCAACTGAGCTATTCTGCCACCTACAGTGAGAGCGGTGTCACCTCCCCAGGCGGATAGACTCGACCCCTGCACCTTCTGCAGCTCCCCACCGACGCGCGGCCCTTAACCAACTGAGCTATCCTCCCACCTACAGTGAGAGAGGCGGCACCTCCACAGGCGGACAGACTCGAAACCTGCGCCTTCTGCACCTCCACACCGAAGCGGGGACCTCATCCAACTGAGCTATCCTGCCACCTACAGTGAGAGCGGTGTCACCTCCCCAGGCGGACAGACTCGAACCCTGCACCTTCTGCACCTCCACACCGAAGTGCGGCCCTTAACCAACTGAGCTATCCTGCCACCTACAGTGAGAGCGGTGTCACCTCCCCAGGCGGACAGACTCGAACCCTGCACCTTCTACAGCTCCCCACCGAAGTGCGGCCCTTAACCAACTGAGCTATCCTGCCACCTACAGTGAGAGCGGTGTCACCTCCCCAGGCGGACAGACTCGACCCCTGCACCTTCTGCACCTCCGCACCGAAGTGCGGCCCTTAACCAACTGAGCTATCCTGCCACCTACAGTGAGAGCGGCGGCACCTCCCCAGGCGGACACACTCGAACCCTGCACCTTCTGCACCTCCACACCGAAGTGCGGCCCTCAACCAGCTGAGCTATCCTGCCACCTACAGTGAGAGCGGTGTCACCTCCCCAGGCGGACAGACTCGAACCCTGCACCTTCTGCACCTCCGCACCGAAGCGGGGACCTCATCCAACTGAGCTATTCTGTCACCTAACAATCTTTTGGTGCAGAGAAGTTGACAGCACAGTTCCAGCCCCCACTATCGGATAGAAGGACGTTAAAGATTCATTTTCCGATATTTTTACTGCGATCTAACTAGCTGAGAATTGATAAAGGATCCCCTCTGGGGTCTCGGAGGGTTAAACAGTTTAAATGAAGTCATTTTTGCGTCCTGCATGAGCTAGGCAGTCGTACCGGCTCAGAGAGCGATGACAAGAGATCAGAAATAGCTGAGGTTACACAAACTTGCTTCCAGTTCTTCATCAACACAAAAGCCATCATTCCATCAAGATCGGCAGATCTGATCGGCGCAGCACGTGACACCCAGCGCGCATGATTCTTGTCAAGGTCGGCCGCCGATTCGCGATTTCAAAGTATTCTTAAAAACAATGATCTAAGATAATTATAGAACGGAGAATGATTGTCTTCATTGCACAATACGCCAATTAGCCGACAGCTTGGCCAGGGAATGAAGCGACAAAATTGCTGCAAACGGCCATTTTCATGCGTCATTGGAACTGACGACGCCGCTGTGCACAGAGCCGTCACTGTTTCCCGGAGTTGTCCGCACTCTTTCAGCTGAATTTGTACATTTTTCTGCATTCTCTCTCTCTCTCTGTCACTTGGGCTAACATAGTCCCTCTTCATATGAAGAACATTTTGAATGTAAGAAACGAATAGCTTTCTCTCTTTTCTTTTCCATGTAACCTTTTATTGTCCTTTATCAACGAAAATGGCGGAAAAGTGAAAAGATGAAGACAGCTGCTGCATGTAGTGTAGCCTAGAACACATCTGGCAAACGGAAATTTGTGACGTCCATTCGAACTCGGAGACCGACGTTTTAACATTGAGTATGCGCTCCTTTAACTCGTACATCAGTTGCTGAGAAATTTCATGCTCGACTAATTGCTAGTTATTTGCAACTGATGTGTGGTGGTGAGGGTTTGATCCTGCCAATTGACACAGCCGCGTAAGTGGCTCGTAGCTCATTTGGTTAGAGCACAGGTCTAGCTAGCTAACATCCACCCATGGACTTTGTGTAAAATACCATTTGTCTACAATATTTGGGAATAGTATCCACTTTCGGAGGGCATCAGTACATGGATTCCGAGTACACGTCACCGGAGGAATTTTGCATTTATGTCCGATAGATATGGATATTATTAGTGTTCTAACCCAATGAAAACTAGAAATCTATGGCAATGTTTACAAACTATATATGTTCTTAATATAGGTATCTGAAATATCTTGCTCTTAGATTCTAGCTGCATGATATCTATGGAGATTTCACATACAGTGGCGGACAGTAATTACAACTAGCAATTGCATGATTTCTATGGACATTTGACATACAGTGTCGGACAGTAATGTCAACTAGCAATTGCATGATTTCTATGGACATTTGACATACAGTGTCGGACAGTAATTACAACTAGCAATTGCATGATTTCTATGGACATTTGACATACAGTGTCGGACAGTAATTACAACTAGCAATTGCATGATTTCTATGGACATTTGACATACAGGGTCGGACAGTAATTACAAATAGCAATTGCATGATTTCTATGGACATTTGACATACAGTGTCGGACAGTAATTACAACTAGCAATTGCATGATTTCTATGGACATTTGACATACAGGGTCGGACAGTAATTACAACTAGCAATTGCATGATTTCTATGGACATTTGACATACAGGGTCGGACAGTAATGCCAACTGGCAATTGCATGATTTCTATGGACATTTGACATACAGTGTCGGACAGTAATGTTAACTAGAAATTGCATGATTTCTATGGACATTTGACATACAGTGTCGGACAGTAATGCCAACTAGCAATTGCATGATTTCTATGGACATTTGACATACAGTGTCGGACAGTAATGCCAACTAGCAATTGCATGATTTCTATGGACATTTGACATACAGGGTCGGACAGTAATGTTAACTAGCAATTGCATGATTTCTATGGACATTTGACATACAGGGTCGGACAGTAATGCCAACTAGCAATTGCATGATTTCTATGGACATTTGACATACAGGGTCGGACAGTAATGTTAACTAGCAATTGCATGATTTCTATGGACATTTGACATACAGGGTCGGACAGTAATGCCAACTGGCAATTGCATGATTTCTATGGACATTTGACATACAGGGTCGGACAGTAATTACAACTAGCAATTGCATGATTTCTATGGACATTTGACATACAGGGTCGGACAGTAATGTTAACTAGCAATTGCATGATTTCTATGGACATTTGACATACAGGGTCGGACAGTAATGCCAACTAGCAATTCCATGATTTCTATGGACATTTGACATACAAGGTCGGACAGTAATGTCGACTAGCAATTGCATGATTTCTATGGACATTTGACATACAGGGTCGGACAGTAATTACAACTAGCAATTGCATGATTTCTATGGACATTTGACATACAGTGTCGGACAGTAATGCCAACTAGCAATTCCATGATTTCTATGGACATTTGACATACAAGGTCGGACAGTAATGTCGACTAGCAATTGCATGATTTCTATGGACATTTGACATACAGGGTCGGACAGTAATGTTAACTAGCAATTGCATGATTTCTATGGACATTTGACATACAGTGTCGGACAGTAATGTTAACTAGCAATTGCATGATTTCTATGGACATTTGACATACAAGGTCGGACAGTAATTACAACTAGCAATTGCATGATTTCTATGGACATTTGACATACAGTGTCGGACAGTAATGTCGACTGCGGCCTCAGTGTCTGCTGATTGATGTAGAAATCAACATGATTTTCATCTTCAATTAGAAGAATAAGATTTAAGTCTTCGGGTCTGTCCAGACGAAGAATTATTTGCGCTTTCCACTTTTTCATGACAACTTCTCTAAATCGATAGGAGGAGGATAGGGAATTAATTGCTTCATGCCGTTTCTTTGATCATCGCTCTCTCACACGTATATCAAAGTTCACGGCAGTAATAAAGATTTATGACACGGCGAATTGACTGCCCTCATGGGACGCTCGTCCTTACAAGGTCAATCTCACCTGTGAATCTTCTTGCGACAACTTCCTGACTTCAAGCATTCAGTGAATTTGATGTCGGAAAATGGAATGTTAAACTCGTAGAGATGTTCTCTGAAACGAAGGAAAAATGAGGATATCAACATGTGCTCAATGAATAGCATGTAAATTGTGTATAAGAACTTTTCACGCTGCCTTCGTTTATCAATCAACTGATGTTCTACACCAATTGTTCAGTTCAAAGCTGAAGAAATTTCTTGAAGTTCAATCCTAGAAATCTTGAAAGTTGAGATTCACATTTAAATGCATATCCATGGTAGTATTCCTGGTCATTTACAGACTATGCAATGAACTGCGAAATAACTATGTATTTAAGGTTGTTGAAGTGTGAATCTATGGCAATCATGCAGCATAGTTTCATGACAATTGAATAGCTATTTCAATGAAAAGTCCTAAAACAGCACAGTAAACGATAATACATTCTTCAGGATCACAGACATCAGTTTTGACACAGAGTCCTTGTTCTCGTACGTCGTACAATAAATCTATGACTCGGACTTTCTACAACGTGAAAAGCCTGATATCAGCGATATATCAGATGTATGACAACTGTATGAATTTTTCAGCTGCTTTATTAAAAGTCCCCGAACTCCGAGGATTTTTTCACTCCGCAGAATCCCAGAGACTTTTGTTCAAATGTACTTATTCTTTACTGGAACTGCGCCTATTGAAGACATCTACAGTACTGCGTAGAAACCTTAAACGAGAGGTTATGCGCACTGCCTCGAGACATGAACTTGGTGAATTCCATAGTTTCCTTTTTACTTTGTTTTATGATGATAAGCATCTTAAATGTGGTTTAAATTGCGAAGTTGGGATTAGCAAGATGAGTAAGTGCTTGATCAAAATGTTTCCTGATGGTTCTCTGATGACATCAATGAATCACTGACTTACTTTGCAAATTGCGGTGGTCCGATCCTCTCTATCAGCACATCGTCGTGATCGACTTGGAACTCCTCCTCCGTCTCTGCAAGCAGAAGAACAGAATTTAAGTAAGGAAAAAAGAATTCTTTTGTTATCAAGACAAATGATCAATCGACAAACAAAACAAGGTGATATTTGAATTGCAATCACAGCTTGATGATGAGTGAGGAAAATGGATCACTATCTAATCGGGTCAATTATGATCCAATTTAGTCAAGGTGGGGTCACATATAACCCCATTATGCCGACTTCTGGTCACATATAACCGCATTATGCCGACTTCTGGTCACATATAACCGCATTATGCCGACTTCTCGTCACATATAACCGCATTATGCCGACTTCTCGTCACATACAACCGCATTATGCCGACTTCTCGTCACATACAACCGCATTATGCCGACTTCTGTTCACATATAACCGCATTATGCCGACTTCTCGTCACATATAACCGCATTATGCCGACTTCTCGTCACATATAACCGCATTATGCCGACTTCTGGTCACATATAACCGCATTATGCCGACTTCTCGTCACATATAACCGCATTATGCCGACTTCTCGTCACATATAACCGCATTATGCCGACTTCTCGTCACATATAACCGCATTATGCCGACTTCTCGTCACATATAACCGCATTATGCCGACTTCTGGTCACATATAACCGCATTATGCCGACTTCTGGTCACATATAACCGCATTATGCCGACTTCTCGTCACATACAACCGCATTATGCCGACTTCTGGTCACATACAACCGCATTATGCCGACTTCTGGTCACATATAACCGCATTATGCCGACTTCTCGTCACATACAACCGCATTATGCCGACTTCTCGTCACATACAACCGCATTATGCCGACTTCTCGTCACATACAACCGCATTATGCCGACTTCTCGTCACATATAACCCCATTATGCCGACTTCTCGTCACATACAACCGCATTATGCCGACTTCTCGTCACATACAACCGCATTATGCCGACTTCTCGTCACATACAACCGCATTATGCCGACTTCTGGTCACATATAACCGCATTATGCCGACTTCTCGTCACATATAACCGCATTATGCCGACTTCTCGTCACATATAACCGCATTATGTCGACTTCTCGTCACATATAACCGCATTATGCCGACTTCTGGTCACATATAACCGCATTATGCCGACTTCTGGTCACATATAACCGCATTATGCCGACTTCTGGTCACATATAACCGCATTATGCCGACTTCTCGTCACATATAACCGCATTATGCCGACTTCTCGTCACATACAACCGCATTATGCCGACTTCTGGTCACATATAACCGCATTATGCCGACTTCTCGTCACATACAACCGCATTATGCCGACTTCTGGTCACATATAACCGCATTATGCCCACTTCTCGTCACATATAACCGCATTATGCCGACTTCTGGTCACATATAACCGCATTATGCCGACTTCTGGTCACATATAACCGCATTATGTCGACTTCTGGTCACATATAACCGCATTATGTCGACTTCTGGTCACATATAACCGCATTATGCCGACTTCTGGTCACATATAACCGCATTATGCCGACTTCTGGTCACATATAACCGCATTATGCCCACTTCTCGTCACATATAACCGCATTATGTCGACTTCTCGTCACATATAACCGCATTATGTCGACTTCTCGTCACATATAACCGCATTATGTCGACTTCTCGTCACATATAACCGCATTATGTCGACTTCTCGTCACATATAACCGCATTATGCCGACTTCTCGTCACATACAACCGCATTATGCCGACTTCTCGTCACATACAGCCGCATTATGCCGACTTCTGGTCACATATAACCGCATTATGCCGACTTCTCGTCACATATAACCCCATTATGCCGACTTCTGGTCACATATAACCGCATTATGTCGACTTCTCGTCACATACAACCGCATTATGGCGACTTCTGGTCACATATAACCGCATTATGCCGACTTCTGGTCACATATAACCGCATTATGCCGACTTCTCGTCACATATAACCGCATTATGCCGACTTCTGGTCACATATAACCGCATTATGTCGACTTCTCGTCACATATAACCGCATTATGTCGACTTCTGGTCACATATAACCGCATTATGTCGACTTCTCGTCACATATAACCGCATTATGTCGACTTCTGGTCACATATAACCGCATTATGTCGACTTCTCGTCACATATAACCGCATTATGCCGACTTCTCGTCACATATAACCGCATTATGCCGACTTCTGGTCACATATAACCGCATTATGCCGACTTCTCGTCACATATAACCGCATTATGCCGACTTCTGGTCACATATAACCGCATTATGTCGACTTCTGGTCACATATAACCGCATTATGTCGACTTCTCGTCACATATAACCGCATTATGTCGACTTCTCGTCACATATAACCGCATTATGCCGACTTCTGGTCACATATAGCCGCATTATGCCGACTTCTGGTCACATATAGCCGCATTATGCCGACTTCTGGTCACATATAACCGCATTATGTCGACTTCTCGTCACATATAACCGCATTATGTCGACTTCTCGTCACATACAACCGCATTATGCCGACTTCTGAGTACATCAAATCGACCTGTAAAACTCATCACGATTACGCCGTAGATGTGCGCACTGTACGTTTGTCTTTAAATATTACCATTTAAGTCAGTAATTGTTAAAACAGCAACTTATGATGACTTCATGATTTTAACTACAATTCGAGCTCTTTATTGTCAAAACCTCTGCCAGGCGTCTCTCTTCACGTCAGAGTGAATCATGGAAGTGATTAGAAAAAGGTTCACATCATCGACACCATAAAGAATTCGTCGAACGTTTCCTTGTGAAGCAGTAAGAGAGAGGAGGAATCGATTTCTACCATTGATCGTGGGATCATCGAACTGCTTTCGTTCACCTCCTTATCCCATATTGAGAACAGCAGACGAGATCGCACACAAGAGAACACGTGAGGCAGGATCAGCGCTGAAGCAGCCAGGGTGGCGCCGAGGTGAGAAAGGGGAGGAAAGCCAGGCCCTCTTCAGATGGGTGAAATATCTGCTCCACTGCACTCTCATGAAGCATAACCGTCATTAGGCAAGACCCTTGCATCCTCTGGAGGCTTCACTGAGAGCAAAGTACCTTGAAATTTACTTTCACGTTGAGCTTTAGTGAGAATCTGTGATGTATATGTTCATCAGCTCTCTCCATCCGATGGAAATACAACTGGTGCGTTGAAAATGTTAATGCCAAACGTTTTTCATGGTCTAACAGATTCCACACAACTTTCATGATCACAATATTACACTGAGACATTCATTTTGAACAAGCTACGGTTTCTACTCATTCAACACAGGACGCGTCAGAACTCTATGAGTATTACGTGACTGATTCCTGCATTCAATAGCTATGCACATCCATTTCTATGTCTCTGCTCATTCAACACAGGACGCGTCAGAACTCTTTCAATAGCTATGAACATCATATCTATTGTGTCTGCTCCATTCAACATTCAACACAGGACGCGTCAGAACTCTATGAGTATTACGTGGCTGATTCCTGCATTCATAGCTATGAACATCCATATCTATGTTTCTGCTCATTCAACAGCAGGACGCGTCAGAACTCTATGAGTATTACGTGGCTGATTCCTGCATTCAATAGCTATGAACATCCATTTCTATGTTTCTGCTCATTCAACACAGGACGCGTCAGAACTCTATGAGTATTACGTGGCTGATTCCTGCATTCAATAGCTATGATCATCCATATCTATGTCTCTGCTCATTCAACACAGGACGCGTCAGAACTCTATGAGTATTACGTGGCTGATTCCTGCATTCAATAGCTATGAACATCCATTTCTATGTTTCTGCTCATTCAACACAGGACGCGTCAGAACTCTATGAGTATTACGTGGCTGATTCCTGCATTCAATAGCTATGAACATCCATTTCTATGTTTCTGCTCATTCAACACAGGACGCGTCAGAACTCTATGAGTATTACGTGGCTGATTCCTGCATTCAATAGCTATGCACATCCATTTCTATGTCCTCTGCTCATTCAACACAGGACGCGTCAGAACTCTATGAGTATTACGTGGCTGATTCCTGCATTCAATAGCTATGAACATCCATTTCTATGTTTCTGCTCATTCAACACAGGACGCGTCAGAACTCTATGAGTATTACGTGGCTGATTCCTGCATTCAATAGCTATGCACATCCATATCTATGTTTCTGCTCATTCAACACAGGACGCGTCAGAACTCTATGAGTATTACGTGGCTGATTCCTGCATTCAATAGCTATGAACATCCAGTTTCTGCTCATTCAACACAGGACCGTCAGAACTCTATGAGTATTACGTAACACAGGACGCGTCAGAACTCTATGAGTATTACGTGGCTGATTCCTGCATTCAATAGCTATGAACATCCATTTCTATGTCTTGCTCATTCAACACAGGACGCGTCAGAACTCTATGAATATTACGTGGCTGATTCCTGCATTCAATAGCTATGAACATCCATTTCTATGTTTCTGCTCATTCAACACAGGACGCGTCAGAACTCTATGAGTATTACGTGGCTGATTCCTGCATTCAATAGCTATGAACATCCATATCTATGTTTCTGCTCATTCAACACAGGACGCGTCAGAACTCTATGAGTATTACGTGGCTGATTCCTGCATTCAATAGCTATGCACATCCATTTCTATGTCTCTGCTCATTCAACACAGGACGCGTCAGAACTCTATGAATATTACGTGGCTGATTCCTGCATTCAATAGCTATGAACATCCATTTCTATGTTTCTGCTCATTCAACACAGGACGCGTCAGAACTCTATGAGTATTACGTGGCTGATTCCTGCATTCAATAGCTATGAACATCCATTTCTATGTTTCTGCTCATTCAACACAGGACGCGTCAGAACTCTATGAGTATTACGTGGCTGATTCCTGCATTCAATAGCTATGAACATCCATATCTATGTTTCTGCTCATTCAACACAGGACGCGTCAGAACTCTATGAATATTACGTGGCTGATTCCTGCATTCAATAGCTATGCACATCCATTTCTATGTTTCTGCTCATTCAACACAGGACGCGTCAGAACTCTATGAGTATTACGTGGCTGATTCCTGCATTCAATAGCTATGCACATCCATTTCTATGTCTCTGCTCATTCAACACAGGACGCGTCAGAACTCTATGAGTATTACGTGGCTGATTCCTGCATTCAATAGCTATGCACATCCATTTCTATGTTTCTGCTCATTCAACACAGGACGCGTCAGAACTCTATGAGTATTACGTGGCTGATTCCTGCATTCAATAGCTATGCACATCCATTTCTATGTCTCTGCTCATTCAACACAGGACGCGTCAGAACTCTATGAGTATTACGTGGCTGATTCCTGCATTCAATAGCTATGAACATCCATTTCTATGTCTCTGCTCATTCAACACAGGACGCGTCAGAACTCTATGAATATTACGTGGCTGATTCCTGCATTCAATAGCTATGAACATCCATATCTATGTTTCTGCTCATTCAACACAGGACGGTGACCGTCAGAAAATCGGCTCATATGAGTATTACGTGGCTGATTCCTGCATTCAATAGCTATGCACATCCATTTCTATGTTTCTGCTCATTCAACACAGGACGCGTCAGAACTCTGAGTATTACGTGGCTGATTCCTGCATTCAATAGCTATGAACATCCATTTCTATGTTTCTGCTCATTCAACACAGGACGCGTCAGAACTCTATGAGTATTACGTGGCTGATTCCTGCATTCAATAGCTATGCACATCCATGTTTCTGCTATCTCAAACACAGGGACGCGTCAGAACTCTGAGTATTACGTGGCTGATTCCTGCATTCAATAGCTATGCACATCCATTTCTATGTTTCTGCTCATTCAACACAGGACGCAAGAGAACCCGACTGCTTCCTCCATTCAACTGTCGCTGCATTCGTTCTGCGTCTCCTTCCGCTCCTGTTTTCAAAAGATAACACTGAAAAATTGCTTCAAATGCTAGAGTGCCACATTTCTAAAACATCCCATCTCTCTCTTCTAATTTCTGATTTTCTCCAGGTTCCCATTCCCCTCTCATAAATGCATTTCGGTGAAAAGCTTTCACTTGCTCTTTCTAAATTGCGGTGCGAGCATGGAATATTCGAAGTCTTAATTGCCTCTATTAATAGCCCATCTCTGTGAGCTGTAGAAATCTTGATGTTGAATTCCTGGATGACCTTTTTTAGAAATTGCTGCAAAGATGAACTTCTTGCATCCTAATTGCAATCTCATCAACAATGATGATTGATTTCATCCATTTCCAATGGGAGAATTTCTGTCACTCTATTATCATTAAGTCATCGAAGCGGGTGAACCTAAACTGGTGATTATCGAGCACTCAATATAGAAATGACAAAAAATATCGCTCAATATGGGAAAACGAAAACGTAAGAGCAGCAGGCTTCAAAACTGCCGGAACTCTATACCCTGATGGTGATATTGTCACTCACAGGTAGATGGTCAACAGCCCCTGAACTGGAGAAATTCTCACTGCTGATAACAACTTCTCCCATCAACAATTCAGCGCTGACATTTCCAAAGGAAGGAGTTCTGTCACTTTCTGAGTATTATTATGAAGTCATGATGAAGAGAGGACTAAAAATAGCAGTTTTGCCTTTCACTGTAACGGAACAGGAAATTTAATAAATGTTGGGCAATGAGACTCAAAACCGGTCGAATTTCCGCCACTTGAAATTGTCTCCACCTTCCCAAATTAGCTGAGAGAGAGAGAGAGGGGGGAATCGATAAGTCTGAGAGAAGATCTCTCTATGGAATTTCTTCTTCTCTTCGAGTTTAAGGCTGTTATAATTGGAAAATAAAGTCAGAGAGACTTCTCCACCTGGAAAGTGAAAGTGATGAGAAATATCACTGTAACTCTCAGTTCAACTCTTATCTTGTGACTTTGGAGATGTGATTCTGTCTACAGGATTTAATGACTTTGTCATCTGAAGAACGAGACTGCTATTCTCGCCTCAGGCATATGGACTACACGAATCAGACACTCGGCATGGAATGGACAAGCACATCGAAAGCGCCGTTGTCATGAGAACCGGTACGGAGTGTCAGCGTTAAATAAACAATGAATTTCCAGGGCTTTCAAGGTCAACTTTCCAGGCTTTCCAGGGCTTTCAAGGTTTTCAAGGACAAATTATTCAAGGTCACCTCTCTTCAACTGTCCATGTTTTCAAGATAAAACGTCTCGACAAATCCACAGTTTTCAAAGTGCCCTCTCCTCAACTTTCCATTTTAAATCACAATTTGAACATAAATTTTGACACAACTTCAAAAAAGCAGCATTTATCAATTGCTACAGGCAAACTAACTTAGACGATTTGCAAGTAGTGTGTTTAAAGTGATTTTTAATGAATACCCGTTGAAATTTCGCTAACCTGCTAATTGCAAATTTCTATTGCAAGGATACAAATTTTGGAAGTTCAAACTTGTAAAGAGGTCAGACTCAATGAATAAATTTAAAGCCGTGCTAGTAAGGAAGAAGGTAGCTTTTCCTATCCTAATAAGATAAAGTCTGTTGTGGTTTCCAATGCCCCCAAGGTTGTTCCTTCTTCTGGCGTTTATCGCATTGATTGCAATGATTGTAATCAATTTTACATAGGTGAATCCGGTCGTTCTTTGAACGTTCGGATTAAAGAGCAAAAGAGCACATGAATGATACTCGCAATCAAAACATGAACATTTAGCTAATCTTTTCCTCTCTGAAATGGAACGAAATTGGCATAATGAGGAGTGTAGTCCCATATATTACTATAGATATGTTGATGACTGCATATGTATTTTTGATGACATTAGTAAAGTTGAGTGCTTTAAAAAATTTCTGAATCAACAGCACCCGAATTTAGAATTTACCTCTGAAGTTGGAGGTAAAAATATTTCATTTTTGGATGTAAACATAAATATGACCAATACTGTAGAAACTAGTGTTTTTCGTAAAGATACGCATACTGGCCTTTTATTAAATTTTGAAGCGAATTGCCCTAAACAATGGCAGTCTGGCCTAGTATTAGGTATGATTAATCGTGCGTATATTATTATATCGAGTACTTGAAACATTTTCCATGATGAGATTCAAAAAATACTACACATTTTAAAAGTAAAACATGAACAATGCTTTATATGTGCATTCTGTAACTCATGACCACTCGTTTAATTTTAACAGCGCCCGCTTGATTTATCCCTGCAATGACTTCCATACTAGAAAAGTGCTTGAATCCTCTGTAATCAGATCGCATCCTAACAATGTTGTCAATCTGAATTCCGGCCTCATTAATGCAAATACTCATGTTGCTAATCTCGTTGTTCGCGTGTTGGAAATGTTTTATCTTAGATGTCTGAGCCTCCTTGCACGCCCCTCCTGTGGCGGCACGCTCTGCTCTTTTCTTACCTGTTAACTTCTTCATTTTTATCTTTTAGTGTACGCATAGGTGTAGCTGTTTTCATTCATTTCATGATTATGACCGTCTGAAAGACGATCGAAGGCTCGAATAACATTCTTCCCTACTAGTATAGTTTTTACTTTATTCATTTAACTACGGGTGATAGTGCTTGACATTACATCAAGGTCAGACTGTACTCAAATTCACTGCAACATAAATAAAAACTCCTAAAAATGACAAGTTTACGTCATTTCCATCCTAGATACTGTAAGGCTATTAAATTTCGCGGTTAATTGGTTGCAGTTCACTGAATCAGAGCACCTGATCTGCCATTTGTAGGCCATGCAAACGTATTATCTCAACGGGAGAAAATGCAAGATTTGCACATAAATGCGTCTGGCTTTTGAACTACTAACCCGATTTACTTGATATTTGAAAAACTGATGATTCAGGGCGTGAGCATCATTTCATCTATTCATGTCATCTAAACATTCTCAATACGAAAAAAGTTAGTCAGTGTGTGAAAATTAGTTAGACGACAAAAATCAAGGATTTTTGTCAATTTTTATCGTCTTACTAATTTTCACACACTGACTAACTTTTTTGTATTGAGAATGTTTAGATGACATGAATGGATGAAATGATGCTCACGCAATTGTCACGGGATGGCGGAAGACCGGTCTCCTGGATGCATACGGAAAATGCAACGTAACGCGAGAATGATGATGAACTCTACAGTACTTACTGTGAAGAACTACTGAACATTCTTGTAACAATAAAGAATTTGTAATATTTGAATTCTATTTTGATGATATCTACATGCACTCTATGACATAGTTTGCGCATTGCATTCCTATATTTATCCCAATACATACATCAAGTACATTTATCATTAAAATCTCGAAAGAATTTTTAACCCCATTTTTTCGCGGGGTATTTAATTTCGCGGTTGTCATCAAACCGCGAAATCCGCGAAATTTAATACCCCACGAAAATTAATAGCCTTACAGTACTTCTCAATTTCTTTGAAAATTGAGAAAATTACCGAACAGACAAAGAATACAGGACTCATCACAGCCGATAATAGAGATCGTACATCAAAATCCAGCCCTCTTGCATTTCATTATGAACAGAATCACACATAGAGTGATGGTGTGAGCACTGTTCACTATTCTCATGAAACAAATGTTTGATTACGAGTTATGATTTCGCTATCATGGTATTTAATGTGTTTACAGACCTACTGTCGCTGATTCCCTCGCTGCATAGTTTCATTAATCTCAGAAATGATCAAAGTCTTCCAAAGCAATCTCAAATCCGCAAAATAACAAAAAGCGAAACTGCTTCCTGTCAACCGTAGGCATGGAACAGAAAAGTCGAATTCGTACACGAGAATACTTGAGTATCGGTTGCTCCCTAGGTTTTCAAATTTTTCTGTTCCAATCAACACTTGACATCCTTGTAGCTGACGACATCTTCTATCGACATGCACAGCTACATGCCATTTGAATGAGTACCGTAAAATGGGGTAACTCTGCCACTTTATTGTAACTCTCAACAACAATAGGTAACACTGTCACTATTTTTGTTGACTGCTGATATCTGATTGGCTGTTCAACGCTCAATTTTCACTCGTCTGCTATCGATGATGTTCCCTAACTGTGAACAGTCATTTCATCGATCATGCCGCGTAACTACGTACGAAAAGATGGTGGTCGTCCATATCGACCGTGGAGTGACGAACAAATGAGCAAAGCTATGCAAGAGGTAGCAGATGGCTCAAAAAGCATCAAGCAGTCCGCAGCAGATAACAATGTTCCGAGGCGAAC
Organism: Prostheceraeus crozeri; assembly: GCA_907163375.1. Lineage (NCBI taxonomy): Eukaryota > Metazoa > Platyhelminthes > Polycladida > Euryleptidae > Prostheceraeus > Prostheceraeus crozeri. The sequence continues at coordinate 183,724 of CAJQUW010007828.1, forward strand.
ATTAGGTTCCCGGTTAGATGGAAGACACCAATCTGAGGTGGGTCGACCATCGGTTTTAGATGCTGTCGAAGAGAAGTCGCTGGTAGAAACCATCCAACAAATCGCTGATTGGGGTTATCTCCTATCTGTCATCGACTTGAGAATTATCTTTCTTAGACAAGTCTGGACGAGTGGAATCAAGATTCCAGAACAATCTACCAGGTATAGACTGGGTTCGGTCATTCATGACTCGTCATAGCATTGTGTTTCGGAGAGCCAGTAACATCAAAAGAGCCCTCTCTCGAGTCGATCCAGAGGAGATCAAAGAGAATTTTTCCTATTTATCTAATGTTATGGAGAACATAATGCCAAGTCAGATATTCAACTACGACGAGACTAACCTTTCTGATGATCCTGGGTCGATCATCGTAATTTAGAGTGTTTAATTCGCAAAGTGGACGACACAATTGGTCTAAGCGTCACTCTTAAATAAAATAAGTATGCAACAGGAAAGAATATGAGCATCATACGATCAAAAACTATGGCAGAGTTACCCCATCTTAGGTACTTTTTGAGTTAGTGTCGAGCGTAGGAGAGTTCAGGAGTCTTTAGTCTTGCAGTGGGTAAGCACAGATGCTCACAGTTCATGCGAACGCCTCTCATCTTTAAAGTACATGTTCAATTGTCATCAAGATTCGCATGTCGATAGAAAATACGCCTCTCTACTTGTATGTGAGGCATTCCAGGTGATAGGCAACCTGACGGAGGGAAGCAGCCTGTAAATCTCAAGAAAGAAGCATGAACTGAGAATTTCACCCTATAAGACATTCTGCCCTTTTCTGAGAACAATGACATCTCTGGAGATACGTTTCATCTGCATGATAATCAAATGTTCATGAAAATGTAATTACAACACACTTTATCTCAAGTTCATGCGGGTGAAACGCAGCTTGCGTCTCCGCTTTCTTAGATCACATATTTCCTTAAAGGTCGTGGAGTCAATAAAACTTTTATGATATCAGACCCTTATTCTCACAAGTTAAAATCTTCTCCCATAGGTGAGAATATTGCCACAACGTTGTGACCTGGGGAAGCAAGGTAACTTTCATAATTAATTGAATTCGATGCTTCAAGGCATCAACAAATCCGTCATGTCTAGCTTGTCTATGAAAAGTGCCATGATTTCAGATGCAGAACGATTATTTGGGCATCATGATGTCATTCGAAGAAACATTGAGTGGTCATAGACATCTTAGTTGTTTCCATTTTGCTGCAATTGCTTGGATATCTCGAGTTTCGGCCTCTGTCTCACTAATTCTCTGGTGCGGTGGCAAACAGGTTGATCCACAGAATTAGTCATGTGCGTGCGCGGCTTCGGTTTCCAGAATGGAAGTATCGTATCTGCCCTTAGCATCGAAATGGCACATCACAGAATTAGACAACTTGCTCCTTCTCGAATGGATATTCCTTATATCGCTTACCATTGGAAATGGCAAACAAAAAGATGTCAGTCGGCTTTGCACTCCAGCCAGTGAGTGAGTGAGTGAGTGGCGGCTGTGCTGTGATATCACTTCGCACACACCAAAACACACATCGCTGTCTGGCTATCATACAGTGTATGCAGTGAAGAATGCTGAGAAGATGATGGCGGAGTCATCAAGTGAACTAATTTTCTAATTTTCGTGCGCCTGCTATTTTCTTTAATAATGATCGGAAGGACCAACATTATGGAGAAAACGAGTGCGAAATGATCTGAATTCTTCGCATCTGAAGGAATCGTGGCAATCTAAGCAGTTTGGAGGAATTCACAGCAATCCGCAAGCGACACACGACTGTTTTTCCTATCTCTGCAGGGTATTTAGAATTCCATTTTGCCCACTTAATAACTTCTAGCATGTGCCGCTGTTTTGAATTAGCTTTCATTCCTAGTAAACTGAAAGAATGAAACAATCTAATTATGTGGATTGACCAGACCAATGTCTCAATGTCGTTGTTGACCTACGCTTTTCTTCTTTGATGGAAGGTGTATTTCTATTTACACTCTGACAGGGGTATGGAAGCGATCGTTTTCATTGAAAGCGGAAGCGGATGCCCGACGATTATCCTATTACACCTAATTACAAATTGTCACCTGAATTACTAAATATAGTTAAATTACTAATTTTGTCATCATCCTGAAAACGAAGGTGTATTATCTCAGAATACTGCCATTCGAAATCAGAAAACCTCAGTATCATCTTATCAATGACAACTTTACACAATGCGGATTGGTGTGTCTTGAGGCAATTTCATTGTAGCATTCTCAAACACTCTCATGGTCATTAGATATTCTTTCTACTACACACGTGTTGGGAAAATGACGTTTTTATTTCACAATTTCTCAAATGTCAGAATTTCCAGTCAATTTGAAAAATATTTGGCTTTTTGGCAAGTCAAGAAACGCATGCAAGTCAACTAGGGTTTACGACAGAAAGTTTGCGGAGACTGCCAAGTGTTAACGTCAGAACCTATAACTCGTAAAAAAGTGGAAAATGAAGAAAAAGAGGCTCGAAATAGGGAGGTGTGTAGCCCATGTCCAGTCTCCAATAATTGGAAGCGGAAGAGAATGAAAATTAATGGCTTCCGCAGACCTGCTTTCTGAAACGTTCGTAGAACTGCACTATTGTTAGTTTGCTTTGTTTTTGCACCCTTTTCATTCCTATGCTACCACAGAATAGGCGCTTAAACAATGTTAAAAAGTGTGCATTTGCAACGTCAAAACTGTTGTGTCTAGTCATTGCCGCACTCCAAACCAGCATAATAATCACATTGCTGAATAAAAATCTATAATGTCATCCTGTGGTTTCTATAAGCTTTTAGAAAAATGAAAAAAACGTGCAGACAATAACAACGAGGTTGTTGAACTCAGCATATATGAAGCAGTGTCGTGTAGTAGCCCGCACTCGACTCCTGCATAGATTTTTCGTTCAACAACTCTACATGGTGACTCCATGAGCGTGGTCTAGAGCTTGGTTTTTACTTGGAATACATGTTGAACAAGACTCTATAGAACGAGTGAAAGTTCTTAAATTGTCAGCTTTCAATTTCATTTGAACATTTAATGTTGATTGGTAAAAAATGTAATTACTTTAAATATTAATTAATTAATTAATATAATTAAAAATATTATTCAGTATGTATTATGATGTGGTAGAGGGTAATTACGCACATGCATTTTTCCTTGTGTCTTTAAGTTAATTTCAAATCGTATATAGAGGGATAAACAGACGTTTGTAGCGTAGAAACACTAAAAACACACATTTTTGAGGGCGCTAATCTACGAGTATGTCTATGATTAGAAAAAATGATTGTTTAACGTCACTGCTCCCCCCTCCTCATTAGCTGACACCGACTTTATCTAGAGGGTTACAATACTTTCAGTACGGATGTTCTTCCCTCCGACTTCCAATGACACTTTCGGGGCTCGACCTCTGGACCGAGAGATCGCCAGGCCACGGAGATCACCGTCTACTATAGAAATATAACATTATGATTAGAAAGCAGTGATAATCAAACTACCTTAGCTGCGAAGAAATTTGCTGTCTGATGTCAAAGAAAAGATGACAGAGATAGCAATTGATCCGACCTGAATAGATTATGATAATCAGTTCCATAGAAGTAGATAATAGTGGACTATCTATGCTTTTCTATGAGCACTTTCTATGGTATTGTTAATTTCTATGATAATTTCATGTCTTAGAAAAGTCATGGATATAGCTTCAGCGGAATGATTTCAGTGTCTCGGTCTGCGACATCCTCTGACATTAGGATGTTGATTCATTGGTCGATATTAGGATATTACTATATGAGTGACCACAGCTTCGAACCCTCCACCTCCGGCATCTCATGCCCATTCAAACGGCTGCTTTACTAACTTAGCTCTTCTGAAAGTTCTATCAAATGTTAGAAGACTGAAAATTCAAAACACTTCAGATGGATTCACGCTCCTGATATCAAAGTGTCGTGTTCTAAGCAATTATCAAGAATATTAGAACATTTTTCTCTTCCCATAAACACCAAGAATCCTGCATTGCCAACCAACGCCACAACAAACAATAATAATGAACTTTTGATGTTATTGAAAAAAGCAGCCAAGTGGAATTCCGATATTCTGTTACCGCAGTGCAGTTCAAAGTGCCTTCATATTAACCGCTGTGCTTCCTTCTGGCAGTTAAAACTGACAAACTGTCGCGGCGAAAGTGCATTTCCTGATTTATTGAATCCCGATGCACTCCAAACAGTGGTCATTGAAACGAGAAATCATCATCTATTGTTACAAACTGAAAATGGATGTTCTAAGCGTAGGTGTGCGACCTGTCAAGTACAAATATCTACTGTCACTTCTAACAATCTGAATTTCTCAATCAAGGAAGTCCGTAATGAGGTAGGAAGAAAGCTGCCAAAACATCAATGATTGATACATTGTCTCTGTTTTAATGAAAGACGAAGTTTCCACAACAGTTCTTACATTATTCAAATCTGTCAAATATTTTTAGCACCTGAATTCACGCATGAAACTCTGTGAAGAAGAGGAGCGCTCAAACTGAAGCAGGAGTCAAGACATGAGCCTGAAAAAGTTGATGTTTCAAACCACCAGCTGCTTTCAGTCCATATTATAGGTAATTTCCAGACCAACGAACCAATTCTCACTCGTTCAGACTCATGCAGCAGTTTTAATCAGAACACAAACCTCAAGACATAATTTGTAGCATTGCAGTTGAATTTCCATAGAAATTTTACAGAGTTTAAATCCATAATGCATAATATTGTAAAGCTCTCTATGTCCACGATGCGGGTAATTATAAGACAGAATGATGATAAAATCGGGCAACTGAAGAAAATGTGACATCACAGAATTAGAATGTTCAATCGCATCACTTTGCTAGAAGTACAAACTGATTCAAACAGATGGCACATGCAGGAACTTAATAAGTGGGCAAAAAGAAATTTTTAATACCTTACAGAGATAGGAAAAATAGTCGTGTGTCGCTTGCGGATTGCTGTGAATTCCTTCAAAATGCTCCGATCGCCACGACTCCTTCAGATTCGAAAAATTCAGATCATTGCGCAAAAGCTTTCTCGATAATGTTGGGCCCTCCGATCATTTTAAAAAAAGTTAGCAGGCGCATGAAAAAACGTTCACAAACTTCTCTGTAGAACTTGACATCGTCTGTTATCAACCGAATCACACAGCAAAGAGACACAGTCACTGAAACTTTGCACAATTTGGCGTGTTTAATGTTGAACTGGCTGCTCATTGTTCGATTGCTATGGTATTTAGTCAGGAGATTGTGCCATTTCAATAACGTTACATGTTCCAATGTTTCCTTTCTCGTCAAACGGCAGAAGAGACGACCTGTCTAATTCTGTGGGTGCATGATTGCTTGTTTATAGCATTGCACAAGTTAGATATCTTAAATGCCTGAATCCATAGGGTGATGTCCATTTAAATGTAACGAATTCGAATGCTATGAATTCGATATCATTACCAGCGATAGCTAGGTCAAATAGCCATTTCACTTATGCGACTTTGTGATGACTCTGTATCAACCTGGTGCAGACTTCCATGAAAAGTCATGCCTTATAACAGATAATGCATAGATTTCTTCAGTCATTATTTGTCATAATAACCTCGAGTCTTCTGGTCTGGGTAATCACAGTAATATATATGTCAAATAGCAAATAAAGACCTCAAATCTATGCATTATCTATTGTAGTAAATGCTATGCCGGCTACTGAATCAAAAACCGCTATCTATGTATGTAGCCAGAAACTTCCACAGACATCTACATGTACATGAATCATAGCACGCATTCACTACAATAGTAATCATGCCTAGCTTTTTCAGCATCAATGATCCTTACAGGCTCGGCTGCACAGGTTATTGATCCTTTCAATATCTAAGCATGATTGTTACATTGCTTGCGAATTACTCACACCATAGCAATATCACTCCCTTAAACATAGAAATGAACAATACTAAAGATCTAAAGATCTATCGGAATTATCATAGAAGTATCACAGAGATGAAAATTTACAGGAATCACCTGAGAAATATAGAACACTTAGCGACCTAAGAGAAATTATCAAAGAATCGTGTTGACTTCAGACTTCACCACGAAGTAGTTCATCGTTGAATTATGCGGTCGACGTTCTCGATACTGCGAATAATGACTTTAGTCTGCGAGTAAAGGCAACCGATCTTTTCAATAAAACTTCTATCCAACAATTCAATTATGGCGATCTGCAATGCAAATCATCATTCGACAACAAAACTGATCAAAAATAACTACCCAGGCAAGTTGGTTTCCTCTTGGCATCAATAAGTTACAAGTTTTCTATTTTTGAATCATCTTATCTACGATCATGATACCAAGATGAGGACAGGATGTCTATTTTGATCAGATAGTGATGATGGATGAAGAGTTATCATCCCTGGGGTTTCTGCAGGATGACATACTTTTCTCAATTTCACTTCAATGTACTTGTCATGACGGAGAGGCTTATCATGACATCCAGTTGAAGGCTGGAGTGGCAAGACACAACAAATCTCGTTGATAAGAACTTCGTCACGAACTATGATTCATTGTGACCGCTGTCTGTGCACTTCATGAAATGTCCTGGAGAGAATTCTCTGCTGTCTTCTGTGGAGCGACTGAGCAAAGGCGGTCTTGAGGAGATCAACAATGCGAGCGGTTCAAAATTGGAGAAATTGTAGCAGAATTGTCAGCTACAAATTAGTTATCTACCTGTTTCTAGCTTAAATCTTTTGCTGATAAAATGTTGATAGTTTCAAAGGAAAATTAACAAATGTGATGTTCTCAAGAGAGAAGAAATGTAATTAAGAAAGCTCAAGGTTGCATTCAACAAGGCAAAGGATACGTTGATTGCCGCCTCTGGGCAATGAGAGAGGTTGGAGGGTTGGTCATTCTCGGATGTCCATTTGGTAGACAAGGGCTTCAAATATGACGTCTCGTGGGCCTTGTCTTCCCATCCGCCTGCTAGAAGGCTGCCCAATCCCCAAAGTACTGGTCAAAACAGAGAATCATCAGTATGAAACATGTCCATGTGCATTAGTCATCTGATTCGGTCAAATTGCATGAGGGTATCCTGTATTGAATCACAAACGTAGGATTGTCACAACTTGTTGTTTGTCGCTGCTTTCTAATGAGATTCAATACTTGCTAAGAATAGATGGCTAATCTGATCACATTTGGTGGCGTCCTCATTACGAGGGAATAATTCGACGGATGAAAACACGAATCTTCTTTCCAACTCAAAGTCTGATCAGGAAGCAATGATATGATTATCGTATTTTTCAACCGTCACACGGTCAAGGGCAATTCCTCAGCTATTCATCAATAACGAGTGGTCACCGATCAATCACTCGTTGCATGTGACAAATGACATGGCAGCACCGTCCAAGCCTGCGACGAGGGAGTAGTGACCATGTCAGCACCGTCCAAGCCTCCGATGAGGGAGTAGTGACCATGTCAGCACCGTCCAAGCCTGCGACGAGGGAGTAGTGACCATGTCAGCAACGTCCAAGCCTCCGGTGAGGGAGTAGTGACCATGTCAGCACCGTCCAAGCCTCCTGTGAGGGAGTAGTGACCATGTCAGCGCCGTCCAAGCCTCCGTTGAGGGAGTAGTGACCATGTCAGCACCGTCCAAGCATCTGGTGGGGAGTAGTGACCATGTCAGCGCCGTCCAAGCATCTGGTGGGGGAGTAGTGACCATGTCAGCACCGTCCAAGCATCTGGTGGGGAGTAGTGACCATGTCAGCACCGTCCAAGCCTCCTGTGAGGGAGTAGTGACCATGTCAGCACCGTCCAAGCCTCCGGTGAGGGAGTAGTGACCATGTCAGCACCGTCCAAGCCTCCTGTGAGGGAGTAGTGACCATGTCAGCACCGTCCAAGCCTCCAATGAGGGAGTATTGACCATGTCAGCACCGTCCAAGCCTCCAATGAGGGAGTAGTGACCATGTCAGCACCGTCCAAGCCTTCTGTGAGGGAGTAGTGACCATGTCAGCACCGTCCAAGCCTCCTGTGAGGGAGTATTGACCATGTCAGCACCGTCCAAGCCTCCTGTGAGGGAGTAGTGACCATGTCAGCACCGTCCAAGCCTTCTGTGAGGGAGTAGTGACCATGTCAGCACCGTCCAAGCCTTCTGTCAGGGAGTAGTGACCATGTCAGCACCGTCCAAGCCTCCTGTGAGGGAGTAGTGATCATGTCAGCACCGTCCAAGCCTCCTGTGAGGGAGCAGTGACCATGTCAGCACCGTCCAAGCCTCCGATGAGGGAGTAGTGACCATGTCAGCACGGTCCAAGCCTCCTGTGAGGCAGTATTGACCATGTCAGCACCGTCCAAGCCTCCGATGAGGGAGTAGAGACCATGTCAGCACCGTCCAAGCCTCCGGTGAGGGAGTAGTGACCATGCTGCACCGTCCAAGCCTCCGGTGAGGGAGTAGTGACCATGCTGCACCGTCCAAGCCTCCGGTGAGGGAATAGTGACCATGTCAGCACCGTCCATGCCTCCTGTGAGGAAGTAGTGACCATGTCAGCACCGTCCAAGCCTCTTGTGAGGGAGCAGTGACCATGTGTTGATCATGAAGGTGGCGGTTTGTCTTGCTAATTTCAATGAATATTGTTGAGTCCATTTCATGTGCCGTAATCGAAGGCTGAAGCATCTCCCCTTCAGAGGACAACCTGTACTTCTCAAAGAACAAGTTCTACCAACTCTCTGACCTGAGATGCAGATTTCCACTAGAATGAAGATTACAGAGAAAGACGTTGGCATTTTGACATCAATTTCGAGCAACACAACAATGTACTTCCTGAATTGTAATCACATAGATTTGTATGAAGCCTTTTCTCTTCATCAATGCGACGTGTTACACGAAGAGAAATGTTGCAGTCTCAACAATTCTGTTACCTCTCAAAGATGACATTTATCAACATCAGAGCTCGCTGAGATTCACTTCGTATCACAAATTTTGGAAATATGTTCAGTAAGCAGGTAAGCAGAGACTCCCTGAAGATTAGAAATCATTCTCTCTTCAATATATTTCATACCTGATAACCGGCTGTTCGAGCAGCCATGGAGGCTGAAGGAGGTCGATCCTGTTCATTGGCGAGAGCACCCGAAGACCTTTAACAGCAGTCAGCGAAGAAAGTACAACTCCTTTCATGGAATTATTCTCAATCTGGATCCCCAATACAACACGAATAAAAGCCGTATCACATCACCTACGTATTGCGTGTTCAAAGTCATAGATATAGGTCAATCAACTATTCAGATCTATGGTGAAATTTCGAACGCAGAAGGTAACAGCTAAACACGAACATGCAACACAATGAGAGGAATGAGATGGAATGTGAAAGTAGCTGTCAAAACGCAGAAGTTGAAAATGTTCAACGAGAGACAATCTGATTGTATTTGTCGTTAAGTTCCCCCGGCGTGTGCCATAATTTTCATGCAATTTCCATTCCAGTACTTTCTATGGTATTGCTAATTTCTATGGATATAATGCTACATCTGTATCTATATATCTGCTATATCTATGTCCACGTGTATCTCCCTTGAGTTCATTTAATGGTATCTCCCCAGCAGGCGGCCATTCTCACAAGGTTGTGGTTAGCAAGCCTTCAAGTGAGAGCGGTGGCACCTCCCCAGCAGGCGGCCAGTCTCACAAGGTTGTGGATAGCAAGCCTTCAAGTGAGAGGGGTGGTGCCCCCCAGCAGCCGGGACAGTCTCACAAGTTGGGTTAGCATGCCTTCAAGTTAGCGCTCCCTCCAGAGCCAAGCGGACAGTCTCACAAGTCCCCTCCCCAGCAGGCGGCCAGTCTCACAAGGTTGGTATCAAGCCTTCAAGTGAGCGGGCGGAGTGCTATCTCTCTCGCAGGCCGGCCAGTCTCACAAGGTTGTGTTTAGCAAGCCTTCAAATGAGAGCGGTGGTGCCTCCCCAGCAGGCGGCCATTCTCACAAGGTTGTAGTTAGCAAGTCTTCAAGTGAGAGCGGTGGTACCTCCCCAGCAGGCGGCCAGTCTCACAAGGTTGTGGCTAGCAAGCCTTCAAGTGAGAGGGGTGGTGCCTCCCCAGCAGGCGGCAGCATCCTACTTAAGGTGTGTTAGCAATCCTTCAAGCGTGAGAGCTGTGGTTTCCGCGGCCATCTCACAAGGTTGTGGCTTAGCAAGCCTTCAAGTGAGAGCGGTGCCAAGCGCACTCCCCAGCAGGCGGCCAGTCTCACAAGGTTGTGGTTAGCAAGCCTTCAAGTGAGAGCGGTGGCACCTCCCCAGCAGGCGGCCAGTCTCACAAGGTTGTGGCTAGCAAGCCTTCAAGTGAGAGGCGTGGTATCTCCCCAGCAGGCGGCCAGTCTCACAAGGTTGTAGTTAGCAAGTCTTCGAGTGAGAGCGGTGGCACCTCCCCAGCAGGCGGCCAGTCTCACAAGGTTGTGGCTAGCAAGCCTTCAAGTGAGAGCGGTGGTGCCTCCCCAGCAGGCGGCCAGTCTCACAAGGTTGTGGTTAGCAAGGCTTCAAGTGAGAGTGGTGGCACCTCCCCAGCAGGCGGCCAGTCTCACAAGGTTGTGGTTAGCAAGCCTTCAAATGACAGCTCAGTTTCGATTCGAAACCAGGAGCTGTCGCAGGCTGCCAACTGCTTGCGTTTTGTCAGCATTGCGTGAAGACACTCGCGTCTCTTTGGTTCGTGAGGTGACGTTATCTCACAGGTGTCGTGAAGCAGTCACAGTTATTGTAAGCCAGTTGTGCAAACCACAATTCGAGGGCCATCAGATCCGCTCCAGTGGCCACAACTTTGACGTAATCAAACCCAACAGTTGAAAAGACGCTTATTTTGCAGTTACAAAAATTGTTTGGAAACAACTTTTGTATCAAAACAATTTAAGGTCAGGAAGTCTCATTCCTTTAAGAATTGATAGTTGACTTTGCAGACGTTTCGCATTGCGGGGGAATCACTGATAACATGCGTGATTCTTTTCATTGTCTGTGAAGCAAGAATGGAAGCGGTTAAAACCGGCTGATCTCTATGATTATTGCGTGCGCAATAATGTCTATGCATAAATTACAAGGAGTCCAATAAACAGTGTTTATTTGTCTCGGTGCATTTATTTCACTCATCCCTGTATTTTGTCATTTTCCTGGATACATTCTAGTGGTCTCCGTGGCACAGTGGTTAAGTGCTTGGCCTAGCGATCTTATGGTACTGGCCCCAAGAGTGTCATTGGAAGTCGACAGGAAGGGCATCCGGACTGACAGATCACACCGCTCTAGATTAAAGTCTGACTGTGTCAGCACCGTCCCAGCCCCCAGTAAGGGGGGAGTAATGACGCTAAACCATCATTTCTATTCTAGCTAGCTAATGAACTGGCGATTTCTATGAAAATCTATAAATATAAATGTTGATCAACCACAGATATTTTACTTCACACATAGAAAGTCCTCGTCATAGATTTAGTGTACTGCGGGGAGTCGTGTGTAAAATCTATGACGAGGACTTTCTATGTGTGAAGTAAAATATCAGTGCTTTATCACATACGCAATGTAGATATGCTGTCGCTTCATGTTGTCCGTACGGGAAATAGTATTTGCTCCAATGCACTGGTAAGAGCATGATATATGCTAATAATGAGTGCTCTTGTCCTTCTTTAGTACAGATTAGGGTACTTATGGGTACCTTAATACCTTATACCTTATGGGTTATCGTCACAAAACTTCAGAAACACGTATTTGAATGTATTTTCCACCTACATGCAAAAATTTATGCAAATCGGACATGTACTTTTTGCGTTAGAGACGCTAACGTGAAGTGTAGCGATGTCAGCTGCTTGATCTGACTTCGCTGGACCTCATCGCCAGAGCAGAAAGCACTTGAGGTCAACAAACTCATTTCCCGTAAACTCGTGAAGTGATGATCACCAGGCCACATTCCTTACACCAACATTTTCAACTTAAGGAAGGTGTGGCAAGGTAGTGGCCGTGGGAAGATTTCAAATAGTAGTGAATGAGACGATGAGGGAGAGAGAAGTCAGATCAACCTGTTGACATCGATACACCTCATGTTATCGTCTCCAACGCAAAAAGTACTTGTCCGATTTGCATAAATTTTTGCACGTGTGTAGGAAATATACTCAAACACGTGTCTCTGAAGTTTGGTGACGATTGATTCATTTTTACAGATTTTAGACAAATTTGAAAACGTGGGGGGATAACCCATAAGTACCCAGATTAGATCTCTGAATAGATATTTGCATGTTAAGGTTAAAGTTCTTTTCAAATATTAACATAGAAATTAACAAAACCATAGAACTGTTGTCTACTATTACTACTTTCTGGTATCTACTTCTATACTTGATAATAAGGACGTTCCTAACAATTGCTAGAATCATTCAGCGCTAAGCTACTTCAAAACATGGAAACTCGCGTTTCGAAACCTTTATTGTGTTTTTTTACGGATTTTACGTCACTTTTTACCCCTACTGGGGACTTGGACGGTGCTGACTTAAGTCAGACTTTGTTTGGAGCGTTGTGGTGCTTTGTAGTCCGGATGCCCTTCCTGCCGACTTCCAATGACACTTTCCGGGTTCGACCTCTGGACCATGAGATCGCTAGTCCAAGTACGCAACCACTGTGCCACGGACACCACATGTGTGATAGTGAAATTTTGAAACACACCGTTTTGTATGCAATTTTATTCAAACAATTGTATCAATTTTATAATATCATTGCCATCAATGCTTTCTTTATGAACAACTGCTTCGCTCATATTTTGATAGCTGCCGATGAGTCGTAAGCATACCTACGTACCGGAAGATTACAGGTACTGATACACCGAATATTTGGAAAGAGTATTAAAACTCAAATCTCTAATGATCATGTCTTAGAATTACACAAACCTGGTGCCATCTCAAATAAATCTAATTTCAAAATAGGTAAAGGCTATCTATTACGTCAGCGTCTATTGTCTATGGATAAGCCGTTCACAACACCGAACTCAACATGGAACACCGTCCAACCCTCCAAAGGACACAAAACCGGACAGTCCTTTTCTAAAAATCGCGTAAGAAATTGAAGCCTCTCTCAGTGCGCTTTATTGAGCATTTGCGTTGTCTCTGCAGCCATAATTGGAACGCTAGGCATGGCATGCTATTGGCAGAGTCTTGGAATAGGTTGTGGCCATGGACATTTGCAGCATGCTAGTCTATGAAGGCTCATAGCTGGTGAGGACGAACTTTTAGATATAGAACATTTGATGAGTGAGGTTAGCTATCTATGGATAAAGCAAGGCGAACAAGATATCTGTTATTGTGAATAAATACAGTTGACCTCTTTTATAACAGCTGAAGTGGGTAAATGCATACAATGAGCACTCTACCTCGCAAAAAAGTAACTACGGATTCATAGTTTGAATTATCTGCATGACTGAAATCTACTTGTAGTTGAATGAATGCGTCAAGGAAATTTGTATGGTACATCAAACTTGCATACAAATGGAGAGATTATCAATGAAAACAATACATGTCAGATTCAGATGTCTCCAGAATTACGCCTCATCCTGTATCATCATGAAGATATATCATCCTTCAAATGACAACCTAAATCGTCGGCGCGCAGTTATAGATTATTGCTGAACCTAAAATCTATGATATCCAAAATTGAAGATTTTCATCTGTAAGAAACTGAAATCTATGATCATTTTCTACATAGCCCAAGCAGCTAAGAACATTGAAGTATGTCAAGCTTGAGATATCTACTAATCATAATTGTGAACCATAGGAATCTCCTCAATGTCATTTTCACTGGGAATGTGAAGGTGGATGGTGAGATGCTCCTACCTCAATGGTATTACATAGCAGATTAGACGGCCTTAGTCATGCAATTAGGGCTGCCTAATTTGGAATTGGAGATACCATATGAGAATACCATATGAGATTTCAATGTAAGTCATGTACAAATCAGATTTGCTCATTACTTACCGAGAAATCTCATACGGAATTTCCATTGTCTACTTACACAGTTAGACTATGCATATGCTTCTGTAAAATAATTTGTTCATCTTTAGAAATCTATGATCATTACAGCAACTTCTATGTTTTATAAGCATGTATCAGAAAAAGGAGGACACGCTGACAGCTGGCAGCAATGTACAAATTGTCATTATTCGGTATTACTAGCCCATAGATTTAGAAAAATATGTAGACAATGGAAATCCAAGTAGCCGATTGCAATTCAATAGATTTCAACTCAAAACATTCATTCTAGATACTTCATTAATCATTAGATAGCAATCAATTTCACCTTTTAACATTTGCTGTGTTCAATTCATTGATAAGCGATCCTCAGAGGCTCCATTCCTCACATAAATCCTCACTTTCAGGAGGAATCAGCAAGGAATAGGCAGTGGGAAGGACAAAAGTGTCAGGACAAGCTAATCCTTAACAATTTATAAATAGAGCTCTGCAATAACTTCATTCCAAACGTTTCCTGCAATTGGAATTAATCTTACAGCTCCTATTGAGCAAACAAAGTGAATGTTTGGTAAATGTGTCACGCAAAGTCTTCCCTTCATTATAGTCTCAAACACGGAAGTATTGTGCAATGCAATGTTCGTTGTCGTAACCGGACAATAAAGCTGGCTTAGAATTAATCATTCTTTACACGAGTCTCTACCACGTCCAGGAAACGATCAAAAGTTATCTCTAACGGAAATATCAACACAAGGAGGATTGAAGAAAGGAAGATTTAGGAAGGAAGGACACGTTTTATATGAGCATTGCGCAACCTGAACTGTAATTTGCGTCTGAAATTACCAATACTGTATTCGAATTTGATGCTATATTCGCATGTTGATTTCTTATTGTTGAATATGTCCATGTCCAGTCAGTGTAATTCAAAATTTAATTGAAACCGCTTGGCATTGGATATTCAACATCACTTTCAACTAAATATCGCTGATGAGCAATACTTCTATGCCAAAGATGTTCATTTCATGGATATCTTCGCTACATATATCCGTAAATCTATGGCCTGATTCATGGACAATGTGATCTATTTTTAAATGATATTTCTATGATCAATCGCGATGTCTATATTCAACTATAGCAATGTTAATACTCGTCTATACCCATTGAAAATGTAGAACTCACTGCTTCACATCGTACACATCGTATTAACATTGCTGTAAAATATACCTGATTATTACATAATTTTAAACTATGCCATTTTATTTTGTAATGTATTTTTCCTATTTAGAAATCTCATTATTTTCAGTAATATCCCCATCCCTGTTAATTTGCCCTGTGAGCATTGAAATAAAACTAATTAGCTAAGAAAATGAAAGTGGAGTTGTCAATTTCGCATTTTGAAATACGTACTTCTATCAAAAACTTGCCTCAATAGATAGTCCTTTTATACATTATTAATTTGCCCGTCAATGATAGAGATAAAAGTGTCATAGTTTAAAACGGTTAAAGGAGGATTCATTGATATTTACTGAGATATCTCGATCGACATCTTGTTAAAATCCCTCGGGCTAAAGCCCTCGGGAATTTTAGCAAGATATCCACCTCATTATTTCAGTAAATATCAATGAATCCTCCTTTAACCATTACGTAGAATCGTATTTCAGAATCCCTTATATATTTGATGAAATTTGTTCCCAGGATTCTATCGCGGATATCTATGGTCCCAATAATCTGGCATACTTTATAACGGATAGAGGATAGCTATGCGATTCTCTGACATAGCTCGTGAAATTATTTGATATATCACTCGGGATTCATCAAATAATTTCCCTCTATGTATCCCAGAGAATCACATAGCTATCCTCTATCCATTACTTAGAGAATACCACTCTTATTTGTAATGCTACTTCAATATCCATATAAAGTTCTATCTAGGTTAATTTCCCTCCCTTTATCTATAATCTAAAGATCTCATTAAATCCCGTCATAGAAATCCCTGCATAGATTAACAAAATAACAAAAGTCCCTTTTCATTGATATTGCTGAGATATCTCGCCAGCTATGCCCTCGTAATTTAAACAGATAATTGTCCTCATTATTTCAGCAAATATCAATCCATTACTGAAGGCAAGATATTAATGCTAAAAACATAGAGCGCTACCATGACAACCGGATGAAGATTACCATGAATAAGTCAGATCAGGTAGAAATCTAATAAGATATCTACAAAGAAATGTCTGAGAGCGATAAACTATCTATGCCCCAAATAGAGTGTCCTAGGGCATACTATCCAGGCCTAGAAATAAGAGTGGCATTCTCCAAAACAGTTAGACGATGATTTACATGTGATTAGCAACGATATCTCGTCACGACTAACCAATTTTGCCCTCGGCTAATCCCGGATAATCACATGAAATCCTTCTCTAACTATTACATACTTCTATAACTGCTTTATATTCAGCCTGTCAAAGAAGAGAGTATAAAAAATGTTGAATCGCTGCTTCGACTGAATGGAATTCTACATGTACTGTACATCATACTGCAGCAATGCGGACCATTGGATTAACATGGATTTTTGAGGGCTCGTACATGTCATTCAGGACATTTGAGTGCGCGCAAGCGACTGAGAATGTTCCACATTGTTCCCTGAAAACATCTATTTTGATACTAATTGAAATGAACTGGGCAGTAATAAAATACTGCAGTTCAGATACCGTATTTGGAGTCATGTACCGGTCGGTAACTTCTGCTGTAAATACTACTTGATTATCGGTATTTTCGTTTCGGTAAATTCAGATCTAGTCTACATGTATAGTGGTCAACATGTACTGGTATATGAATATATTAGATGAGTCTACAAGATATGCTACTACAAACCATAAAACTCCTTTCATTTCCAAAATGAATTATGATAAAGCGTATATATGTAAGAAAAATTGCTGGCGAAATTTGCCCATGACATAGCCCTAAGTGAGGAATGCAAAGGTTACCTAAGAGAATAGTAGCAAAAAACTAAGACATCTTGTTCTAATGAAAGAATGAAAACTTGAACATTTGATGAATAAGAGACGCCCTTGAATAAGAGACGCCCCTGAACTAAGGACGCCATGAATAAGAGACGCCGCTGAATGATGAGACGCCTTTTTGAATAAGAGACCGCCACTGTAATAAGAGACGCCTCTTAATAAGAGACGCCCGTGAATATGAGAAGCCCTTTGGAATAAGAGACGCCCTTGATTAAGAGACGCCCTTGAATAAGATGGACGCCCTTGATTAAGCGGTCGCCCCGCCCTTGAATAAGAGACGCCCCTGAATAAGAGACGCCCTGAATAAGAGACGCCTGAATAAGAGACGCCCCTGAATAAGAGACGCCCCCCCTGAGAGACGCCCTGAATAAGAGACGCCCTTGAATAAGAGACGCCTGAATAAGAGACGCCCCTGAATAAAGAGACGCCGTGATTAAAGAGACGCCCCTGAATAAGAGACGCCCTTGAATAAGAGACGCCTTTGAATAAGAGACGCCCTTGAATAAGAGCGCCATGAAATAAGAGACGTCGCAACCGGGACGACGAAACCGACAACGCACAGACGACGGACGCGCCGCCGACTGCGTCGCGCACAAACGGCCACGCGCGGACGGGGACCCTGCGCACACGCACGCACGGCGACGCGAAACCGGAACGGACAACACGCGACGTGACAAGACGCCGAAGCGGGGACGGGACGGCAGGAGCGACAGTGACGAAACGAGTCAACCGCGACTGAGGCCGGGGCCAGAACAGACGGCAGCGGGCGGAGCGAGGCCGGACGCGCGAGGGGGACGTGGTGCGGGCAAAGAGAACAACGAATACCAACCAGCGGACACCGACGGGGACGACGCGCGGACAGACGAACGAGTCGCGGCACCTGGCACGGGGCGAACGCCGACTGGAAAAAGCGGCGATCGACGGCTCCCGTGAGGGCCCCGGGACGGGAGACGGAACCCCGGAACCACAGGGATGACGGCAACGACCCGCCGCGACAACGGGGGACGGGGCGGGACGGGGCTTCGGCAGTGAGAATCCTGCCCGAGCAGACGGACCGTCTAACGCCGGCGGGCAAGCACGACGAGGACACACCGGACGGGGGCCGGCCGGCATAAGAAGGACGAGGCGCCCTTGAATAAGAGACGCCCTTGTTAAGAGAAGAGACGCCTTGAATAAGAGATGCCCTGAATAAGAGACGCCCTTGAATAAGAGACGCCCCTGAATAAGAGATGCCCCTGAATAAGAGACGCCCTTGAATAAGAGACGCCCCTGAATAAGAGACGCCCCTGAATAAGAGACGCCCTTGAATAAGAGACGCCCTTGAATAAGAGACGCCCCTGAATAAGAGACGCATCAATCAGGGATCTGAAAAAAATAAGAGACGCGTCTCTTATTCAAAGAAATACGGTATCTGAACCGTAAAATGCTAAACCGGCATATTTGAACTAATAAAGAGATTCGAACCTCAACACAATGTTGGAAATAAGTCGACAGCAATGCTATGAATGCACATTTGGTCGGTAACAATATTCTGATGCAGCGAAATTTGCCAATTTTACGTCATCATAGCTAGTCAATTAGCTATTCCTTAACAGGGTTAGAGAATGCCCTAGAAATTTGTAACTCAGAAGTATCTTGGTGTAGAGACAAAATCCCTCGATCTGAATCCTTTACTTCTGTCTTTCTGGTTAACATTTCTAAACCATCATTTAACCTGTACAACGAAGCCTTACTTCAAGAGCAATGAATTTCGGCAGGCATCATGGTTGAGAAACAGATGTATGAGGGAAGAAGATTACATCCGACGCAACGACATGCAATTTCTAAACAAAGGATGTTTATGGATGCAGAATAGTGCCTCAGTTCGTCAATTCGTGCGTTCAACGTGGACAAGGTCGAAAAACGGGGAAGTAGCAGTGCGTCCATAAAGTTCCTGAACCTGAAATACACAGCAAGTGTGGCATTTGAACGCTCCCCACTTCGCATCGTAAGCGTTGCTGTCGAGGATACACTACACGATGATGAGAAGCAGTCCAGCTGTCTGCTCACATGCTCGTGAAGCCTCCCCCTAAGGCATAGAAATAAATATATTTTGTTTAGTAATATCTATTTCTGTGCCCTGAGGTGACGCTGATAATGATCACGTGATTCATTGACTATCCTTCTTGTCACCTTCAACAACAGACGAAGCAGTTATACACCTTTTTCATGCTTCCATCGTAATACTTCTCTTCTCAATGTAATTTCATCAAATACAGGAATCACATGCTACTCTTAGTGCGAGACAACTTCTGCTTATAAATTTCGAACAGCGCACACCTACATGCTACCCCTTTCAAATGTTGAAACGGAATCTGTTCATCTCTATTTTTCATAACTGTTACCATCATTTAATTGCTTCATAACAACAAAATTCTGCTTATCAACTCTCAACGGATGTAGCCAACACGAAACATGTTTTGGCCTCATCAGTCGTGGATAGCTTCCAACCAAAGAAGATAGACGTGAAAGCAGACCCTCTAACCGCAAGGCCACCGGACTATCTGTTGAGAAGGTACTACTTTAACACAGACCCGTAGCGGCCGAAACATGTCTAGTGATGGCGTTGATCCGCTGAGATTTGATAAATTCATAAAATTGCCACGTTACTAGTCCTATCAAAATTCTGGTCTTCAATTGGGAAACTTGTGATAAACATCATCTCATGAAAGCCGAAACACAAGAAATAAATTGCAGTTTCGCGCAGGAATATTTGCTTAGTAAACTAAAAATACTAAGAAATAGTAAGACGGCAGGTAATATCAGAAACACAGCATTCCTAATTTTCGTCGTCGAGCCATCCACCAATTGGCGGAAATCGCTCAAAAAATTTCCGCCAACTCTTAAAAAAATTCCGCCACTAAAATGATGGCTTGAAGAGAGCTATATTTGGATCTTTTCAGTTGTACCACCACAGAACAATGCGGCTTAACATTCACCACTTTTCCTCAGTCAGTGATTCTGACCTGAATCAGTCATATCGTATAAAAAGAATGGAATCTTCGCCATAAAAACTGCTAGCCCTTCCATCGAGCGTCAGTGCCAGCTCAACTTGTGCGATAATGGTGACGAGTCTGTCTGGCACCTAACCATAATGCCAAATGAAATAGGCCTACAATGTGGCTAGAAATGGATAATGTTGATATATGTAGGCCCAAATTCTAACCATAGCACGCAGGTAAGACAGGCCGGCCCTTTAGACCCATTTTTATGATGCCACGTTCCAATAAGTAACACAAGAAATACATGTAGCTTACGTATGAATTTCTATGCATTTTTTATGAAAATGTTTGGTGCGAATGGGAAAGAGTCAGACAGGCTTCCCTAACAGCGTGCATCGGACCTCTGCAGATCAACAAAACAGACAATTAGCTGATAACAAGCCACCATGAGAAAGAAAAAATCATTTCCGCCAAAACGGAAGGATTGGCGGAAAAAACCTTCTTTAGACGCTAAAAATTCAGCTAAAATGCAAAACATCATTTCAGCTGTTGTTTTTAGCGATGATTCACTCTCTTTTACTGTGAGCAGTGAGCAGAATGGATATGGGTTGCTGTCACAAGTCTTCTGCTTTACATCTCTGCCAGTCTTCTCTCATGCATGAAGTGCAGCCATACGGGCCAAAGTCCGTCGAAGAAGCCCTGGAAGACGACTGCTGCCGGACCTACAAGAGGAAGTCGAAAAAGATGGAGAGCCGTCCATCGCATCGACGACAGGGAGAAGATGACGTTCGGCCAGGCCTTCCTGCCGGGCACGCACGCGTGACATCTTGTTTTGGCAATTTACTCTGCACCTTGACAACAGGAAACTCCATTTCATTACAATATGCACTCAAATGACACGATTCCGTCTATTCCAGTTCACGTACCTCTCCGGTAATCATCAGAATATTTGAGACAAATTGGAAACAAATGCAAAGGAATTGAATAAAATCAAATCAACACAACATGACGACTACATGTAGCAAATCCCTTTCAAATACTGGCAAATTCGATAGTAACAAAGCTAACACGTCGTACAGAATATAAAAGACAACAGCCGGGAAATGAAGAGTTCGACAGGAACAAATTGCAACATCAAGTATTTCTGCATAATCATGTGCTCGCATATTCTCCAAATGCGACCTTTCTTGGTTTTAACGAGATCTCACTCAATCGGTTAGGGAATCTACACCTTTTGTCACATGGAATGGGCCTTCAGGGCTGGATCAATGTTAAGAACATGAAGAGCAAACTCCATATCCGATCAATGAGACCTGTACACTGATATCAATGGAGCTATCTATGGCATCATTTTCACAAGACAATTCAACAAAGATATGGAATCGATTTACCCATAAAGGTGGGATATCTAAGATATTGCAGATGGCACAGATAGCCAACAATCCGACCTCTATGGATCTAACTATTAACAATGGGTGACAGGTAGACAGTTGATGGATTAACACAGATTTCGTGCTGTTTAGTGTACCTTAGATATCAAATTAGGTAGCAGACAAAGTGACCTACAGTAGATGTCGGTACTAAAACACGAGGGGCATCGAATTCAAATGCATGCAAAAGTACAATCGACTTCTAACTCAATTTCTATGCCCCATGTCTCGCAACAAGCCTTCAAATCTGTCCATTAAGATGTTCAAACACCGTCCTGCTGCCTTAGATATCTACATCTCCTTGCTGAAATAGCTCTTCTATATTCCATGAAGATATCACCCTGTAAGCAGCATTCATCACCCACAAAAAGGCAATATCTCCTGAAAAAGCTGAAATGGAAGCATGGAGAGAGAGAACTCACCTGGTAGGAAGATGCGCTTGCCAGACGGCGGCCATGTGGAACACAGGAGATCTTTCTGTTTACTGCCTTGAGATTGTAGACTCTTGGTCTTGGTCGGACACGATCTGGAAGGCACCAATGGATTCTGCGCTGAGAGGAACTGTTTGCCCATGAGGCGTGGATTGCGCCGGAGAAGCACATCGTAGTCGACGTGAGTGTCCCAGTAGCGTCCTGGGGCAGCTGTAGCGGTGAGAAGGTTGAGGTCCATCGCCTCGATCGCCGCAGGATTCGGTGGCTCGGAGTTGGTGGTGGTGGAAAGGGTGGTGGGAATACTAGTAGTGCTGTGACAGCCACAGTGTAGAAGACAGTCGGAATCGAAGGAAGAGTTGATGCTGATGACGTTGTGCATGCAGACCAGGTCGTCGGGCGTACACTCGGAGGGGAATTGGGGACAGGCTACATTGAGATAGCCTTGGGCATGTCTATGATGTGGGTGAGGGAAATGGAAGACAGGGGAGGTACACGAATCACCGTTCACTAGCGTCACACCGCTGCTGCTCATCACCGCTGTCGGCGACGAGGACGCAGATGAGTCTTTGGTATCCTTGCACTTGGCCTCCTTTGCCGCCGCTGCCGCCACAGCCAGAGTGGCCATGGAAGGGCCGTGGGATTTGATGCCACCGCCGCAGCTGCCTGACTTGGAGGCTCGCGACTTCTCCAGCCAGTTGTTGAAGAGCGCCTTGATGTTGCTGAGGAGATTGGCGCCGGGGTCCTTGCTGGAGCCACCGCGAGAGGAGCTGGATGTGGAATGACCGCTCCGCTTCGAATGGTCCCGCTTCCTGGAGGAGTGGGTGGTCGGGGAAGAACACTGGGCGCATTTCCGATGTCGGGAGGAGTGGTCACCGCCTGAAGATTCGGACGCAGTGGACGGGTAGATATTCCGGCCAACTTCAAAGTGGCCCACACAACTGGTGGAGGACGGGAGAGTACCAGGAGGAACACGAAGACTCACTACGGTCCGCACTCCATGTTCCGCAGGTGTCGTGACGAATTCTGAAAGAGGGGACAAGGAGTAAGAGATATTGAACATCTGCACCACAGAATACATGATGAGACGCCCGTTCCTGTACAGCCTGATGATGACTGTATGCCGTGATATATACAAGTCAGAACAATCAACTGAATTGCGCAATCTGCATGAAAGATGTAACAAAAGCACTTAGTCATCTACACCAGGAACTGTGGACTTGTGAAGACACACCTCTAAATACATGCACTCTCTCATGTTCGATGGCAAACCAAAGCAATCCAGGCCACTTCGCAGTGAGAGAGATGACGCAGGAGGATGAGGAACTGCCTGGCTGTGTCATAGCTCTACAGATTCCGAAATGCATCTCTAGATGGAGGACGGATGAAGCGCCTACTAAGATGAGCGACCCTAGCTCAAAGTTGTTCTCGAACTCGGGCATCGTCGGGTTCGCTGATTTTGGTAATACACACTAAACAATGATAAATATCTACTCAGAAATGTTGGTGCAGTTTCATTCTCCTATGCATGGTCATTCTGTGTGCAATTAATTTCATCTATCCTTTGTCTGTTAGCATTGTTCTATCCAAATTTACAGAATGTTATCAATTTTTTAATAAAGGATCACTTTTTGCTTGTATATTCCCTTTCAAATAGTTTGTCATTATATCAAAATTGCATTACTGTTCAATCGAAGTGGATCTAAAAATTCCATAAACGATGGAGGTACTTCTCATGCCCTCTCATAGATACCTGGGAGCTGTGAGAAACCACTGTCATAGATATCTGTGAGCTGTGAGGAAGCACTCTCATAGATATCTGGGAGCTGTGAGGAAGCACTCTCATAGATATCTGGGAGCTGTGAGGAAGCACTGTCATAGATATCTGGGAGCTGTGAGGAAGCACTGTCATAGATATCTGGGAGCTGTGAGGAAGCACTGTCATAGATATCTGGGAGCTGTGAGGAAGCACTGTCATAGATATCTGGGAGCTGTGAGGAAGCACTGTCATAGATATCTGGGAGCTGTGAGGAAGCACTCTCATAGATATCTGGGAGCTGTGAGGAAGCACTCTCATTTTAAAGGGAAAAAGATAAATTAATATAAAATAAAAAACAATTAAAATGAAAATGAGATATCTGGAGCTGTGAGGAAGCACTCTCATAGATATCTGAGAGCTGTGAGGAAGCACTGTCATAGATATCTGGGAGCTGTGAGGAAGCACTCTCATAGATAATCTGGGGAGCTGAGAGGGAAAGCACTCTCTGATATCTGGATCTGTGAGGAAGCACTGTCATAGATATCTGGGAGCTGTGAGGAAGCACTCTCATAGATACCTGAGAGCTGTGAGGAAGCACTCTCATAGATATCTGGGAGCTGTGAGGAAGCACTCTCATAGATATCTGAGAGCTGTGAGGAAGCACTGTCATAGATATCTGGGAGCTGTGAGGAAGCACTCTCATAGATATCTGGGAGCTGTGAGGAAGCACTCTCATAGATATCTGGGAGCTGTGAGGAAGCACTCTCATAGATATCTGGGAGCTGTGAGGAAGCACTCTCATAGATATCTGGGAGCTGTGAGGAAGCACTCTCATAGATATCTGGGAGCTGTGAGAAACCACTGTCATAGATATGTGAGCTGTGAGGAAGCACTCTCATAGATATCTGGGAGCTGTGAGGAAGCACTCTCATAGATATCTCGGAGGTCTGAGGAAGCACTCTCATAGATATCTGGGAGCTGTGAGGAAGCACTCTCATAGATATCTCGGAGGTCTGAGGAAGCACTCTCATAGATATCTGGGAGCTGTGAGGAAGCACTCTCATAGATATCTGGGAGCTGTGAGGAAGCACTCTCATAGATATCTGGGAGCTGTGAGGAAGCACTCTCATAGATATCTGGGAGCTGTGAGGAAGCACTGTCATAGATATCTGGGAGCTGTGAGGAAGCACTGTCATAGATATCTGGGAGCTGTGAGGAAGCACTCTCATAGATATCTGGGAGCTGTGAGGAAGCACTGTCATAGATATCTGGGAGCTGTGAGGAAGCACTGTCATAGATATCTGGGAGCTGTGAGGAAGCACTCTCATAGAACATATATCTGGGAGCTGTGAGGAAGCACTCTCATAGATATCTGGGAGCTGTGAGCGAAGCACTGTCATCGGATATCTAGGAGCATGTGAGGAAGCACTCTCAATAGATATCTTGGGAGCTGTGAGGAAGCACTGTCATAAGATATCTGGGAGCTGTGAGGAAGCCACTGTCCATAGATATCTGGGGAGCTGTGAGAAGCACTCTACATAGATATCTGGGAGCTGTGCGAAAGCCACTCTCATAGATATCTGGGAGCTTGTGAGAAGCACTCTCATAGATATCGGAGCTGTGAAAGGCACGTCATAGATTATCTGGGAGCTGTGAGGAAGCACTGTCATAGACATCAGGAGCTGTGAGGAATCACTGTCATAGATGGAGCTGTGAGGAAGCACTCTCATAGATATATGGGAGCTGTGAGGGAAGCACTCTCATAAGGGAAAAAAGCAAAACCTGGGGGACATAGATACCTGAGAGCTGTGAGGAAGCACTGTCATAGAATATCGGGAGCTGGTGGAAAGCACTGTCCATAGATAATTCTGGGAGCTGTGAGGAAGCACTGTCATAGATACTGGGAAGCTGTGAGAAGCACTGTCCCTAGATATCTGAGAGCTGTGAGGAAGCACTGTCATAGATTATCTGGGAGCTGGAGGAAGCATTCTGTCATAGATATCTGGGAGCTGTGAGGAAAGCACTCACATAGATATCTGGGAGAAGCAACTGTCATTAGATATTCTGGGAGCTGTGACTCATATATATCTGTGAGCTGTGAGGAAACACTGTCATACGAATATCTGGGAGCTGAGAGGAAGCACTCTCATAGATTATCTGGGAGCTGTGAGGAAGCACTGTCATAGATATCTGGGAGCTGTGAGAAGCACTGTCAAGAAATCTGGAGCTGTGAGGAACACTGTCCATGATAACTGGGAAGCTGTGAGGAAAGCACCTCATTGATATCTGGGAGCTGTGAGGAAGCACGGGTCATACGATATCTGGGAGCTGTGAGGAAGCACAGTCATAGACATCAGGGATCTGTGGAGGAAGCCCGGTCATAGATTATCTGGAACTGTGAGGAAGCACTGTCATAGATATCAGGGAGCTGTGAGGATTCACCTGTCATAGATATCTGGGAGCTGTGAGGAAGCAACTGTCATAGATATCTGAGAGCTGTGAGAAGCACTGTCATAGATTATCTGATCAGGGAACTGTGAGGAAGCACTGTCATAGATATCTGATCTGGGAGCTGTGATGAAGCACTGTCATAGGAAATCTGGGAGCTGGGAGGAAGCACTGTCATAGAATATCTGGGAGCTGTGAGGAAGCACTGTCATAGATTCTGGGAGCCTGTGAGGAAGCACTGTCATAGATATCTGGACTGTGAGAGAAGCACTGTTCATAGATATCTGGGAGCTTTGAGGAAGCACTGTCATAGATATCTGAGAGCTGTGAGGAAGCACTTTCATAGAATATCAGAGAGCTGTCTGTAGGGGTGAATGCACTGTCATAGATACCTGAGAGCTATGAGGAAGCACTGTCATAGATATCATGAGGAGCTGTGAGAAGCACTCTCATAGAAATCTGGGAGTCTGTTAGGAAGCACTGTCATAGATTATCTGGGAGCTGTGAGGAAGCACTGGTCCCTAGATATCTGGGAGCTGTGAGGAAGTCACTGTCATAGAATTACTGGGAGCTGTTAGGGGAAGCACTTCTGGGAGCTGTGAGGAAGCACTGTCATAGATATCTCAGGTGGGAGCTGTGAGGAAGCACTCTCATAGATATCTGGAGCTGATGAGAAGCACTGTCATAGATATCTGGGAGCTGTGAGGAAGCACTGTCATAGCATATCTGGGAACTGTGCGGAAGCACTGTCCATAGATATCCGGGGAGCTGTGAGGAAGCACTATCTGGGAACTGTGAGGGAAGCACTGTCATAGAAATCTGGAGCTGTGAGGAAGCACTATCATAGATGAATCTGGGAGCTGTGAGGAAGCACTGACCCATAGATATCTGGGAGCTAGTGCGGAAGCACGTCATAGATATCGAGAGCTGTGAGGAAGCACTGTCATAGATATCTGGGAGCTGTGAGGAAGCACTGGCATAGATATCTGAGAGCTGTGAGGAAGCACTCTGTCATAGATATCTGGGATCTGCTATGAGTGCAAGGCACACACATAGATATCTCGTGTTGGGTATACACTACATCTATGAGTCTCAGCGAACTGTCATAGCATATCGGTGTATGTGATGTGAACTGTGAGGAAGCACTCTCATATGCGTATACTGGGAGCTGTGTGGAAGCACTGGTCCATAGAATATCTGGGAGCTGTGAGGAAGCAACTGTCATAGGATAACCTGTGAGCTGTGAGGAAGACACTGTCATAGATAATCTGGGAGCTGTGAGGAAGCACTGATCATAGACAATCTGGGAGCTGTGAGGAAGCACTGTCCTATAGATTATACATGGCGGAAGCTGTGAGGAAGCACTGTCATAGAATATCTGGGAGCTGTTGAGGAAGACACTGTCCATAAGATATCTGGGAGGTGTGAGGAAGCACTGTCATAAGATATCTGGGAGCTGTGAGGAAGCACTCTTGTCATAGATATCTTGGGAGGCTGTGAGGAAGCACTGGTCTCATCATGACTATCTGTGGAGCTCGGTGAGGAAGCACTCCACACTCCTCATAGATATCACTTGGGAGCTAAGGTTGGAGGAAGCACTCTGCATAGATCACTGGAGCTGTGAGGGAGAGCACTGAGGTCATAGATGATCTGGGAGCTCTGTGAGGAAGCACTCTCATAGATATCTGGGAGCTTGTGAGGAAGCCACTGTCATAGATATCTGGGAGACTGTGAGAGAAGCATACTGTCATATGATATCTGAGAGCTGTGAGGAAGCACTGTCATTATGATTATCTGGGAGCTGTGAGGAAGCACTCTGTCATAGATTATCTGGGAGCTGTGAGGAAAGAGCACTCTGCGATAGAATATCTGGGAGCTGTGAGAAGCCACCTGTCAATAGATATCTGGGAGCTGTGAGGAAGCATCTGTCATAGATAACCTGAGTAGCTGTGGAGGAAGCACTGTCATAGATATCTGGGAGCTGTGAGGAAGCACTGTCATAGATATCTGGGAGCTGTGAGGAAGCACTGTCATAGATACCTGAGAGCTGTGAGGAAGCACTGTCATAGATATCTGGGAGCTGTGAGGAAGCACTCTCATAGATACCTGAGAGCCGTGAGGAAGCACTGTCATAGATATCTGGGAGCTGTGAGGAAGCACTCTCATAGATACCTGAGAGCTGTGAGGAAGCACTGTCATAGATATCTGGGAGCTGTGAGGAAGCACTGTCATAGATATCTGGGAGCTGTGAGGAAGCACTGTCATAGATATCTGGGAGCTGTGAGGAAGCACTGTCATAGATACCTGAGAGCTGTGAGGAAGCACTGTCATAGATATCTGGGAGCTGTGAGGAAGCACTGTCATAGATATCTGGGAGCTGTGAGGAAGCACTCTCATAGATACCTGAGAGCTGTGAGGAAGCACTGTCATAGATACCTGAGAGCTGTGAGGAAGCACTGTCATAGATATCTGGGAGCTGTGAGGAAGCACTCTCATAGATATCTGGGAGCTGTGAGGAAGCACTCTCATAGATATCTGACGACTGCTTCCGCAACTAAGATATTTGAATTTCTGACAGCAGAGGCGATCTCATCACCATAAAGATCAGGGTAGAGATGAATGTAGAGAAGAAAGATGTGGGTTCGAGTCCCGTCTCATGCGTTTCCTTCATTGCCGTCTGATTAGAATCCGACAAGACTGCATCATTCTCTGCAATCAAGTATTAGAGAAGGGAGAAATCTATGAAAATATTTTCACCTTTCATCTCCTGACAGAGACCATCAACAACTGTCAACAAACCGCACGGCCTGGAATGAAGGCAAATATTGTCTTTATAGCTGCAATCTCTCACATGATGAAGACACTCAACAATGGTCTTCCTCGCATCTCTACAATGCTGGGGGAATGAGCGCGAAGAGTCGATTTCAATTGTTTCAGTTCAGACGAGAATAGCAGCTTACACCCTCAAATACCGCCATCGATTACTAAATCAAACAAGGCAGCCACAAATGGTGGCTAAAAATAGCTCATCTCCCGCGGCGGAAACGTATTGGGGACAAGCATTGCGCTTGGTTAGAGCCAGGCGAAGAGGAGAGAGATTCGAGGACAGCCGCGAGTGAGCAAGGAAGAAGTCGGTGAGAAGTAACCTGGATGATTGCAACATGAGGAGGGTTTCAGGAATCTTCACGAGGAGAGAGTCAAAACTTGATGAGAAAAGCTCGCCATGTTCATCATTAGGTCAAAGTCTCAAGTCTCCACAAAGTTTGGGTGCATATCACACTGTCGTACGCTGTCATCATTCGGGAGAGATTGATTTGTTCATTATAGCTGAATATTGCTTCATTTTTCCCTTTTCTGCGATTTTAAATGTTCAAATGTTTTCTCGTTGAAAGAAATAGTTACCCAACGAGGGCAAAGTATCCATCTATATTGCACTTGTCGATATCAGCATGTCCATGCACGAACCCGAAGGGCGAGAACTTCATATTTTCATATTACACAGAATCTTTTGTGCAATTTCTAGGCCTGATTTTTGTTTCAGAGGACGAAAAACTTTCTATGTGCTAATGTATTTCAATGAAATATGTATTCCACGAGTCGCATATCTTAAATGACCGAGCACGTAGGTGAGTCCCATGTCAATTTAACGAGTTCGAATGCTATGATGAAGCAATCTCATGCACGAGTTGTGTAGAGAATTTGATTTGACGACGTGCTATGATGATCAAGGACAGATTGTGATTGACATGTCTATGATGATCAAGGACAGATTGTGAGTGACATGTCTATGATGATCAAGGACAGATTGTGATTGACATGTCTATGATGATGAAGGACAGATTGTGATTGACATGTCTATGATGATCAAGGACAGATTGTGATTGACATGTCTATGATGATCAAGGACAGATTGTGATTGACATGTCTAAGATGATCAAGGACAGATTGTGATTGACATGTCTATGATGATGAAGGACAGATTGTGATTGACATGTCTATGATGATCAAGTACAGATTGTGATTGACATGTCTATGATGATCAAGGACAGATTGTGATTGACATGTCTATGATGATGAAGGACAGATTGTGATTGACATGTCTATGATGATGAAGGACAGATTGTGATTGACATGACTATGATGAATCAAGGACAGATTGTGTTGGACATGTCCTATGGATGATCAAGGGACAATGTCTATGATGATGAAGGACAGATTGTGATTGACATGTCTATGATGATCAAGGACAGATTGTGATTGACATGTCTAAGATGATGAAGGACAGATTGTGATTGACATGACTATGATGATCAAGGACAGATTGTGATTGACATTCTAAGAGGAACAAGGACAGATTGTATAACATGTCTATGTCTATGGATGAACAGTGGAACAGATTGAGAATGACAAATGTCTATGATCAAGGACAGATTGTGATTGACATGTCTATGATGATCAAGGACAGATTGTGATTGACATGTCTATGATGATGAAGGACAGATTGTGATTGACATGTCTATGATGATCAAGGACAGATTGTGATTGACATGTCTATGATGATCAAGGACAGATTGTGAATGACATGTCCTAATGAATGACCAAGATGGGATTGACAATTCCAAGATGAACAGGATCAGATTGTGATTGACATGTCTATGATGATCAAGGACAGATTGTGATTGACATGTCTATGATGATCAAGGACAGATTGTGATTGACATGTCTATGATGATCAAGGACAGATTGTGATTGACATGTCTATGATGATCAAGGACAGATTGTGATTGACATGTCTATGATGATCAAGGACAGATTGTGATTGACATGTCTATGATGATCAAGGACAGATTGTGATTGACATTTCTATGATGATCAAGGACAGATTGTGATTGACATGTCTATGATGATCAAGGACAGATTGTGATTGACATGTCTATGATGATCAAGGACAGATTGTGATTGACATGTCTATGATGATGAAGGACAGATTGTGACTGACATGTCTATGATGATCAAGGACAGATTGTGATTGACATGTCTATGATGATCAAGGACAGATTGTGATTGACATGTCTATGATGATGAAGGACAGATTGTGACTGACATGTCTATGATGATCAAGGACAGATTGTGATTGACATGTCTATGATGATCAAGGACAGATTGTGATTGACATGTCTATGATGATCAAGGACAGATTGTGATTGACATGTCTATGATGATCAAGGACAGATTGTGATTGACATGTCTATGATGATCAAGGACAGATTGTGATTGACATGTCTACGATGATCAAGGACAGATTGTGATTGACATGTCTATGATGATCAAGGACAGATTGTGATTGACATGTCTATGATGATCAAGGACAGATTGTGATTGACATGTCTATGATGATGAAGGACAGATTGTGATTGACATGTCTATGATGATCAAGGACAGATTGTGATTGACATGTCTATGATGATCAAGGACAGATTGTGACTGACATGTCTATGATGATCAAGGACAGATTGTGATTGACATGTCTATGATGATCAAGGACAGATTGTGACTGACATGTCTATGATGATCAAGGACAGATTGTGATTGACATGTCTATGATGATCTAGGACAGATTGTGATTGACATGTCTATGATGATGAAGGACAGATTGTGACTGACATGTCTATGATGATGAAGGACAGATTGTGATTGACATGTCTATGATGATGAAGGACAGATTGTGATTGACATGTCTATGATGATCAAGGACAGATTGTGATTGACATGTCTATGATGATCAAGGACAGATTGTGACTGACATGTCTATGATGATCAAGGACAGATTGTGATTGACATGTCTATGATGATCAAGGACAGATTGTGATTGACATGTCTAATGTTCCTATGATGAAGGACAGATTGTGATTGACATGTATTTGATGATCAAGGACAGATTGTGATTGACATGTCTATGATGATCAAGGACAGATTGTGATTGACATGTCTATGATGATGAAGGACATATTGTGATTGACATGTCTATGATGATCAAGGACAGATTGTGATTGACATGTCTATGATGATCAAGGACAGATTGTGATTGACATGTCTATGATGATCAAGGACAGATTGTGACTTACATGTCTATGATGATCAAGGACAGATTGTGATTGACATGTCTATGATGATCAAGGACATATTGTGATTGACATGTCTATGATGATCAAGGACAGATTGTGACTGACATGTCTATGATGATGAAGGACAGATTGTGATTGACATGTCTATGATGATCAAGGACAGATTGTGATTGACATGTCTATGATGATCAAGGACAGATTGTGATTGACATGTCTATGATGATCAAGGACAGATTGTGATTGACATGTCTATGATGATCAAGGACAGATTGTGATTGACATGTCTATGATGATCAAGGACAGATTGTGATTGACATGTCTATGATGATGAAGGACAGATTGTGATTGACATGTCTATGATGATCAAGGACAGATTGTGATTGACATGTCTATGATGATCAAGGACAGATTGTGATTGACATGTCTATGATGATCAAGGACAGATAGTGACTGACATGTCTATGATGATCAAGGACAGATTGTGATTGACATGTCTATGATGATGAAGGACAGATTGTGATTGACATGTCTATGATGATCAAGGACAGATTGTGATTGACATGTCTATGATGATCAAGGACAGATTGTGATTGACATGTCTATGATGATCAAGGACAGATTGTGATTGACATGTCTATGATGATGAAGGGGACAGATTGTGATTGACATGTCTATGATGATCAAGGACAGATTGTGATTGACATGTCTATGATGATCAAGGACAGATTGTGATTGACATGTCTATGATGATCAAGGACAGATTGTGATTGACATGTCTATGATGATCAATGACAGATTGTGACTGACATGTCTATGATGATGAAGGACAGATTGTGATTGACATGTCTATGATGATCAATGACAGATTGTGATTGACATGTCTATGATGATGAAGGACATATTGTGATTGACATGTCTATGATGATCAAGGACAGATTGTGATTGACATGTCTATGATGATCAAGGACAGATTGTGATTGACATGTCTATGATGATGAAGGACAGATTGTGATTGACATGTCTATGATGATCAAGGACAGATTGTGATTGACATGTCTATGATGATCAAGGACAGATTGTGATTGACATGTCTATGATGATCAAGGACAGATTGTGATTGACATGTCTATGATGATGAAGGTCAGATTGTGATTGACATGTCTATGATGATGAAGGACATATTGTGATTGACATGTCTATGATGGTCAAGGACAGATTGTGATTGACATGTCTATGATGATCAAGGACAGATTGTGATTGACATGTCTATGATGATGAAGGACAGATTGTGATTGACATGTCTATGATGATCAAGGACAGATTGTGATTGACATGTCTATGATGATCAAGGACAGATTGTGATTGACATGTCTATGATGATCAAGGACAGATTGTGATTGACATGTCTATGATGATGAAGGACAGATTGTGATTGACATGTCTATGATGATCAAGGACAGATTGTGATTGACATGTCTATGATGATCAAGGACAGATTGTGATTGACATGTCTATGATGATCAAGGACAGATTGTGATTGACATGTCTATGATGATCAAGGACAGATTGTGATTGACATGCCTATGATGATCAAGGACAGATTGTGATTGACATGTCTATGATGATGAAGGACAGATTGTGATTGACATGTCTATGATGATGAAGGACAGATTGTGATTGACATGTCTATATGAAGGACAGATTGTGAGTGACATGTCTATGATGATCAAGGACAGATTGTGATTGACATGTCTATGATGATGAAGGACAGATTGTGATTGACATGTCTATGATGATCAAGGACAGATTGTGATTGACATGTCTATGATGATCAAGGACAGATTGTGATTGACATGTCTATGATGATGAAGGACAGATTGTGATTGACATGTCTATGATGATCAAGGACAGATTGTGATTGACATGTCTATGATGATGAAGGACAGATTGTGATTGACATGTCTATGATGATGAAGGACAGATTGTGATTGACATGTCTATGATGATGAAGGACAGATTGTGATTGACATGTCTATGATGATCAAGAGTATTTGAATAGAAATTTAGCTTCATCAATCGTGAAACTATCTATTCACAGATCTAGTCTA
The DNA here is from genome assembly GCA_907163375.1 of Prostheceraeus crozeri. Lineage (NCBI taxonomy): Eukaryota > Metazoa > Platyhelminthes > Polycladida > Euryleptidae > Prostheceraeus > Prostheceraeus crozeri. The sequence continues at coordinate 218,019 of CAJQUW010007828.1, forward strand.
TACTAAAGCAGGACAAGAGCACTCATAATTGGCATAGATTGCGCTCCTTCCAGTGCATTGGAGTAAATATCATCTCCCGCGCGGGCAATAATCTGTTTCGCAGGTCAAATAAAGTGATAGGATATCTACAATGCATGCACGGAGACAAGGATTGTTGCACACTTTGAACTTTGTGCTCACTTTGGAAATCATAAACTTTATTATGGAAGCAACAATCATTAAACTTATGCACTATTTTTCTAAAAACAAGTAAATTGAAGGCGCAATACTTATAAACAAAAAGATATGTCATAGAGATCGAAGTTGAAAAGAATTGAAATACTTGCTTCTTTTACTATCAGATGAGATTTTCAGCTTTGCTCATTCATGCCGACAAATGGCAAAGACATTGGGGATGGCCATGACACACTCACTGACCTTGGAAAATGGATTCTTTATTTATTTTGTTATTTTGACTGATAAAAATCTGTAGTGGGTTTTCAGATGGAGAAAGCAATTCACACTACAACTTTCTCTTTCTCAGGTATTGTCGTACTTCACCACAGTAGGAAAAGCTTTTGAAACTCAGTTACATCACCTGCAATCAAACGAAAAGGTTAAGCAACAACAACAACACGGACAGTGCTATAACTCAACGAAAACAGAATAAAAATAGCATCAGAGTTATATTTTTGCAACAGTGGAAGACAAACGCTTCTGGTACACACACCTACTTCCTATACAAGGATTACGCAATTCGTCTGTCACTTCTGATTCCATACAGAAGGTGTTGGGCTGGTAACCGAGCGCATCAAAGTCCAAAGGTACCTGCGGTCGAGACTGTTCACTAGGGGAGATATCATTCCATAGTGACACAACTACCTTTATCTTTCACGAGCCGAACAGGATCTGTTATCAGCATATCGCTATACGATTCTATGACATACCTCGTTCATCAAATTACCCTCTCTATATCCAGGAGAATCGCATAGCCATCCTCTATCCATAACATACAGTGCGCGACAGCAAGTTGGAAACTTGGCATAAATCTACGGACACGTACATTTTTCAATACCTTCTAAATTTTTTTGCTATTAGGAAATATCGACAAATTTATAATCATCTGAAAGAGAATTTTCGGATCTATCATTTGAATGTTGTTGAATTAATTGTTTTTGAAATTGGTGGTTCCTAGAGGCCCATAAACCCGAAAGCACCAAATTTTCTTTGACTTGTTTTGACAAGCGCATAAATCAATTTGAAACATTCTCCTTGTGATATTCAAAACCGTCACAAAATAGGTTTTCAGAAAATATATAGTTTGAAAGTGTTTTCTCGAAGTTTATAGGCAATATTTTGAAAGTAGTATAGATAGAAAATGTGGTGATTTTTTCATTTTCAGAATATTTCTTCGAAGGGCCTTAAATTTACCCAACAAAAGCTGAAAACACTAGTTTTGAGGTAAATAAATGCCACCAGTTAGTTAACAGCGTTATTTCTGCTATTATCGCAACACATTCTGAAAATGAAAAAATCGCCACATTTTCTACCTATACTACTTTCAAAATATTGCCTATAAACTTCGAGAAAACACTTTCAAACTATATATTTTCTGAAAGACAAATTTGTGACGGTTTTGAATATCACAAGGAGAATGTTTCAAATTGATTTATGCGCTTCTCAAAACAAGTCAAAGAAAATTTGGGGCTTTCGGGTTCATGGGCCTCTGGGAACCACCCATTTCAAAAACAATTAATTCAACAACATTCAAATGATAGATCCGAAAGTTCTCTTTCAGATGATTATAAATTTGTCGATATTTCCTAATAGCAAAAAAATTTAGAAGGTTTTGAAAAATGTACGTGTCCGTAGATTTATGCCAAGTTTCCAACTTGCTGTCGCGCACTGTATATAATAATCTATGTTTAATTCTGATTCTGAATCATAGAAAGTTCGAGAATGAGCTGGTTCGAGGACTTTCTATGTTTTCAGAATCAGAATCATTGATTAAGTTGCATTTATTTCATTCTAACCAGAAATCTATGCTCGCGCCATATCTTGGCCTCGTTTTCAAAATTTTAGAGCAATTATGCAGATTACTCGCCATCTATGAAGATGTCAATTGTGCCATAGTTGTACGGGTTAGAGTGAATTGAAAAATGACCATAGAAATATCTTTGCAGTGACAAGAAACCAAAATCACACATTTTAAGATCAATGATATCGAAATACTTCAGCTTCAAATGCTACCAAGCCAAAACAACGCATTGTGGAAAACTTTGAATAACGATCCTCGAATCTGTGATCCTTCAAAGTACGTGCCTTGTGACAGTGGATGTGTTCAGCCTTGTGTTCAGCTGACCACCAAAAAACATATCCTCCTCTCCACATATTCAGAATGAACGTAAACAGTTGTATTGCCATGTGCGCTGTCATCTCTGTCATTACCTTCCGTTAACGACTTTTTTACCGACGCTACAAGATACTAATTGGCATCACTTTATGAAACGGATGTCAGGTATTTCAAACGGTCTATGCAGCATGGCATTCGCCAAACCTGCTTTCCACAGGGACAATCAGAATCTAGGAGTAACCCATGAAAGGAATCTTGACGATAAATTGAGGTCTGTAATGATGGTTCAACATAAATGAGGACATCAAAGAAAGGTAGTTTGTCTATTCCGCTGTTTTTGTTTCAGATAACAAGCAAAAATCTGTTTATCTGGGGAGAATCTGTGAATTTGACATCTGCAGTTATTTGAATAATATCCTGACAGTGACGAGGCATCAATGCTGAAAAAAGTAAAACAAAATATTGAAAATTGAAGGAAGTAGCTGGGAACTCCAAGATGCCTTTAAACTGCCAATATTTCATAAGGTCAATCAGTTCATAATCCACTGACTGGGACCGGTGTCACGATTCCGACCCTCATTGTGTAATTGAGACACGTATCTAAAGCATGCAATCCGTGCCTGTTAGATGACAATTTGACGATGCAATTTGTCACTTCCTTCCATCTTCTGATCAAGCTTTTTTCTGATGAACCAACTGAACTGAAGGAGTAACCAATACAGGCCTCGGCGGGTGACTCACATTTAGAAGGTGCAAAAGGTCCAGGGTTCGAGCGGTGCGGACGTGCAGGGGGAGTCTGTCCACCGCTCTCACTGTAGGTATGAGGATAGCTCAGTTGGTTAAGGGCCGCGCTTCGGTGCGGAGGTGCAGAAGGTCAACGTTCGGTCCACCTCGGGAGGTACCATCGCTGTCACTTAGGCCCAAACCCATATCTGCTGAGAGTTGTCACTGTACGATGATTTTCGTACCTCGTATGTGTCACAATTGGACAGATCTACAGCGAGGGGAGGATGAACGCTGGCTGCATTTAAGTCGCAGATTTTCTCTCAGAGGTTGTGTTGGATTTCAGCACACTCCATTAATGTGGTCACAGACTGGATGGTGACTGACGAACATATAGAAGCGAATTCGGCAGTAGGATGATTCGGTGACCAACTTTTGTCAGGTCTGAAATTCGCCACTTTCTGTATGAGAACTGATGCGCATTAGAGTCTGTTCGACAGTAGTCTATAAGCAAGGAGACGGCCTGTTTTCAGGCTTCACATTTTCAAACATAATTCTCATAATGTTAGTCTGTAGCACCAGACATCGAATACAAGCTTCGAAATTCTCAGAAAATATCTTCCTTTATGCCACCAATTGAATATTCAACAACATAATCAGCATTCTTGTGTCTTCTGATCATTTGACATCTTCGGGTACCATCTCTTCTTTAACAGTACTCTTATTTCTGGCTGTACCTTCCCTGGTTGAGATAATCATGTCAGCCTTACTGCACACCTGGATTGAGTACTTTCTCCAACGGATGTGTCAATTAAGATCACTTTGCTCAGGTACATCACAGCGATGCGCCGTGAAAACACGTCTTTCAAAGGTCGCTGATTGTGATTACTTGATGAGAGTGAGAGTTATCTGGATGAAGGTGCGACTGACAAGTTGTATCAGATTCAACCATTCCATAGTCCTTACTTGAACCACGGGCGTCACTCTGTCGCCTTCACTACTGAGTGAAGATACTAGGTTCCCAGCCAAACGGATTCTCAACAAGCTTAGTGACAATTCGAACAGATATCTAACTTCCACGATACATAGAAAGAAGACATCAAAGTCACTGATCATTAGATATCATGGAACTCATTTGCAACAGTTTCAGCAGCATGTAGAACAGATATCTAACTTCCACGATACATAGAAAGAAGACATCAAAGTCACTGATCATTAGATATCATGGAACTCATTTGCAACAGATATGACTGATCCTGCTTTGAAAGTGTTCTCAAGGAAACATTATGAGTTATTTATTGACCAACTGATAGCTAATGAGGCCTTCTGTTGCATGAAGCGAACATGAAAGCTCTTGATAAAACCTGACCAAAGCAGCTATTGAACTCTTCTGTGCATGCAAATGATGGATGCCGCTAGATTTTCGGTGGACATGATGCGCACATAGAAATAAAGGCCATTTTTACAGCTTTAATCAACACATGGACCCAGTCTGCTTGAAGAAGATCCCCTCTGCTGTGAAGATCAGATCACTCCAATTCCCACTGCACTCAATAGAAGATTGTCAATCAAGTAACAATGTATTTCGACACAGCTAAGGGACTTGTCCATGAAATAGAACGTCTGTCTTCCTTCGTGAGAATTCCAGGGACAGGGAGAACGACCTGTTTCATCAGCAAGTCAGATTCACCCTTGCATAGACTCAAAGAGACGTCTCTGCTAATATTTCTATGATCTTGTAAATCTGTGAGGGCAACGACCGTGAATTGTTGTCGGACCAACATCTCGGTTCATATCGCTACTGTTTCCCGTCAAATTCATTATCTCACCTCTCCATGACTGTCGGTCAGGAATGTACATAATTCCGCAATGAGGTATTGAGGTCACAGAATTAGACAGATCGTCTCTTCTTCCGTTTGACTAGAAGGGAAGCATTGGAATATGTAACGATAATGAAATGGCACAATCTGCTGACATAATACCATAGCAATCAAACAATGAGCAGCCAGTTCAACATTAAACACGCCAATGTGCGAGGTTTCAGTGACTGCTATCAGTAGTATCACACAGCAAGGACACAGACGATAACAAGTTCTACAGAGAAGATTGTGAACTCTTTTTTCGTGTACCTGCTAACTTTTTTTATAATGATCGGAAGGACCAGCATCTTCGAGAAAACTTTTACGCAATGATCTGAATTCTTCGAATCTGAAGGAATCGTGGCGATCGGAGCATTTTGAAGGAATTCACAGAAATCCGCAAGCGACGCACGACTATTTTTCCTATCTCTGCAAGGCATCAACAATTTCTTTTTGCCCACTTTGTAAGTTCCTGCATGTGGCATCGCTTTGAATCAGTTTGTACTTCTAGCAAAGTGATGCGGTTAAACAATCTAATGCTGTTAGTGGGGTGCTGTACACAATCATCAACAGTCTGCACTGATACTGCGGACTGTGTACAATAGATATCTGTAACTCTGCCGCTGAAGAGAAAACGACATTCAAAAACAACATCTCTATGAAAATACAGTCATATAGTAGGACTGCTTTCTGGTCAGCATTGTGTTCTTTGATCATCATGAAAAAATCTACACATTGGGTGGGTGATTGTAGTCCGATTTGAAGGCCACAACGAAATGCTGAAGCGTGGAATCCAATTGAAATTCATTTCAGTTAAGACAATTTCTGTTCCTGCGCCTGTAGCCGTTTCATTTCATACTTGCTTTCTCGTCAACCATAAGTTGCATTAATGAAAGAGAAGTTCGTGTGCTGAAAAGCGGTGACAATTATCTGAATTTGACCTCATTCCCACAGAGGCCGCGAATATTCTCTGTCAACAATCACTTGAAAACGATGAACTCTTTCACCGCCGACGAGCAATCATTCTTCTGTAAATACATCGACTTAATCAATTCAATCGTCAACAACAACCTGAATAGATTCGAACAGAGAAACCCGGCACCGGTTTCCCGTGAAGTACAGCATTTTCAAGGTCAGACTTCCAGGGGATTCGAATCCATTGTAAATCAATTTGAATCTAAATGACATTTACAAAACTTCAGACTTAGCGGCAAATTCTTTGAAAACTCTGAGAAAATGACAAAACAGATGCAAAATACAGGAGTTCATTTCAGGCAAAAAAAAGCAAATCAGTAACAAAAGTCTCTTGTATGACGCATAATGTGATTCAATTGAGAGTGCGTTGCTAAATTCATCAAATGTGGAAGCAAAATATAAAAAAAAATATATATAAATATAAAGCAAATAACAAAACACAATATAGAAAGATGTCCCCTGACTCAGAACTGGTCAGCATGGCTCGGAATGACCAGAAATTACCAAAAAATTCGTTGCATTGAAAAGCCCACCGAGAACGAGATCTCCTTGATCTGACAGGTTTGTGTAGTCTGAGGTTGCAGTTCTATCACAACGACTTTACGATTGCGATGGAACCCTGATGAATGCGCAAATCAATACTAATCAAAACAATATCAAGCTTTCTTTGTTTCATGTCATACATCACCGTTCAAACAACTGCGCTACCACACCGATTCGAACACAACTCCCTCTGTTTGAGACTACATTCACCTCACCGCTCAACCAACTGCCCTACCACACCGATTCGAACACAACTCCTGTTTGAGACTACATTCACCTCACCGCTCAACCAACTGCCCTACCACACCGATTCGAACACAACTCCCTCTGTTTGAGACTACATTCACCTCACCGCTCAACCAACTGCGCTACCACACCGATTCGAACACAGCTCCCTCTGTTTGAGACTACATTCACCTCACCGCTCAACCAACTGCGCTACCACACCGATTCGAACACAGCTCCCTCTGTTTGAGACTACATTCACCTCACCGCTCAACCAACTGCGCTACCATACCGATTCGAACACATCTCCCTCTGATTGAGACTACATTCACCTCACCGCTCAACCAACTGCGCTACCACACCGATTAGAACACAGCTCCCTCTGATTGAGACTACATTCACCTCACCGCTCAACCAACTGCGCTACCACACCGATTCGAACACATCTCCCTCTGATTGAGACTACATTCACCTCACCGCTCAACCAACTGCGCTACCACACCGATTCGAACACAGCTCCCTCTGATTGAGACTACATTCACCTCACCGCTCAACCAACTGCGCTACCACACCGATTCGAACACAGCTCCCTCTGATTGAGACTACATTCACCTCACCGCTTAACCAACTGCGCTACCACACCGATTCGAACACAGCTCCCTCTGATTGAGACTACATTCACCTCACCGCTTAACCAACTGCGCTACCACACCGATTCGAACACAGCTCCCTCTGATTGAGAATACATTCACCTCTCCGCTCAACCAACTGCGCTACCACACCGATTCGAACACAGCTCCCTCTGATTGAGACTACAATCACCTCACCGTTCAACCAACTGCGCCATCTTACAATCAGAACAATGAAAGACAAACCTTCCATTTGCATCCACTTGTCAGCAGACAGTGCTGAATTTCCTGTCAGACATACTTTTGCAGGAATCAATAAGGAAAATGCGTAGAAAATTAATTGCACTCACAACTACACTACCTCTTGCCTGACTAGCAGTGTAATTCTTCTTGCGAACACATCTGCATCACAATGTGAATCTCACACATAGTTCTCAAGATGAGCATGTGTTCAACTTTACGTCTGGGAATATTCACTCACTCTAAAGATAGCATCAGGAACAAAAGTGTCCACAGCAATTGAACAGATGATGCTGAAAAATTCTCATTTGATATCCAAGCGTTGAACAAGAGGAAAGCGCAACCTCATCACCAATAGGGTATAATACATTATCGAACGCTTGTCTACCGTATATACTCGCATATAAGCCGATCTCGCATATAAGCCGACCATCTAAAATTGCTTTAGAATTACCAGTTTTTGCAAAAACCCGCATATAAGCCGGTACTCAACTTATCTAATTTTACACTATATTTTTGGTTCATAGAAATTTGTTACTGTAAAGATGATAAATGCTTACTTTTATGTTACATACTAAAAGAAATAGAAGAAATTTTTTTATTTCTAAGAAACCAAACCGTGTACCAATGACGTCGGCTTCATCATTACCTCTAGCTTGGTTACGGCTCGCCACTGGTGACACACAACCAAATAAAAAGGCAGATAGCGATGAAAACGTGTAGCTGGAAAATTGGCATTAGTATCTGTCCTTGTGTTCATTTTGTTTTATACGCATATAAGCCGACCCCCTGATTTCAGCATTGTATTTTATACTTCTAAACTCGGCTTATATGCGAGTATATACGGTATGTTGTTCATAGTAATGAAAAAGTGCCATATTTTGTGATATAGAACGATGGAACACATTGAGAGATATCTTTTGAAGTAATATAGAACCGTAATATAGAACAGTGGAGCGGTAATTGGACCTCTCATGCATTCTAGAACTCTATAGATCATGGACATCTACATGGGTGTGATGATATCTCTAGATGTCTATCTTTAGATCCATTTCAGCGCTACTGAAATTAACATAGACATGAAAGAGGGGCCACAATGATATCTGGCAGTCCATGTGAGATCGGCAGGCAAAGACAGATGTCGATATTTAACTATATTAGATGACCATAGCACGTTCGATAATAGTTATACAGCTAGTCTATCCGTACTCCATTCAAGGATATCCATACTCAGCTTCGCCTCGTGCTGTATTTCGGAATGTCGTGGGGATGTCATAGCCGTATATTCCCGGATCATTTGGAACCGGGAAATTGCCGGGAATTTTCAGAAATTTCTGTATTTGTTGATTACAGTGCTTAGTTAGATTAATTTAGTGTCATCTTATTTAGTCGGCGAGACTCCGAATTCCACGTCATCGTTTGATACTTCGAAGGAAATCCTTTGTCAGGTATACACCGCACAACTTTATAATTCAAACAGTGTTGTGTGACTTTTATTTTTTATGTGATCAGTAACTGTCTGTAACTACAAATGGTTGAATTTATTCTCTCTCATCTTACTTTCACTGACTTGAAATATTCATTTAAATAAAATCACAATATTTCCCGCTAATGCCTTTCATAATATCAGATAAAATACTCTATTGAATCGATAACAACTGACAAACTGATGTTCCATCAAACACAGCATCAACTGAATGACGTCAGAAGTTTTTTGCCAACAACTGTGGACAAACTGACAATGAAAAAATACAATAAAAAAATAACAAAGATAAAAAAGCAATTAACCGGCAAAATGCATCCGGAATTCATCAGAGGTGGTCATGGTGTTAACGCATGAGATAATATATCATGAAGCCTGCATATGTATGGGTAATGGTACTAGATATTGACGGCATCATAACCTGCGAACATTGACATGGACTTAATCGATGTATGACTCAAAAATGTGTCTTTCAACGCATGTTCCCACATTCCCATACCTTGTAGTGTTTTATTAATAGGTGAACCGGCCAGGGACATATAAATGAAAAACATTACTATATAACAAATATGTAGGTATAGGGAAAATTTCTCACCAGTAATGATAATTGTTGAGATTGTAGAAGCTTCCAAAGAATGTTTGGCCGGTTCACCTTGAGTTATTAATTAAGCGATGCAAGTGAATCTAGAGGTTGACGCATTTCAATGAAATCAATCGTCAAATAGGATCCGAAATGTCAGTTTAGCAATACAGGACAAGTACTTATCAGCCCCGTAGCCAGACGCTGCTCTTAGGGAGGGGGGGGGGACTTTCTGATGAATTTTCAAAACAAAAATGAACAATGATAGTTTCAAATAATAAAGACGGATACCGACTAGACTGAAATATGAAATTATTTAAGTATATAAAGACTTCACATACATGACTGCTGAGTAATTGCTGATATGCCAATTATGTACATGTACAACATACCGATTTTTCTAGAGGTATGAGAGCATGACGAGTTAAAAATTTTCAGAAATACAGAAATTATAGTTTCCAGTCCATTCAACCGTATCTTCACCATGATTTTCTAGGGGGGGGGGCGAAAAATTTTGCAGGTGGGGCACCACCTCCGTGTCCCCCCCTTAGCTACGGGCCTGGTACTTATCCCGGGATTCTGAAGTATTTTTCCAGCAAACTGTCAAGCAACAGGGAAAGGCCTCCACCGATGTTGGTGCACTACAAATACTCAGGTCTGAAATCCCTTTGACCACTGGAGTCGAAGATGATGAATTCGACAATAATACCCGAACCATCTCCTCTTGGTCTGATGCGACCGATTTCTTCTTCAAGAATAGTCAGTGCTCCCACAGGAGGTCAGTGCTCAATTTCGTGTCGAAAGTTATTTATCACGATTTTACATGTAACTTGCATTTCCGAAATTCTACTTAACAGAAGTTTGTATTTATCATTATTTTAACGCATTTTTCGTCATTATCATGATAGTGTTCCGTTATAATACATATTTATCGAATCCTGAAATATATATCAAGATCACATATACCGGAACTATTGTCGCTCTGGTGGTAACATGTTGGTCAAAAGATGATATAATGAAACACAATTACACATTTTGTTCTTGAAAAAAGAAACCCCTTATAGGAAATTTTCAAATATAAATATTTTCAAACATAATTTGCTCATCAACACACTTAGTATCAAAAAACGTTCTTCATCTTTAAATTCGTGGCTCAAGGACTCTCAATTTCGCGTTCAACGTGAAATTCAAGTCGCTGTCGGAGCACTGAATAGTATTATCTTGTAGACCATGAAATTCGGTCGCTTCCTCAACAGCGGACTTTGAGACAGAATTAATATTGTTTAAGCGGCAAAACTGCGGTTTGACGGTGGATTGCTTTTTCCGAATGATGCTGATGAAACTGAGGAAGAACTATCGAGATTTTCAGATGCTTCAAAAGTCCGCTACAGGTATCTTTAAACACTTTCTAAACTTAGCTTTGTCTGAACGAAAATGTTCTCAAACCGGCGAATTGCGACGGTCATCCATTGCATTACAGTTTGATGAAGCAGATCAGAATCTTCGTCCTTGATAAGTGACTGCTTGAGATGTGTGACTTACTATACAGGTTTTTGCGTTTGTTAGTATGAATCTGTCGTTGATTAACGTTAAAGTTGATAAATAAACGGCATTTCTCATTTTTTAAATGAAATTTATCATTGATTAACGACATCGTTCAATAGATCGACATTTCTCAATGAAAAACGGCATGTCTCACGCAATCGAGATATCTACCATTGTTTAGCGACATATTGCACAATACTGTGACTATCCTACATAATTTTCTAAGTATATTCATTCTAAAATTATAGCCTATATCCTCCCAAATGAAAATTATGGCCGAAATGTTAAATTGATTTTATTGTATAAAAATTAATCAAAGCAAAAGAATGCCCGAGCTTTCAATTCTTAATTATACCAAAAAAATCAAGTTATCCAGAATATATGGTGATTCTGTCGAAGCATCTGGTGTCGCATCTCTTCCAAATTCCTCTTGATGGCTGCTTTCCAAACACTAAAAGCATTTTCTGGGATGTTCATGAAGGGCGAGTAGGGTGGAATTCTGCAAATTTGGTGCTGATCCGCCAATGATGCTTCATGTGCTCGGCTGTGACACGGAGCATTGTCGAATAACATAAGGACAGGTTGTGGTCCGGCAACAGCTGACACGTTCGTCAAAACTCCTTCAATTGGTCGCCATTCACTCCTCCTTCTTGTGTTGAAGAAAACAACTAGCCGCGTGTGACCGATACAGCAATGATTAACGTGAAGTTGGGACCCGTCCTTCCACCAACTACCCGAACGCATCGATGTTCGAGAGATCCACAGATTGTATCCCGTACATCTCCTTCAGCGAGCAAACCATTCCGCATGTCAGGCCGATTGCGTTCTGCGACATTCTCATCTTCTTCATCGTTATCAGCTGCGCATCTAGTGCTCGGTGTAGCGTACTGACAGAAACATGTGGCTTGAGCGGGAGACTCCGACCTAGCTCAGCATTGATTTGCTCCAGCGTGAAAGCCGGATTATTCTCAACAATTCCAGTGATACATTCCTGCATTTCGTCATCAATAAGTCGCACACGAGCAATAACATTCCCCGTTAATTGGCATCGTCTGATGATTGACCATGCGGTCCCACCAGCGATTCCAAGAGAACCACCAACAACGGCATTTGACGCTTCATATTGAGTGCAAAATGCCGCTATTTATTTACAAATGTCGATGTTCATTTGACAGATTTCTACTCATGAACGATATTGCCGATGTTGAAGAGACAATTGCAGCTATTCAATGTCAAATGTCACTGAACATTGCAAAATGACGTTAATAACTGACAGATTTATATTAACAAACGGAAAAACCTGTAGATAGTGTCAATCGACCCTGCAAAGAAGCATGTCGTGATTCCTAGTTGTAGAAACGCCGCAAATAGGTAGCAATTCTGCTTTGCCGTTTGCGATTTATTGTAGATAGAACCAAGGAGAGAGCTATCGATACAGCAAATGATAATGAGGCATAGAAATTGACAACAATAAAACCTCTAGAATGGAAATTAAGCTTCATGCAATGCACAATAACGGCACATAAATCGCACGCACTTTTACTTAGATGCACCTGCCAACGGCTGTATCATTGGGTTAGAATCAGTCACATGAGTAAATCGAAGCTTTTAATTGGTTCTTCATGCCCCAACTTAGTTCCCCCGGATGTGCCGCGACCTTGAGTCAATTTCCATTCTAGCGAACTTCAGATAAACAATCTATTTCTATGTAATGGGGTGACTAATATAGCGACCAAGCGAATTGCAGCTGCTTTATGTAGCGTCTATCGAGTAGCCGCATGTAGTCAAATGCGTTGATATCGATAACTTTCTAGTGAATGGTTTTAGAAACTAATGTTGGGCATACTCGAGTATTACTTAATTATTTGATTCGAGTATCTTTTTCTGCTTATATTAATACTTACGAGGCTATACGAGACTATTATATGGCTACATACTTACTATAGACAGCTATCTAACACAATGCTAGTAGACTACTTTAGACCGATATATTTTCAAATATTCATTGTCTGATATACACACAGTATCAAATTATAACTAACCACTTACGTCTATTCAACTTACGTCGATGCCAAATATGTTCTTAATTTGTACAAATTATCCTAATTCTTTTGTTATTGTAAATTATTTTAAGCCGGCATCTACAGACCGTATCAAAATGAATTACACAAATTTTTTTTGAAATTTTGATTTAATGTCACATCTGTTTTCATCGCATCACTAAAAGCTACACATGGTCTGATAGGTAATGTTTTAAAGTTTTACACTAGCTATCATGCATTTCTTTGTTTTTAAGATGTTTGTTTATCTTATAATTACAGTTAATAAATAGAGGTGTAATACTGTAATACATATACAGTACAGCTTAATAATACCTGTACACAATGAAGAAAAGGAAGTTTTCGTGGAGCAGCTTTTTAAAATCTGATCAAAAAGAAAAGAGAAAAGCTGTCATTAGACGAAAGCTCGAGCCAACTGTCTTATTTCGCAGAGACCTACAGACTAAATTCGATTCAAGTCGTTACTCCTGGAACCAATTAACGACATAACTCGAGGAGTCCCTGTATAGGAAAGTGCTAACATTACAATTTGGTATCTACTACACCATGAAATCATTACTAAATCTATTTCGAGCTGAGAAGCGCTTGCAGTGAGGCAATTTATAGCTTCTGCGACTATTGACTCATTGAGATAATTGGAGTTTCCCTCCGATAAGACTTGCACTTCGCATCCATGGCGTGCCGCTGCCTGGGACATCTGCTAATACAAAGACGCATGCATGCAGACTGATCCATACTGAGGGCGAGATTCAACTGGAACGCTAAACAATGAGACTTAAACACTGATGAGTGCACTACTCGAAGCAGAGCCGCAGGATGCTTGCTATTGAATTCACCTATATTGAATTATAGATGCTAACCTGTAATTGACGTTTTTAAAGCTCAGAACAAAATGAAAATCTCTTTTTCACTTACAGAAAATTGGTAGATGATGTAAATTCTGTGAAATGATCGTTTGTAAGTTTTGATGACGGGCACTCGAATGTGTGAGGCATTCTATGTGGTTGTGCACACACAATTATGACTAACACGGATAATGTAGAGACTTCCATCGAGAAGCCTCTAAAAACACAAGGAAAGCATTAATCAATTGGCAAGTCATCTGGTGAACAACCATGTGATATTCATTTCATGGTGGGAAGGTGAAATCTATCCAAGTTCCGGAGATGAGGGCTCAAACTTACCCGCATCCACTGCGTTTTGCCTACAAGGTTGTTTCTTGTGGTGTTTCATCCTGAAATAGAAAAGTATGACATTGAAACCACATATCACACCATGACCTCAAAATTATCAGCCGATAATGAATCTATTTATAACTTGGACTTGCATGTTGTGCGCCCTGAACAGCGCAGTGAAGCGTCACTTACGGCGTCAGTACTGCAGGTCAGGAGTTCGACTCCCCACAGAGACATTTCACAGCGCAGTGAAGCGTCACAGTGTCAGTACTGCAGGTCAGGAGTTCGACTCCCCACAGAGACATTTCACAGCGCAGTGAAGCGTCACAGTGTCAGTACTGCAGGTCAGGAGTTCGACTCCCCACAGAGACATTTCACAGCGCAGTGAAGCGTCAGAGTGTCAGCACTGCAGGTCAGGAGTTCGACTCCCCACAGAGACATTTCACAGCGCAGTGAAGCGTCAGAGTGTCAGCACTGCAGGTCAGGAGTTCGACTCCCCACAGAGACATTTCACAGCGCAGTGAAGCGTCACAGTGTCAGTACTGCAGGTCAGGAGTTCGACTCCCCACAGAGACATTTCACAGCGCAGTGAAGCGTCACAGTGTCAGTACTGCAGGTCAGAGGTTCGACTCCCCACAGAGACATTTCACAGCGCAGTGAAGCGTCACAGTGTCAGTACTGCAGGTCAGGAGTTCGACTCCCCACAGAGACATTTCACAGCGCAGTGAAGCGTCACAGTGTCAGTACTGCAGGTCAGGAGTTCAACTCCACAGAGACATTTCACAGCGCAGTGAAGCGTCACAGTGTCAGTACTGCAGGTCAGGAGTTCGACTCCCCACAGAGACATTTCACAGCGCAGTGAAGCGTCACAGTGTCAGTACTGCAGGTCAGGAGTTCGACTCCCCACAGAGACATTTCACAGCGCAGTGAAGCGTCACAGTGTCAGTACTGCAGGTCAGGAGTTCGACTCCCCACAGAGACATTTCACAGCGCAGTGAAGCGTCACAATGTCAGTACTGCAGGTCAGGAGTTCGACTCCCCACAGAGACATTTCACAGCGCAGTGAAGCGTCACAGTGTCAGCACTGAAGGTCAGGAGTTCGACTCCCCACAGAGACATTTCACAGCGCAGTGAAGCGTCACAGTGTCAGTACTGCAGGTCAGGAGTTCGACTCCCCACAGAGACATTTCACAGCGCAGTGAAGCGTCACAGTGTCAGTACTGCAGGTCAGGAGTTCGACTCCCCACAGAGACATTTCACAGCGCAGTGAAGCGTCACAGTGTCAGTACTGCAGGTCAGGAGTTCGACTCCCCACAGAGACATTTCACAGCGCAGTGATGCGTCACGGTGTCAGTACTGAAGGTCAGGAGTTCGACTCCCCACAGAGACATTTCACAGCGCAGTGAAGCGTCACACTGTCAGTACTGCAGGTCAGGAGTTCGACTCCCCACAGAGACATTTCACAGCGCAGTGAAGCGTCACAGTGTCAGTACTGCAGGTCAGGAGTTCGACTCCCCACAGAGACATTTCACAGCGCAGTGAAGCGTCACAGTGTCAGTACTGCAGGTCAGGAGTTCGACTCCCCACAGAGACATTTCACAGCGCAGTGAAGCGTCACAGTGTCAGTACTGCAGGTCAGGAGTTCGACTCCCCACAGAGACATTTCACAGCGCAGTGAAGCGTCACAGTGTCAGTACTGCAGGTCAGGAGTTCGACTCCCCACAGAGACATTTCACAGCGCAGTGAAGCGTCACACTGTCAGTACTGCAGGTCAGGAGTTCGACTCCCCACAGAGACATTTCACAGCGCAGTGAAGCGTCACACTGTCAGTACTGCAGGTCAGGAGTTCGACTCCCCACAGAGACATTTCACAGCGCAGTGAAGCGTCACAGTGTCAGTACTGCAGGTCAGGAGTTCGACTCCCCACAGAGACATTTCACAGCGCAGTGAAGCGTCACAGTGTCAGTACTGCAGGTCAGGAGTTCGACTCCCCACAGAGACATTTCACAGCGCAGTGAAGCGTCACAGTGTCAGTACTGCAGGTCAGGAGTTCGACTCCCCACAGAGACATTTCACAGCGCAGTGAAGCGTCACAGTGTCAGTACTGCAGGTCAGGAGTTCGACTCCCCACAGAGACATTTCACAGCGCAGTGAAGCGTCACAGTGTCAGTACTGCAGGTCAGGAGTTCGACTCCCCACAGAGACATTTCACAGCGCAGTGAAGCGTCACAGTGTCAGTACTGCAGGTCAGGAGTTCGACTCCCCACAGAGACATTTCACAGCGCAGTGAAGCGTCACAGTGTCAGTACTGCAGGTCAGGAGTTCGACTCCCCACAGAGACATTTCACAGCGCAGTGAAGCGTCACAGTGTCAGTACTGCAGGTCAGGAGTTCGACTCCCCACAGAGACATTTCACAGCGCAGTGAAGCGTCACAGTGTCAGTACTGCAGGTCAGGAGTTCGACTCCCCACAGAGACATTTCACAGCGCAGTGAAGCGTCACAGTGTCAGTACTGCAGGTCAGGAGTTCGACTCCCCACAGAGACATTTCACAGCGCAGTGAAGCGTCACAGTGTCAGTACTGCAGGTCAGGAGTTCGACTCCCCACAGAGACATTTCACAGCGCAGTGAAGCGTCACAGTGTCAGTACTGCAGGTCAGGAGTTCGACTCCCCACAAGAGACATTTCACAGCGCAGTGAAGCGTCACAGTGTCAGTACTGCAGGTCAGGAGTTCGACTCCCCACAGAGACATTTCACAGCGCAGTGAAGCGTCACAGTGTCAGTACTGCAGGTCAGGAGTTCGACTCCCCACAGAGACATTTCACAGCGCAGTGAAGCGTCACAGTGTCAGTACTGCAGGTCAGGAGTTCGACTCCCCACAGAGACATTTCACAGCGCAGTGAAGCGTCACAGTGTCAGTACTGCAGGTCAGGAGTTCGACTCCCCACAGAGACATTTCACCGCGCAGTGAAGCGTCCACAGTGTCAGTACTGCAGGTCAGGAGTTCGACTCCCCACAGAGACATTTCACAGCGCAGTGAAGCGTCACAGTGTCAGTACTGCAGGTCAGGAGTTCGACTCCCCACAGAGACATTTCACAGCGCAGTGAAGCGTCACAGTGTCAGTACTGCAGGTCAGGAGTTCGACTCCCCACAGAGACATTTCACAGCGCAGTGAAGCGTCACAGTGTCAGTACTGCAGGTCAGGAGTTCGACTCCCCACAGAGACATTTCACAGCGCAGTGAAGCGTCACAGTGTCAGTACTGCAGGTCAGGAGTTCGACTCCCCACAGAGACATTTCACAGCGCAGTGAAGCGTCACAGTGTCAGTACTGCAGGTCAGGAGTTCGACTCCCCACAGAGACATTTCACAGCGCAGTGAAGCGTCACAGTGTCAGTACTGCAGGTCAGGAGTTCGACTCCCCACAGAGACATTTCACAGCGCAGTGAAGCGTCACAGTGTCAGTACTGCAGGTCAGGAGTTCGACTCCCCACAGAGACATTTCACAGCGCAGTGAAGCGTCACAGTGTCAGTACTGCAGGTCAGGAGTTCGACTCCCCACAGAGACATTTCACAGCGCAGTGAAGCGTCACAGTGTCAGTACTGCAGGTCAGGAGTTCGACTCCCCACAGAGACATTTCACAGCGCAGTGAAGCGTCACAGTGTCAGTACTGCAGGTCAGGAGTTCGACTCCCCACAGAGACATTTCACAGCGCAGTGAAGCGTCACAGTGTCAGTACTGCAGGTCAGGAGTTCGACTCCCCACAGAGACATTTCACAGCGCAGTGAAGCGTCACAGTGTCAGTACTGCAGGTCAGGAGTTCGACTCCCCACAGAGACATTTCACAGCGCAGTGAAGCGTCACAGTGTCAGTACTGCAGGTCAGGAGTTCGACTCCCCACAGAGACATTTCACAGCGCAGTGAAGCGTCACAGTGTCAGTACTGCAGGTCAGGAGTTCGACTCCCCACAGAGACATTTCACAGCGCAGTGAAGCGTCACAGTGTCAGTACTGCAGGTCAGGAGTTCGACTCCCCACAGAGACATTTCACAGCGCAGTGAAGCGTCACAGTGTCAGTACTGCAGGTCAGGAGTTCGACTCCCCACAGAGACATTTCACAGCGCAGTGAAGCGTCACAGTGTCAGTACTGCAGGTCAGGAGTTCGACTCCCCACAGAGACATTTCACAGCGCAGTGAAGCGTCACAGTGTCAGTACTGCAGGTCAGGAGTTCGACTCCCCACAGAGACATTTCACAGCGCAGTGAAGCGTCACAGTGTCAGTACTGCAGGTCAGGAGTTCGACTCCCCACAGAGACATTTCACAGCGCAGTGAAGCGTCACTGTGTCAGTACTGCAGGTCAGGAGTTCGACTCCCCACAGAGACATTTCACAGCGCAGTGAAGCGTCACAGTGTCAGTACTGCAGGTCAGGAGTTCGACTCCCCACAGAGACATTTCACAGCGCAGTGAAGCGTCACAGTGTCAGTACTGCAGGTCAGGAGTTCGACTCCCCACAGAGACATTTCACAGCGCAGTGAAGCGTCACAGTGTCAGTACTGCAGGTCAGGAGTTCGACTCCCCACAGAGACATTTCACAGCGCAGTGAAGCGTCACAGTGTCAGTACTGCAGGTCAGGAGTTCGACTCCCCACAGAGACATTTCACAGCGCAGTGAAGCGTCACAGTGTCAGTACTGCAGGTCAGGAGTTCGACTCCCCACACAGACATTTCACAGCGCAGTGAAGCGTCACAGTGTCAGTACTGCAGGTCAGGAGTTCGACTCCCCACAGAGACATTTCACAGCGCAGTGAAGCGTCACAGTGTCAGTACTGCAGGTCAGGAGTTCGACTCCCCACAGAGACATTTCACAGCGCAGTGAAGCGTCACAGTGTCAGTACTGCAGGTCAGGAGTTCGACTCCCCACAGAGACATTTCACAGCGCAGTGAAGCGTCCACAGTGTCAGTACTGCAGGTCAGAGTTCGACTCCCCACAGAGACATTTCACAGCGCAGTGAAGCGTCACAGTGTCAGTACTGCAGGTCAGGAGTTCGACTCCCCACAGAGACATTTCACAGCGCAGTGAAGCGTCACAGTGTCAGTACTGCAGGTCAGGAGTTCGACTCCCCACAGAGACATTTCACAGCGCAGTGAAGCGTCACACTGTCAGTACTGCAGGTCAGGAGTTCGACTCCCCACAGAGACATTTCACAGCGCAGTGAAGCGTCACAGTGTCAGTACTGCAGGTCAGGAGTTCGACTCCCCACAGAGACATTTCACAGCGCAGTGAAGCGTCACAGTGTCAGTACTGCAGGTCAGGAGTTCGACTCCCCACAGAGACATTTCACAGCGCAGTGAAGCGTCACAGTGTCAGTACTGCAGGTCAGGAGTTCGACTCCCCACAGAGACATTTCACAGCGCAGTGAAGCGTCACAGTGTCAGTACTGCAGGTCAGGAGTTCGACTCCCCACAGAGACATTTCACAGCGCAGTGAAGCGTCACAGTGTCAGTACTGCAGGTCAGGAGTTCGACTCCCCACAGAGACATTTCACAGCGCAGTGAAGCGTCACAGTGTCAGTACTGCAGGTCAGGAGTTCGACTCCCCACAGAGACATTTCACAGCGCAGTGAGCGTCACAGTGTCAGTACTGCAGGTCAGGAGTTCGACTCCCCACAGAGACATTTCACAGCGCAGTGAAGCGTCACAGTGTCAGTACTGCAGGTCAGGAGTTCGACTCCCCACAGAGACATTTCACAGCGCAGTGAAGCGTCACAGTGTCAGTACTGCAGGTCAGGAGTTCGACTCCCCACAGAGACATTTCACAGCGCAGTGAAGCGTCACAGTGTCAGTACTGCAGGTCAGGAGTTCGACTCCCCACAGAGACATTTCACAGCGCAGTGAAGCGTCACAGTGTCAGTACTGCAGGTCAGGAGTTCGACTCCCCACAGAGACATTTCACAGCGCAGTGAAGCGTCACAGTGTCAGTACTGCAGGTCAGGAGTTCGACTCCCCACAGAGACATTTCACAGCGCAGTGAAGCGTCACAGTGTCAGTACTGCAGGTCAGGAGTTCGACTCCCCACAGAGACATTTCACAGCGCAGTGAAGCGTCACAGTGTCAGTACTGAAGGTCAGGAGTTTCGACTCCCCCACAGAGACATTTCACAGCGCAGTGAAGCGTCACAGTGTCAGTACTGCAGGTCAGGAGTTCGACTCCCCACAGAGACATTTCACAGCGCAGTGAAGCGTCACAGTGTCAGTACTGCAGGTCAGGAGTTCGACTCCCCACAGAGACATTTCACAGCGCAGTGGAAGCGTCTCAGTGTCAGTACTGCAGGTCAGGAGTTCGACTCCCCACAGAGACATTTCACAGCGCAGTGAAGCGTCACAGTGTCAGTACTGCAGGTCAGGAGTTCGACTCCCCACAGAGACATTTCACAGCGCAGTGAAGCGTCACAGTGTCAGTACTGCAGGTCAGGAGTTCGACTCCCCACAGAGACATTTCACAGCGCAGTGAAGCGTCACAGTGTCAGTACTGCAGGTCAGGAGTTCGACTCCCCACAGAGACATTTCACAGCGCAGTGAAGCGTCACAGTGTCAGTACTGCAGGTCAGGAGTTCGACTCCCCACAGAGACATTTCACAGCGCAGTGAAGCGTCACAGTGTCAGTACTGCAGGTCAGGAGTTCGACTCCCCACAGAGACATTTCACAGCGCAGTGAAGCGTCACAGTGTCAGTACTGCAGGTCAGGAGTTCGACTCCCACAGAGACATTTCACAGCGCAGTGAAGCGTCACAGTGTCAGTACTGCAGGTCAGGAGTTCGACTCCCCACAGAGACATTTCACAGCGCAGTGAAGCGTCACAGTGTCAGTACTGCAGGTCAGGAGTTCGACTCCCCACAGAGACATTTCACAGCGCAGTGAAGCGTCACAGTGTCAGTACTGCAGGTCAGGAGTTCGACTCCCCACAGAGACATTTCACAGCGCAGTGAAGCGTCACAGTGTCAGTACTGCAGGTCAGGAGTTCGACTCCCCACAGAGACATTTCACAGCGCAGTGAAGCGTCACAGTGTCAGTACTGCAGGTCAGGAGTTCGACTCCCCACAGAGACATTTCACAGCGCAGTGAAGCGTCACAGTGTCAGTACTGCAGGTCAGGAGTTCGACTCCCCACAGAGACATTTCACAGCGCAGTGAACCGTCCACAGTGTCAGTACTGCAGGTCAGGAGTTCGACTCCCCACAGAGACATTTCACAGCGCAGTGAAGCGTCACAGTGTCAGTACTGCAGGTCAGGAGTTCGACTCCCCACAGAGACATTTCACAGCGCAGTGAAGCGTCACAGTGTCAGTACTGCAGGTCAGGAGTTCGACTCCCCACAGAGACATTTCCCAGCGCAGTGAAGCGTCACAGTGTCAGTACTGCAGGTCAGGAGTTCGACTCCCCACAGAGACATTTCACAGCGCAGTGAAGCGTCACAGTGTCAGTACTGCAGGTCAGGAGTTCGACTCCCCACAGAGACATTTCACAGCGCAGTGAAGCGTCACAGTGTCAGTACTGCAGGTCAGGAGTTCGACTCCCACAGAGACATTTCACAGCGCAGTGAAGCGTCACAGTGTCAGTACTGCAGGTCAGGAGTTCGACTCCCACAGAGACATTTCACAGCGCAGTGAAGCGTCACAGTGTCAGTACTGCAGGTCAGGAGTTCGACTCCCCACAGAGACATTTCACAGCGCAGTGAAGCGTCACAGTGTCAGTACTGCAGGTCAGGAGTTCGACTCCCACAGAGACATTTCACAGCGCAGTGAAGCGTCACAGTGTCAGTACTGCAGGTCAGGAGTTCGACTCCCCACAGAGACATTTCACAGCGCAGAGAAGCGTCACCGTGTCAGTACAGCAGGTCAGGAGGTCGACTCCCCACAGAGACATTTCACAGCGCAGTGAAGCGTCACAGTGTCAGTACTGCAGGTCAGGAGTTCGACTCCCCACAGAGGACATTTCTCAGCGCAGTGAAGCGTCACAGTGTCAGTACTGCAGGTCAGGAGTTCGACTCCCCACAGAGACATTTCACAGCGCAGTGAAGCGTCACAGTGTCAGTACTGAGGTCAGGAGTTCGACTCCCCACAGAGACATTTCACAGCGCAGTGAAGCGTCACAGTGTCAGTACTGCAGGTCAGGAGTTCGACTCCCCACAGAGACATTTCACAGCGCAGTGAAGCGTCCACAGTGTGAGTACTGCAGGTCAGGAGTTCGACTCCCCACAGAGACATTTCACAGCGCAGTGAAGCGTCACAGTGTCAGTACTGCAGGTCAGGAGTTCGACTCCCCACAGAGACATTTCACAGCGCAGTGAAGCGTCACAGTGTCAGTACTGCAGGTCAGGAGTTCGACTCCCCACAGAGACATTTCACAGCGCAGTGAAGCGTCACAGTGTCAGTACTGCAGGTCAGGAGTTCGACTCCCCACAGAGACATTTCACAGCGCAGTGAAGCGTCACAGTGTCAGTACTGCAGGTCAGGAGTTCGACTCCCCACAGAGACATTTCACAGCGCAGTGAAGCGTCACAGTGTCAGTACTTGCAGGTCAGGAGTTCGACTCCCCACAGAGACATTTCACAGCGCAGTGAAGCGTCACAGTGTCAGTACTGCAGGTCAGGAGTTCGACTCCCCACAGAGACATTTCACAGCGCAGTGAAGCGTCACAGTGTCAGTACTGCAGGTCAGGAGTTCGACTCCCCACAGAGACATTTCACAGCGCAGTGAAGCGTCACAGTGTCAGTACTGCAGGTCAGGAGTTCGACTCCCCAAGAGACATTTCACAGCGCAGTGAAGCGTCACAGTGTCAGTACTGCAGGTCAGGAGTTCGACTCCCCACAGAGACATTTCACAGCGCAGTGAAGCGTCACAGTGTCAGTACTGCAGGTCAGGAGTTCGACTCCCCACAGAGACATTTCACAGCGCAGTGAAGCGTCACAGTGTCAGTACTGCAGGTCAGGAGTTCGACTCCCCACAGAGACATTTCACAGCGCAGTGAAGCGTCACAGTGTCAGTACTGCAGGTCAGGAGTTCGACTCCCCACAGAGACATTTCACAGCGCAGTGAAGCGTCACAGTGTCAGTACTGCAGGTCAGGAGTTCGACTCCCCACAGAGACATTTCACAGCGCAGTGAAGCGTCACAGTGTCAGTACTGCAGGTCAGGAGTTCGACTCCCCACAGAGACATTTCACAGCGCAGTGAAGCGTCACAGTGTCAGTACTGCAGGTCAGGAGTTCGACTCCCCACAGAGACATTTCACAGCGCAGTGAAGCGTCACAGTGTCAGTACTGCAGGTCAGGAGTTCGACTCCCCACAGAGACATTTCACAGCGCAGTGAAGCGTCACAGTGTCAGTACTGCAGGTCAGGAGTTCGACTCCCCACAGAGACATTTCACAGCGCAGTGAAGCGTCACAGTGTCAGTACTGCAGGTCAGGAGTTCGACTCCCACAGAGACATTTCACAGCGCAGTGAAGCGTCACAGTGTCAGTACTGCAGGTCAGGAGTTCGATCCCCACAGAGACATTTCACAGCGCAGTGAAGCGTCACAGTGTCAGTACTGCAGGTCAGGAGTTCGACTCCCCACAGAGACATTTCACAGCGCAGTGAAGCGTCACAGTGTCAGTACTGCAGGTCAGGAGTTCGACTCCCCACAGAGACATTTCACAGCGCAGTGAAGCGTCACAGTGTCAGTACTGCAGGTCAGGAGTTCGACTCCCCACAGAGACATTTCACAGCGCAGTGAAGCGTCACAGTGTCAGTACTGCAGGTCAGGAGTTCGACTCCCCACAGAGACATTTTCACAGCGCAGTGAAGCGTCACAGTGTCATACTGCAGGTCAGGAGTTCGACTCCCCACAGAGACATTTCACAGCGCAGTGAAGCGTCACAGTGTCAGTACTGCAGGTCAGGAGTTCGACTCCCACAGTGACATTTCACAGCGCAGTGAAGCGTCACAGTGTCAGTACTGCAGGTCAGGAGTTCGACTCCCCACAGAGACATTTCACAGCGCAGTGAAGCGTCACAGTGTCAGTACTGCAGGTCAGGAGTTCGACTCCCCACAGAGACATTTCACAGCGCAGTGAAGCGTCACAGTGTCAGTACTGCAGGTCAGGAGTTCGACTCCCACAGAGACATTTCACAGCGCAGTGAAGCGTCACAGTGTCAGTACTGCAGGTCAGGAGTTCGACTCCCCACGGAGACATTTCACAGCGCAGTGAAGCGTCACAGTGTCAGTATGCAGGTCAGGAGTTCGACTCCCCACAGGACATTTCACAGCGCAGTGAAGCGTCACAGTGTCAGTACTGCAGGTCAGGAGTTCGACTCCCCACAGAGACATTTCACAGCGCAGTGAAGCGTCACAGTGTCAGTACTGCAGGTCAGGAGTTCGACTCCCCACAGAGACATTTCACAGCGCAGTGAAGCGTCACAGTGTCAGTACTGCAGGTCAGGAGTTCGACTCCCCACAGAGACATTTCACAGCGCAGTGAAGCGTCACAGTGTCAGTACTGCAGGTCAGGAGTTCGACTCCCCACAGAGACATTTCACAGCGCAGTGAAGCGTCACAGTGTCAGTACTGCAGGTCAGGAGTTCGACTCCCCACAGAGACATTTCACAGCGCAGTGAAGCGTCACAGTGTCAGTACTGCAGGTCAGGAGTTCGACTCCCCACAGTGACATTTCACAGCGCAGTGAAGCGTCACAGTGTCAGTACTGCAGGTCAGGAGTTCGACTCCCCACAGAGACATTTCACAGCGCAGTGAAGCGTCACAGTGTCAGTACTGCAGGTCAGGAGTTCGACTCCCCACAGAGACATTTCACAGCGCAGTGAAGCGTCACAGTGTCAGTACTGCAGGTCAGGAGTTCGACTCCCCACAGAGACATTTCACAGCGCAGTGAAGCGTCACAGTGTCAGTACTGCAGGTCAGGAGTTCGACTCCCACAGAGACATTTCACAGCGCAGTGAAGCGTCACAGTGTCAGTACTGCAGGTCAGGAGTTCGACTCCCCACAGAGACATTTCACAGCGCAGTGAAGCGTCACAGTGTCAGTACTGCAGGTCAGGAGTTCGACTCCCCACAGAGACATTTCACAGCGCAGTGAAGCGTCACAGTGTCAGTACTGCAGGTCAGGAGTTCGACTCCCCACAGAGACATTTCACAGCGCAGTGAAGCGTCACAGTGTCAGTACTGCAGGTCAGGAGTTCGACTCCCCACAGAGACATTTCACAGCGCAGTGAAGCGTCACAGTGTCAGTACTGCAGGTCAGGAGTTCGACTCCCCACAGAGACATTTCACAGCGCAGTGAAGCGTCACTGTGTCAGTACTGCAGGTCAGGAGTTCGACTCCCCACAGAGACATTTCACAGCGCAGTGAAGCGTCACAGTGTCAGTACTGCAGGTCAGGAGTTCGTATCCCCACAGAGACATTTCACAGCGCAGTGAAGCGTCACGGTGTCAGTACTGCAGGTCAGGAGTTCGACTCCCCACAGAGACATTTCACAGCGCAGTGAAGCGTCACAGTGTCAGTACTGCAGGTCAGGAGTTCGACTCCCCACAGAGACATTTCACAGCGCAGTGAAGCGTCACGGCGTCAGTACTGCAGGTCAGGAGTTCGACTCCCCACAGAGACATTTCACAGCGCAGTGAAGCGTCACAGTGTCAGTACTGCAGGTCAGGAGTTCGACTCCCACAGAGACATTTCACAGCGCAGTGAAGCGTCACAGTGTCAGTACTGCAGGTCAGGAGTTCGACTCCCCACAGAGACATTTCACAGCGCAGTGAAGCGTCACAGTGTCAGTACTGCAGGTCAGGAGTTCGACTCCCCACAGAGACATTTCACAGCGCAGTGAAGCGTCACAGTGTCAATACTGCAGGTCAGGAGTTCGACTCCCCACAGAGACATTTCACAGCGCAGTGAAGCGTCACAGTGTCAGTACTGCAGGTCAGGAGTTCGACTCCCCACAGAGACATTTCACAGCGCAGTGAAGAGTAACGGTGTCATGACTTCAGGTCAGGAGTTCGACTCCCCACAGAGACATTTCACAGCGCAGTGAAGCGTCACAGTGTCAGTACTGCAGGTCTGGAGTTCGACTCCCCACAGAGACATTTCACAGCGCAGTGTAGCGTCACAGTGTCAGTACTGAGGTCAGGAGTTCGACTCCCCACAGAGACATTTCACAGCGCAGTGAAGCGTCACAGTGTCAGTACTGCAGGTCAGGAGTTCGACTCCCCACAGAGACATTTCACAGCGCAGTGAAGCGTCACGGTGTCAGTACTGCAGGTCAGGAGTTCGACTCCCCACAGAGACATTTCACAGCGCAGTGAAGCGTCACAGTGTCAGTACTGCAGGTCAGGAGTTCGACTCCCCACAGAGACATTTCACAGCGCAGTGAAGCGTCACAGTGTCAGTACTGAAGGTCAGGAGTTCGACTCCCCACAGAGACATTTCACAGCGCAGTGAAGCGTCACAGTGTCAGTACTGCAGGTCAGGAGTTCGACTCCCCACAGAGACATTTCACAGCGCAGTGAAGCGTCACAGTGTCAGTACTGCAGGTCAGGAGTTCGACTCCCCACAGAGACATTTCACAGCGCAGTGAAGCGTCACAGTGTCAGTACTGCAGGTCAGGAGTTCGACTCCCCACAGAGACATTTCACAGCGCAGTGAAGCGTCACAGTGTCAGTACTGCAGGTCAGGAGTTCGACTCCCCACAGAGACATTTCACAGCGCAGTGATGCGTCACAGTGTCAGTACTGCAGGTCAGGAGTTCGACTCCCCACAGAGATATTTCACAGCGCCCTGAACAGCGCAGTGAAGCGTCACTCACGGTGTCAGTACTGAAGGTCAGAGGTTCGACTACTCCCCACAGAGATATTTCACAGCGCAGTGAAGCGTCACGGAGTCAGTACTGCAGGTCAGGAGTTCGACTCCCCACAGAGACATTTCACAGCGCAGTGAAGCGTCACAGTGTCAGTACTGCAGGTCAGGAGTTCGACTCCCCACAGAGACATTTCACAGCGCAGTGAAGCGTCACAGTGTCAGTACTGCAGGTCAGGAGTTCGACTCCCCACAGAGACATTTCACAGCGCCCTGAACAGCGCAGTGAAGCGTCACAGTGTCAGTACTGAAGGTCAGGAGTTCGACTCCCCACAGAGACATTTCACAGCGCAGTGAAGCGTCACAGTGTCAGTACTGCAGGTCAGGAGTTCGACTCCCCACAGAGACATTTCACAGCGCAGTGAAGCGTCACAGTGTCAGTACTGCAGGTCAGGAGTTCGACTCCCCACAGAGACATTTCACAGCGCAGTGAAGCGTCAGAGTGTCAGCACTGAAGGTCAGGAGTTCGACTCCCCACAGAGACAATTTCACAGCGCAGTGAAGCGTCACAGTGTCAGCACTGAAGGTCAGAGGTTCGAATCCCCACAGAGACATTTCACAGCGGTTCGATATTCAATTTGAAAAACCTCCAAGGAGATAGTTATCGCATGTGCACGATCCCGAGAGTTGAGGATATTGAAATCGGGGGAATGATACTTGTGGACGTGCTGTGATGATCAAGGAATGTTTGGAGATGAAATGTCTATGAACAGCATTCCGGCAAGAAAGCAGGACATTTTCAGGACTTCACGCTGCCTTCACAAGCAGAAAAGAGAAATTCAATTCACTTTCAGCTCCACCAAATAAATATTCATGATTTAAACTCAGTCATTATTGGGCTAGATTATACTCCTTCCAGTACATGTTATCTCCCGCGGTGGCAAGAGTCTGATAGATCTAAATGACACGGTCGGAGGAAAGGAAAGACTTTCCACTGCTTTCTTCGAGTGAATGACATTAGCATGCAAAGTTTTATTCATTGCAAAACAATATTGATAGTTGAAATATATTTGAACCATTTCATTTCATCTATTATGAATTGATTACACAAACCATGCACAGATCTGTCTTCATTGTATTTTCATTTCAACTGTAATTTACATCTTGTAATGAAGAATTACGGCACAGCTTCGCACGCTTCGGACTTCAACATGGCCTAGCCTTCTATAAACCATAGATATCCTTTTGTTATTCAAAGAAACAGTTCAAGTGCAAATTAGCACTTCTAGGAGTGTACTCTAAAACAGCATTCGCTTCATTATGAGCGTGAATCATCGGTTTAGCCGCTTCACCCGAGAACTTAATTCATCGGTTGCAAAATATGAACACTGAAAAAACATTCCTCATTTTTAATGCGAATGAGAGAAGACATGAGATATTGTTGCGAGGATAAATCTTCAGGATTTGTTCATCCCTACAATCTCATTGGATTAAATTCATTTCGATAGCTATATCCGCTTTGACTTCGTCATTATTTTACACTTTAGATATGAAATTGATCGACGCTGCTCGTGTGTTCATTGTAACAGTTCAGTTCAAACAGGAAGTGCTAATTTAGGCTCTGTCCAGCTGTTCTCTACCCACGGTGACGAACCCCAGACCTCATGAGGATGTGTGCGTCGTTCAACAACAGTTCAATAACTAATCAATCTGCAGAATGCGTAGAATCTTTCCTGCATCTACTCCATTCTATGTTACTACAACACAAGTCACAGGGAATCACTGGCGCATCAACAGACCATAGATATAGATCTCCCATGCATCTCCACTCTATCTTACTACAACACAAGTCACAGGCAATCACTGGCGCATCAACAGACCATAGATATAGATCTCCCATGCATCTCCACTCTATCTTACTACAACACAAGTCACAGGCAATCACTGGCGCATCAACAGACCATAGATATAGATCTCCCATGCATCTCCACTCTATCTTACTACAACACAAGTCACAGGCAATCATGGCGCATCAACAGACCATAGATATAGATCTCCCATGCATCTCCACTCTATCTTACTACAACACAAGTCACAGGCAATCACTGGCGCATCAACAGACCATAGATATAGATCTCCCATGCATCTCCACTCTATCTTACTACAACACAAGTCACAGGGAATCATTGGCGCATCAACAGACCATAGATATAGATCTCCCATGCATCTCCACTCTATCTTACTACAACACAAGTCACAGGGAATCACTGGCGCATCAACAGACCATAGATATAGATCTCCCATGCATCTCCACTCTATCTTACTACAACACAAGTCACAGGCAATCACTGGCGCATCAACAGACCATAGATATAGATCTCCCATGCATCTCCACTCTATCTTACTACAACACAAGTCACAGGCAATCACTGGCGCATCAACAGACCATAGATATAGATCTCCCATGCATCTCCACTCTATCTTACTACAACACAAGTCACAGGCAATCACTGGCGCATCAACAGACCATAGATATAGATCTCCCATGCATCTCCACTCTATCTTACTACAACACAAGTCACAGGCAATCACTGGCGCATCAACAGACCATAGATATAGATCTCCCATGCATCTCCACTCTATCTTACTACAACACAAGTCACAGGCAATCACTGGCGCATCAACAGACCATAGATATAGATCTCCCATGCATCTCCACTCTATCTTACTACAACACAAGTCACAGGGAATCATTGGCGCATCAACAGACCATAGATATAGATCTCCCATGCATCTCCACTCTATCTTACTACAACACAAGTCACAGGGAATCACTGGCGCATCAACAGACCATAGATATAGATCTCCCATGCATCTCCACTCTATCTTACTACAACACAAGTCACAGGCAATCACTGGCGCATCAACAGACCATAGATATAGATCTCCCATGCATCTCCACTCTATCTTACTACAACACAAGTCACAGGGAATCATTGGCGCATCAACAGACCATAGATATAGATCTCCCATGCATCTCCACTCTATCTTACTACAACACAAGTCACAGGGAATCACTGGCGCATCAACAGACCATAGATATAGATCTCCCATGCATCTCCACTCTATCTTACTACAACACAAGTCACAGGCAATCACTGGCGCATCAACAGACCATAGATATAGATCTCCCATGCATCTCCACTCTATCTTACTACAACACAAGTCACAGGCAATCACTGGCGCATCAACAGACCATAGATATAGATCTCCCATGCATCTCCACTCTATCTTACTACAACACAAGTCACAGGCAATCACTGGCGCATCAACAGACCATAGATATAGATCTCCCATGCATCTCCACTCTATCTTACTACAACACAAGTCACAGGCAATCACTGGCGCATCAACAGACCATAGATATAGATCTCCCATGCATCTCCACTCTATCTTACTACAACACAAGTCACAGGGAATCACTGGCGCATCAACAGACCATAGATATAGATCTCCCATGCATCTCCACTCTATCTTACTACAACACAAGTCACAGGGAGTCACTGGCGCATCAACAGACCATAGATATAGATCTCCCATGCATCTCCACTCTATCTTACTACAACACAAGTCACAGGCAATCACTGGCGCATCAACAGACCATAGATATAGATCTCCCATGCATCTCCACTCTATCTTACTACAACAGAACCATAGAAATATGACGTGGACCCGTGGACGCCTGGAGATTGAAGCTACCTACCTGCTTTTCCTACCGGTGTTACACTATTTTAGACGCAATTCCTACTTTTTCACTAATTTCGATTAGAGGGAAAGAAGATCCCATAACACCGCTACCTAACTTTGAAACTCAATAGTTTCATGCATCGTATTGATTTCATGTGTTCACAGCATCTTATTCATCGGAGAAGATGCTTCACGAAGTCGATTGCAGACATAACTAAAATTAAGTAGTAGAAACATCCTTTGTGTAATTCGCCATTGTATTTTCCTGCTCCAGCTCCGACGATCGCTTCGAGTTTGCGACGAAAACTATCATCTATTCACAATTGAGGATTCTATCATTTGCAAGTTTGACAACTTTATCACGCTCAATCATCCTTTGTTTTCTGTTCACTTCATCGAGTTTTGCGTCTTCATTGAGTGAGAACAAAAGCGGTTCATGACAAAAGGCACAATTTTCATGGAAATAAGGGGAAGTTTACAGACAACGACAAACTCTTGAGTGATGCACGGCTGAATCTCCAACAATTCACTCAAAGGTTGTCGAGCGTCTCCATGCAATCAGCCTCCAGCCGCTACATCTCCTTAGATATCCACACATCAATGAATCAGAGCATGGAGTCATGCATCAAATAACGTACTTTTCCCAGGTGATATCTAGGTTAATTCCCGAAGGCCGCAGATATCTCCCGAGAAAACCCTTCTAAGGTTCAAAACCCTTATGATGACAGGCAAAAGCACCTGGAATGTTTCAGTGATTGACGAATATTCATCACAGCTTACTCCTGAAAGTATGATGGGAACTACTACCGAAGAGATAGTCCCAACTCGATTGCTACGGGACCCCTGAGCATCACAAGAAAGTACTGGGCTGATCTATGCTATTCTTTCATAGATACGTTGAATACGCGGATTCATTGGATACTTCAATGAATGTGAAAAACAATATCATTGACATCAGCGGATATTACAAATCACAGGTCTATTTCTGCAGTTGATGAACAAAAAGTCATTGATGCAAGTGTGCTTTCAGATGACGAGTCAGAGAAATTTACTGAGGCTTTATGTTATCTGAACGGCCTTAGTGTTGCTCTACGAGGAGAAGATAAAGCAAATTTGCTATAAAACAGCAGCGAGGAATAGAATCTGTGGTATACAATTAATGTCGGCCAACGTCGCAAGAATTGAAAATTTGTCAATCTGTACGTTATCACCCTCCATATTATTGATTACTTTATCAACATCAATCATGATTCCAGTAAGAGCTGAATGTCTCTATTTCTGCTGATATTGTGAAGCAGCTTGTTCATAATTTGACATAGAGGTCGGGAATCAATGCTATCGAAGTCTAGAGAGGACATAGAGGTCGGGAATCAATGCTATCGAAGTCCGGAGAGGACATAGAGATCGGGAATCAATGCTATCAAAGTCTAGAGAGGACATAGAGGTCGGAAATCAATGCTATCGAAGTCTAGAGAGGACATAGAGGTCGGGAATCAATGCCATCGGGAAATCAATGCTATCGAAGTCTAGAGAGGCCATAGAGGTCGGGAATCAATGATATCGAAGTCTAGAGAGGACATAGAGGTCGGGAATCAATGCTATCGAAGTCTAGAGAGGACATAGAGGTCGGGAATCAATGCTATCGAAGTCTAGAGAGGACATAGAGGTCGGGAATCAATGCTATCGAAGTCTAGAGAGGACATAGAGGTCGGGAATCAATGCTATCGAAGTCCAGAGAGGCCATAGAGGTCGGAAATCAATGCTATCGAAGTCTAGAGAGGACATAGAAGTCGGGAATCAATGCTATCGAAGTCCGGAGAGGACATAGAGATCGGGAATCAATGCTATCGAAGTCTAGAGAGGACATAGAGGTCGGGAATCAATGCCATCGGGAAATCAATGCTATCGAAGTCTAGAGAGGCCATAGAGGTCGGGAATCAATGATATCGAAGTCTAGAGAGGACATAGAGGTCGGGAATCAATGCTATCGAAGTCTAGAGAGGACATAGAGGTCGGGAATCAATGCTATCGAAGTCTAGAGAGGACATAGAGGTCGGGAATCAATGCTATCGAAGTCTAGAGAGGACATAGAGTTCGGGAATCACTGCTATCGAAGTCTAGAGAGGACATAGAGGTCGGGAATCACTGCTATCGAAGTCTAGAGAGGACATAGAGGTCGGGAATCAATGCCATCGGGAAATCAATGCTATCGAAGTCTAGAGAGGCCATAGAGGTCGGGAATCAATGATATCGAAGTCTAGAGAGGACATAGAGGTCGGGAATCAATGCTATCGAAGTCTAGAGAGGACATAGAGGTCGGGAATCAATGCTATCGAAGTCTAGAGAGGACATAGAGGTCGGGAATCAATGCTATCGAAGTCTAGAGAGGACATAGAGTTCGGGAATCACTGCTATCGAAGTCTAGAGAGGACATAGAGGTCGGGAATCACTGCTATCGAAGTCTAGAGAGGACATAGAGGTCGGGAATCACTGCTATGGAAGTCTAGAGAGGACATAGAGGTCGGGAATCACTGCTATCGAAGTCTAGAGAGGACATAGAGGTCGGGAATCACTGCTATGGAAGTCCATGTTTCTTAGGTAACGAAGATAGTCAACATTTCGACTGCTATGGTCACCAATATTCTTCAGATGATAGAGAATGCCACCTCATGGACAGTAATCCTTCTTGACAGCATGCTTGGATAGATGGCTGATCTCCTCACAATCTCTAGCAGTTTCCATTCAATTTCATATTTTGTCGTCACCATTAGAATACGGGATGAAATTAATCAGTCGTAGACTTCTCGATCTCAAATATGAGCTTCAATTTTTCTTCCCACGCAAAAACTCTCTCAGAATTAATCCAAAACCCATCGACGCATACATTTCCAATGCAACTGATATTTTCCAAATTCTTTTCTTTTCACATCACACTGAAGAGATTACCGACATTAATCACGGGCTATTGGGTGTGGACTGAATCTATAGGGAATTTCACAGCCGTTAGCTGTATGGGGCTAAATATAAATCAATGATAATTGCGCAAATTAACGAATAAACATCTGCAAGCAGCTTGGCTTCTCTCTCATACATTCATCAAATGCTAAATATAAAGCCTAGAGAGAAAAACGCAAAGGCCAGACCGATACACCAGCGAAATGATCCATTTCATCGTAAAAGGGGAGGTAATGCAAGTGTGCCTTCTCCATCATCAAGCATGCTCGGAGACGAGGAGACCATGGAAGGTGAAAATGAAGATCACATCTGACACAGTGACTATCCACAAGCTTGAATCAGTGGCAGGAGAAGCCAACGACCGCTGTGAGCGGACACGTTTCTTCCTGGTTGCCACTAGAAGTCCTGACGGCATCAGCAAGGTTTATCCCGCAATATTGCCGCACATAGATGTCCCTGTTGAACGTCATAGAATTCGCGCGCTCCATGCATGGACTGAGAGATATGAAGCACTCCATCATAGATATCCATGGTTCTATCTAAGCATAGATGTAGACATTGATATTGATATTACACAGATATCTCGGTCAATTCTCTTCATACTCTTCTATGGAAATTCAACATCTCCTTAAAAATGCTTTAAAACCTCATTGTCACGAGTTGAAGGGATCCATTTTCAATATGAACATCTACTTTCCAGACGAAGGTTCACCGTCGACTGATAGAAGGCGCACGACGCCGAAGGCCCGTCTGTAGCGCATTTTATTTCAAAATTATACATTTTGACCAAACTTCGTTTGATTTGAATTGTGAAAAAGTTTCTTTTCTCCCTAAGCAAGACAGTATAGCAAAGTAACTTGACATTGGTTACTCTGGAGTTCAGCAGACTCTTTCAAATAAGAATCTCTTCTAGGACTGAGAAAACGCCTGAAGGATTTTAGTTGACGCTCATTTATGTCTCGCAGGCTTGCGCAGTTGACCACAATGAAAGTTGTCTCCTCTGTGTACGGTTCTGATCAAATCCGAGTGATTATTGGGGCCACAATTACCTCAAATATGTCTACATTTTGTCATTAAAACGTTGATAGAAAACTGATGATCACCTGAGGAGAAGAAACTCTCTGAAACCATTTTCATGATTCAATTGTCCATTCACAGACAGTGTGAATACAGGAGGAGAACTTCTGTAGTCAGAATAACAAAGTAAATGTCAATCAAGTGAAAAATCCATAGAAATACCACCGTCTTCAATTGTGCGCAGTTTACCAATGATAATTATAGTCTCATTGCTTATAAAATGTTATCGATCACCGTATGTCGACAAAATGCGATCTTACGCAACTTCTTGCTCCGTTAGTGAAGTAGCTCAACAATTCTTCTCAAAACTTTGGCCATTTTGAATGACACCAGTACGTTAGAAGGTTTGCATGGGAGAGGAAAGAATTCTCAACGGTTTTTGTGAATTTTAGTTTCCAGACATCGACAACGACTCAAAGCTGGAGAATTCTACGTCAGAGAAAAAAGCAGAAAGATCATGATAATTGTTGTGTCAGTTCATTGCCCGCATGTTACAGACGATCTAGACGAAAGTACAACTTGTAGAGCAGTCAAATCGGAAGATGATGAACACGCGTGCACAGAAGGAATACAAGTCAATAATGGGTCAGTTTCTGTTCTTATCCACAATTAAACAGACGTCGCGCTCATGTGGGACAATGTATTTCTAGCCGGTCAACAATCTCCCTTGTTTAATACCATAGAAAGTCATCATTAGGATGGATGTATTTCTAGCCGGTCAACAATCTCCCTTGTTCAATACCATAGAAAGTCATCATTGGGATGGATGTATTTCTAGACGGTCAACAATCTCCCTTGTTTAATACCATAGAAAGTCATCATTGGGATGGATGTATTTCTAGCCGGTCAACAATCTCCCATGTTTAATACCATAGAAAGTCATCATTGAGATGGATGTATTTCTAGCCGGTCAACAATCTCCCTTGTTTAATACCATAGAAAGTCATCATTGGGATGGATGTATTTCTAGCCGGTCAACAATCTCCCTTGTTTAATACCATAGAAAGTCATCATTGGGATGAATGTATTTCTAGCCGGTCAACAATCTCCCTTGTTTAATACCATAGAAAGTCATCATTGGGATGGATGTATTTCTAGCCGGTCAACAATCTCCCTTGTTTAATACCATAGAAAGTCATCATTGGGATGGATGTATTTCTAGCCGGTCAACAATCTCCCTTGTTTAATACCATAGAAAGTCATCATTGGGATGGATGTATTTCTAGCCGGTCAACAATCTCCCTTGTTTAATACCATAGAAAGTCATCATTGGGATGGATGTATTTCTAGCCGGTCAACAATCTCCCTTGTTTAATACCATAGAAAGTCATCATTGGGATGGATGTATTTCTAGCCGGTCAACAATCTCCCTTGTTTAATACCATAGAAAGTCATCATTGGGATGGATGTATTTCTAGCCGGTCAACAATCTCCCTTGTTTAATACCATAGAAAGTCATCATTGGGATGGATGTATTTCTAGCCGGTCAACAATCTCCCTTGTTTAATACCATAGAAAGTCATCATTGGGATGGATGTATTTCTAGCCGGTCAACAATCTCCCTTGTTTAATACCATAGAAAGTCATCATTGGGATGGATGTATTTCTAGCCGGTCAACAATCTCCCTTGTTTAATACCATAGAAACTCATCATTGGGATGGATGTATTTCTAGCGGTCAACAATCTCCCTTGTTTAATACCATAGAAAGTCATCATTGGGATGGATGTATTTCTAGCCGGTCAACAATCTCCCTTGTTTAATACCATAGAAAGTCATCATTGGGATGGATGTATTTCTAGCCGGTCAACAATCTCCCTTGTTTAATACCATAGAAAGTCATCATTGGGATGGATGTATTTCTAGACGGTCAACAATCTCCCTTGTTTAATACCATAGAAAGTCATCATTGGGATGGATGTATTTCTAGCCGCTCAGCAATGTCCCTTGTTCAATACCATAGAAAGTCATCATTGGGATGGATGTATTTCTAGCCTGTCAGCAATGTCCCTTGTTCAATACCATAGAAAGTCATCATTGGGATGGATGTATTTCTAGTTTGTCAGCAATGTCCCTTGTTCAATACCATAGAAAGTCATCATTGGGATGGATGTATTTCTAGACGGTCAACAATCTCCCTTGTTTAATACCATAGAAAGTCATCATTGGGATGGATGTATTTCTGGCCGGTCAACAATCTCCCTTGTTTAATACCATAGAAAGTCATCATTGGGATGGATGTATTTCTAGCCGGTCAACAATCTCCCTTGTTTAATACCATAGAAAGTCATCATTGGGAGGGATGTATTTCTAGCCGGTCAACAATCTCCCCTGTTTAATACCATAGAAAGTCATCATTGGGATGGATGTATTTCTAGCCGTCAACAATCTCCCTTGTTTAATACCATAGAAAGTCATCATTGGGATGAATGTATTTCTAGCCGGTCAACAATCTCCCTTGTTTAATACCATAGAAAGTCATCATTGGGATGGATGTATTTCTAGCCGGTCAACAATCTCCCTTGTTTAATACCATAGAAAGTCATCATTGGGATGGATGTATTTCTAGCCGGTCAACAATCTCCCTTGTTTAATACCATAGAAAGTCATCATTGGGATGGATGTATTTCTAGACGGTCAACAATCTCCCTTGTTTAATACCATAGAAAGTCATCATTGGGATGGATGTATTTCTAGCCGGTCAACAATCTCCCCTGTTTAATACCATAGAAAGTCATCATTGGGATGGATGTATTTCTAGCCGGTCAACAATCTCCCTTGTTTAATGCCATAGAAAGTCATCATTGGGATGGATGTATTTCTAGCCGGTCAACAATCTCCCTTGTTTAATACCATAGAAAGTCATCATTGGGATGGATGTATTTCTAGCCGGTCAACAATCTCCCTTGTTTAATACCATAGAAAGTCATCATTGGGATGGGTGTATTTCTAGCCTGTCAACAATGTCCCTTGTTTAATACCATAGAAAGTCATCATTGGGATGGATGTATTTCTAGCCGGTCAACAATCTCCCTTGTTTAATACCATAGAAAGTCATCATTGGGATGGATGTATTTCTAGCCGGTCAACAATGTCCCTTGTTTAATACCATAGAAAGTCATCATTGGGATGGATGTATTTCTAGCCGGTCAACAATGTCCCTTGTTTAATGCCATAGAAAGTCATCATTGGGATGGATGTATTTCTAGCCGGTCAACAATGTCCCTTGTTTAATACCATAGAAAGTCATCATTGGGATGGATGTATTTCTAGCCGGTCAACAATGTCCCTTGTTTAATGCCATAGAAAGTCATCATTGGGATGGATGTATTTCTAGCCGGTCAACAATGTCCCTTGTTTAATACCATAGAAAGTCATCATTGGGATGGATGTATTTCTAGACGGTCAACAATCTCCCTTGTTTAATACCATAGAAAGTCATCATTGGGATGGATGTATTTCTAGCCGGTCAACAATCTCCCTTGTTTAATACCATAGAAAGTCATCATTGGGATGGATGTATTTCTAGCCGGTCAACAATCTACCCTGTTTAATGCCATAGAAAGTCATCATTGGGATGGATGTATTTCTAGCCGGTCAACAATCTCCCTTGTTTAATACCATAGAAAGTCATCATTGGGATGGATGTATTTCTAGCCGGTCAACAATCTCCCTTGTTTAATACCATAGAAAGTCATCATTGGGATGGATGTATTTCTAGCCGGTCAACAATCTCCCCTGTTTAATGCCATAGAAAGTGAACTTTGTCACAGAAGATCATGGATGTGTTTCTAGATCATTTTGATACACAATATGGACTCTGCCAGCCTGTGTAATGCAGGACGTCTTGTCTGTCTTCATTTTGAGACACCCTCTGACGTAAATACCGCATAACCAAGCATCTTCACCCACAGGAAGACCCACGTCAGACGTTTCTTGCTTGAAGGTTATTGATAACGGTCCGATGACAAAGGCTACACGAAAATGATAAAAGTTGATACTGTAGGGCACCTATTTCCTCAAGAATCCATCCCAACTCAGTTGTAAGGAAGACAACCCGATAGCTCCCCGATAGGAGCAGTTTATAACCGACATACATTGGAGTGAATACTTCGGCTGATTTAACAATCTTCTCCCTGATTTTCGGATGATCCCGATATCCAACTCTCTAGCCGTGTTCTTCTAAAAATAATTCTATGAATAGTTTGATTGATTTTCATTTGGAACTAATTATCTATTGATATTCTCTAACTGTACCGTGTTTGGGAGACAATGCTGCCTGTTGTATGCAACAAGGCGTCATCCGGCTGCAGTAAAGAGAGAATTCGCTGACTCTACTGTCAATCACATTACCTCCAACGCTGTACATTCAATTTGTCGATAACTGGTGTCGATTTAGGGATTAGGAGAATCAAATTCACATTAAAGTAGGAGAAGTCAAACCTCTCAAACCACAAGGTTGGTTGTCACTAAAAAAGTAAGATTTCTATGACAATCAGCCATCTCACACCACTGTCCGATATCTACAATCATTGTCATCCATCTCACACCACTGCCCGATATCTACAATCATTGTCATCCATCTCACACCACTGCCCGATATCTACAATCATTGTCAGCCATCTCACACCACTGTCCGATATCTACAATCATTGTCAGCCATCTCACACCACTGTCCGATATCTACAATCATTGTCATCCATCTCACATCACTGTCCGATATCTACAATCATTGTCACCCATCTCACACCACTGTCCGATGTCTACAATCATTGTCAGCCATCTCACACCACTGTCCGATATCTACAATCATTGTCACCCATCTCACACCACTGTCCGATATCTACAATCATTGTCAGCCATCTCACACCACTGTCCGATGTCTACAATCATTGTCACCCATCTCACACCACTGTCCGATATCTACAATCATTGTTAGCCATCTCACACCACTGTCCGATATCTACAATCATTGTCAGCCATCTCACACCACTGTCCGATGTCTACAATCATTGTCATCCATCTCACACCACTGTCCGATATCTACAATCATTGTTAGCCATCTCACACCACTGCCCGATGTCTACAATCATTGTCATCCATCTCACACCACTGTCCGATATCTACAATCATTGTCAGCCATCTCACACCACTGTCCGATGTCTACAATCATTGTCAGCCATCTCACACCACTGTCCGATATCTACAATCATTGTCATCCATCTCACACCACTGTCCGATGTCTACAATCATTGTCAGCCATCTCACACCACTGTCCGATATCTACAATCATTGTCAGCCATCTCACACCACTGTCCGATATCTACAATCATTGTCAGCCATCTCACACCACTGTCCGATATCTACAATCATTGTTAGCCATCTCACACCACTGTCCGATGTCTACAATCATTGTCAGCCATCTCACACCACTGTCCGATATCTACAATCATTGTCATCCATCTCACACCACTGTCCGATATCTACAATCATTGTTAGCCATCTCACACCACTGCCCGATGTCTACAATCATTGTCATCCATCTCACACCACTG
Source organism: Prostheceraeus crozeri (assembly GCA_907163375.1). NCBI lineage: Eukaryota > Metazoa > Platyhelminthes > Polycladida > Euryleptidae > Prostheceraeus > Prostheceraeus crozeri. Next base: position 258,558 of record CAJQUW010007828.1, read on the forward strand.
TCCGATGTCTAAAATCATTGTCATCCATCTCACACCACTGCCCGATGTCTACAATCATTGTCATCCATCTCACACCACTGTCCGATATCTACAATCATTGTCACCCATCTCACACCACTGTCCGATGTCTACAATCATTGTCAGCCATCTCACACCACTGTCCGATATCTACAATCATTGTCATCCATCTCACACCACTGTCCGATATCTACAATCATTGTCACCCATCTCACACCACTGTCCGATGTCTACAATCATTGTCAGCCATCTCACACCACTGTTCGATATCTACAATCATTGTCATCCATCTCACACCACTGCCCGATATCTACAATCATTGTCAGCCATCTCACACCACTGTCCGACATCTACAATCATTGTCACCCATCTCACACCACTGTCCGATATCTACAATCATTGTCAGCCATCTCACACCACTGTCCGACATCTACAATCATTGTCAGCCATCTCACACCACTGTCCGATATCTACAATCATTGTCACCCATCTCACACCACTGCCCGATATCTACAATCATTGTCAGCCATCTCACACCACTGTCCGACATCTACAATCATTGTCAGCCATCTCACACCACTGTCCGATGTCTACAATCATTGTCAGCCATCTCACACCACTGTCCGACATCTACAATCATTGTCAGTCATCTCACACCACTGTCCGATATCTACAATCATTGTCAGCCATCTCACACCACTGCCCGATGTCTACAATCATTGTCAGACATCTCGCACCACTGTCCGATGTCTACAATCATTGTCATCCATCTCACACCACTGTCCGATATCTACAATCATTGTCATCCATCTCACACCACTGTCCGATGTCTACAATCATTGTCAGCCATCTCACACCACAGTCCGATATCTACAATCATTGTCAGCCATCTCACACCACTGTCCGATATCTACAATCATTGTCAGCCATCTCACACCACTCTCCGATATCTACAATCATTGTCAGCCATCTCACACCACTGTCCGATGTCTACAATCATTGTCATCCATCTCACACCACTGCCCGATGTCTACAATCATTGTCATCCATCTCACACCACTGTCCGATATCTACAATCATTGTCAGCCATCTCACACCACTGTCCGATATCTACAATCATTGTTAGACATCTCACACCACTGCCCGATGTCTACAATCATTGTCACCCATCTCACACCACTGCCCGATATCTACAATCATTGTCATCCATCTCACACCACTGTCCGATATCTACAATCATTGTCATCCATCTCACACCACTGCCCGATATCTACAATCATTGTCAGCCATCTCACACCACTGTCCGATATCTACAATCATTGTCAGCCATCTCACACCACTGTCAGATATCTACAATCATTGTCATCCATCTCACACCACAGTCCGATGTCTATATTAATTGTTGGCTTGAAGAATTCTTGTCCTGTTCGATCAGCGAATAAAGATGTCGAGATTGGCATTATTGTCTGAAGAATTATTGCTTTCTGGAAATTATCATGAAAGTTTATTTTCACTTAAAAGAGTTACTATTGGGTACGGACATAGATTCATCTTCATTGGTTCAATGACAGCAAAAGGACGACAGTGATGTTAACAAACCGACCTCTTGATTTGGAAGCGCCGATGCTATGATCTGCATTATTTTTGTTTCTTGTTAACACATTACGAAATACAGTCTTTATTGCAAGAATCAAAATGAGGACTTAGACACTGAAGCTACGGTCGAACTTATTTTTCCAGCATCATTTAGAATTCTATATTATAATATATCTATGCATGATATCGGATAGCTCAGACAGAATTTCAGAACACTCTTTAAGAGGAGAAACTTAAAGATTACACTTTTCCACTAGTTGAATGACGTCATTAAAATGAAAATCCATCGACAAACGGTAGTGTCAGGTCGGCCATCATGACGACGTCAGCGCCTCACCGTCACCTTCGTAGATAGTGCAGCTCTCAGAATAGCTAGTTCTTGATCATATTGTCATTAGGCAGTTCGATAGTTCTCATTCGCTTAGCTAAGGCCATAGATGACGAGATGCTAGCTATCATTGCTTTGATATCCGACCTCTATGGATATCAAGGGTTTGGTCATAGACTTCTCGACATGTTTCATACAAGGCCATAGAGGACGAGATGCTAGCTATCATTGCTTTGATATCCGACCTCTATGGATATCAAGGGTTTGGTCATAGACTTCTCGACATGTTTCATACAAGGCCATAGAGGACGAGATGCTAGCTATCATTGCTTTGATATCCGACCTCTATGGATATCAAGGATTTGGTCATAGACTTCTCGACATGTTTCATACAAGGCCATAGATGACGAGATGCTAGCTATCATTGCTTTGATGTCCGACCTCTATGGATATCAAGGGTTTGGTCATAGACTTCTCGACATGTTTCATACAAGGCCATAGATGACGAGATGCTAGCTATCATTGCTTTGATATACGACCTCTATGGATATCAAGGGTTTGGTCATAGACTTCTCGACATGTTTCATACAAGGCCATAGAGGATGAGATGCTAGCTATCATTGCTTTGATATCCGACCTCTATGGATATCAAGGGTTTGGTCATAGACTTCTCGACATGTTTCATACAAGGCCATAGAGGACGAGATGCTAGCTATCATTGCTTTGATATCCGACCTCTATGGATATCAAGGGTTTGGTCATAGACTTCTCGACATGTTTCATACAAGGCCATAGAGGACGAGATGCTAGCTATCATTGCTTTGATATCCGACCTCTATGGATATCAAGGGTTTGGTCATAGACTTCTCGACATGTTTCATACAAGGCCATAGAGGACGAGATGCTAGCTATCATTGCTTTGATATCCTTCCTCTATGGATATCAAGGGTTTGGTCATAGACTTCTCGACATGTTTCATACAAGGCCATAGATGACGAGATGCTAGCTATCATTGCTTTGATATCCGACCTCTATGGATATCAAGGGTTTGGTCATAGACTTCTCGACATGTTTCATACAAGGCCATAGAGGACGAGATGCTAGCTATCATTGCTTTGATATCCGACCTCTATGGATATCAAGGGTTTGGTCATAGACTTCTCGACATGTTTCATACAAGGCCATAGAGGACGAGATGCTAGCTATCATTGCTTTGATGTCCGACCTCTATGGATATCAAGGGTTTGGTCATAGACTTCTCGACATGTTTCATGCAAAGGCCATTTCACACAGGGGAGATGATGTCAGCGCGCAAGATGCGGCTAAGAAAATGAAGTGGAATTCCAGCAGTTACTTTTACGAATCGGAAGAAATGTCACAATATTACAAGGAGTTCATTTTTTGATGAAATTTCCATTCATTGAAATGATGCTTTCATTTGAGCGCACGTATTTGAGGAAGAAAATATCTGATTTCCTAGTCACTGAATTGAGATGAATTCAATCACAGCATAACGATTGTGCAAGGTGGAAGACAAGAATCGCAGTGATTTCATCGTTGATAAAAACAGTTGAAAGTCAACAACTTTGAAATATCCGTAAATTTCTGAAATCGCTTTTTCTTTGCATGTTTCTTCATGCTGGCAGCGGAATGTCTCGTCCTGGCTAAGAATACTAAGAATAGCTGCTCCTTAGCCTTTTCAAGAAGCATCTCTCTCGCCGCTGTTATTGAGCGTGATATTCGGAATAGAGGAGCAACAGAATCGATACAAGTGTTTTAATTTCCCAAATTATTTTCGTTTACCTGTCATCTTCTCAGGCGGTAAATTAGCAACTCAATGATGCTGAAGAAGAAAGAGACGCCAACACGAACTGCAAAACATCCACTTCTGGTGCTGTTGTCATTGTCAATCGGCAATACATTTCAGCCGAAGTGAAGACAAAGAGACGTCAGACGTCTCACATCGTCAGAGAGATATAGAAGGAATTCAATGGATTCAGATTTCTATTATCTTGCTGTCCATGCACATGCGATATTCATATGCAATGTATTACCACAGCTGCTCTCTGGCCCTATTGCTTCTCCAGGCTCGTGTATTTCCAATGACACCTTCGGGGATCGACCTCTGTACCGAAAGATCGCTAGGCCAAGCACTAAACCACTGTACCACAGAGACCGGATGCCCTTCCTGCCGATTTCCAATGACACCTCGGGGATCGACCTCTGTACCGAAAGATCGCTAGGCCAAGCACTAAACCACTGTACCACGGAGACGGACTTTAAAAAAACGTCAGCTGGGAGACTTGAAACCAAAAATAGATTCCTTTAATTCCAGAATAATCCTTGCTACATATTGACTACCTAAGGAGGAAAGGAAAGTAGATGTTCATATTGCAAATAAATCCCTTCAACTAGTAATTGCAATTCATCGGAAATACCCTCCCGCTGACGTCACTCTCTCATTGTTGAGATTGAATTGTATTCAAAGTCAGCCAACCATAACACCGGAAATCAGCCATTCTCGGAATGAAAGAATGAAAGTCAAGGCACCACACAAGATTAGCAGTCGATGAGAGTATTGACTCAGCCGATAACTTCAAGTTCAAATATTGATGCGATTTGCATAGATCAGAAATCTATTTGAGATCTTTTTCTTTCACAAGAAGGTGAGTGGTGGCAAACCGCAAAACTGACTCAATTTCCGTGAACTGAGGTCCCTCGACAATTTCTAAATAATACATTTTACGACATCCCGCCTTCCTTGTTTGTTTTAGTCTTCTCCATCCAGCACGAAGATAAATATCTTAGAACATATTTTTCAGCTTTTTAGTGAATTTTTGAAATTTGGTTTCACTCTGTCTCCAAAATCATCGGAAATTTATCGAACTTAACTTTGAGGAATTCACGACACCTCAAATGATTGGGATTCAAAATTGTCTTCCTTTTGTGAATGAAAGAAAAACGGCCATAGAAATCTATGAACTTTGGAAGATGCATGTCGATGAGAAGATTTCTATGGTTCATAATGTGTGAATCAAATCATAGAAATGTTGGCTCTCATTAATTAATTCACCCTCACATACATAAGTCTCTCTATAAGCCGTTTAACTGAACCAATTGCCAAGAAAATCGAGATACGAGTAATTTAGGGTATTACCTGAAGGGATAGCGACCAGTCAACCAATGACGCGCGCGCATTCAGGTCGTTGAATATCATATGACACTGTTCCCCCGATAGTCAATGCCGACACATTGTTCTTGATATCAATAGCGTTGCGTCTGCTCGCGATTATCAGAGACTGGGAAGAACAGAAACTCTAGTACTCTATTCTCCCAACCTAGTGGAATTCTATAGAATCTACGAATTTGTTCGAATGGTCACCAGATGATCACTGAATGACCGCCCAGATCGATGGAAGTGTAAACGGAGAGAGTCGTTAGGATCTGCAAAATCTAAATGTGCCATTCTAATGAAATTTAGTTTATAGGTAGAGCACACCTTAAATTATTCGTGCCTCGGTTTTCTCGGCGATCGGTTCAGTTGAACAGCTTCTAGAGGGACCTACATATTTGGGGATGAATTAATTGATAAGATCCGAATGTTGATGTGGCATAGATATCTCTATGACAGAGCACGGATGCATGAAAGATCCACTTCTATGGTGAAGACATGGCACTCTGCTTCAAGTGAGCGGGAACTCGTGCGCACGCTTGTTCAAATATTGATCTTCACCCTGGACATAGGCTCATCTCTCGTCCAGATGAGTCACGGTGACCTCAATGAAATGTCACGTTTCTACCTGCAGGCAGTCAGCGCGCTGTCAGATGAATGATTGTTTTAGCTATTTGCCACTCCCTTCATTCAGGTAAGTGGTTTGACCTCTACTTCAATAACGTACTTGCAAGAGGCGCATCTTTGACGAAATCCTCCACCACTAGAAGGCCGTGACGAGCCGGAGCACGAAGAACAGGAAGGTCTACCAGAGCTGGAAACTCGATGTTCGCTTGTAGAGGCCACATCGGACATTCTGAAAAGAAGAGAACGTTATGTTATTCACAGGTTCATACAAGGTTGTATACAGACGTCAAAATGACGTCTCGAAGATAGAGCAAAGGATTGCATCGCCCTTATGCAATTAAATAAAGGAGGAGCAGCCACTATAAAACAGCACAAATAAAATAATCTGAGGACGCGTGAAATGTATCCGGTCCCATTTCCATCTGCTAGTAATAAATATTCTTGTTATTCTGACCGGAGATCTACATACTTCTATCCAAGTAAGATGATATCTATGTAAATACTCTAGTCAGTGATGCTTTGTCTATGCGCTAGAGATGGAGTCCCCATTCTGATGACTTCTGAATATCTGCGTATATTTGGCCTTGTTTACCCTCCACAAACCGATTCATTTGAGGGTGCAGGCGCACATACTTTCACAAGTAATCTGATTTTGATAAATTTATCAAATCTCAATGGAAGGCCGCACATTGTCAGAGGGCGTCTCGTATGGTAGTGACATCGCACATCATATGCTTCAATTCATCAAAACATGGAAACATTCGCGAGATTTTGTCTTTTCATTTTCTATCGATGTGCGACACTTCACTCACAGGAGTTTATTTTTGATCTCAGGAATGGCAGCGTAGGTGGAATTTGATTGTTCATAAAACTTGTGACTGGTGTGAACAGACTGGATGACAGATTGCATTTCATTTTTACGGCTCATTCTCCAAGTCATCTCATTTTCCTCATTCAATCTGCACGACAATAGACATCTTCTCTGAACAGGGTAACAAGATATGATAGGGAGTTGGCAGAGATGACATGCTTAAACGTATCTTTGCTGTCACATTCATGAGTTGTCTGCGGCGGGCGGAAAATCCACGCAAGGCGATGAAGATAGCGGAATTTGTGATAAGGTATGCGACAGGTCAATGACTGGTTAATTGTCTTTTCATGAGTCCTCGGAAGTAACCGCAGGACGCTGTGTTTCCCTCTGAAGTAATCCATTACGTCATCTAACATTTGTCTCGCCTGCCTGTCACAGCAGACATTATTCTCCATCATCAACTGAACTCGTGCTGACCTATGAAATTGACATATAGACATCTATGTGGTAACTACACAGATATCCATGGTTATAAAGAAAATGCATGGATGTTAGATAATTCCTAGATATCTAGATGCAGTGCCAAGGTTTGCACCATGCATTCCAGCATTCTTCGAAGCACCTGTCCATGCTTTGCAAGTACTTTAAAATACTATGTTACATCCGCACTGAAAAGTAAATTTCTATGCGAGCACAATGCATCGTTTTGAAAGACGAAGAAGTACAGACATGAAGCAATTTCTCTCCTGTCACAGATTCAAATATTCACTTTTCGTTGCTGTGTGTACTGAGCGTTAAAAATAACTAAACCGCCTTCTTCACAGGCCGTTTAATTTCTTCGAGACATCGAGAATGAAGTTCAGGCGATTATTTAACGCATCTCTCATATCATGTCCGCTATTTTCCATATTGATCGACTGAGTTGAGAAAAACGGAGAATTTCGACAGGAATTTTCGTTGACGAAAATAAATGAGATAATTCATTCCACCTCCTAGCGCTCTTTTCAAAGTCTTTCTCTCCACATTACTGCACCGACAGAATTCTGGCGTCTCTATTTCGCATATGCCCTTGGGATGAGAGAAATCCAAGGAAAATGATGCACGTTTTCGGATCGATACTGCTCCATGTACGCCAGAGAATGTCCGCCTCTGAACTATGGAAGCTGACCAACGAATTACATGAAATTCTTTTGTTTCTTCTCATCCAAAGTTTATAACCGAGAGGCAGCTCAGTCACTGCCAGATGCCGGAAAATTTCAAGTCGAAGGGATGAGGTTCTGCTCGGGAAAGATGTAATTTCCATTGGCGTGATAATTTGATGCTTTTAAAAATCATTGCGATGGTTTCTTGGCATCATATTTTCTCATTCAGTTTGACAATCAATTGTATGGTGTCAATTGCACGCAAACATTTGAATGACTACCAGTCACACAGCTACGCCATCCACATAATTAGACAGATTGTCTCTTCTTCTGCTTGACTAGAAAGGAAGCATTGGAAAATGCCTATAAAATGGCACAATTTGCTGACATAATACCATAGAAATGGAACAATGAGCAGCCAGTTCAACATTAAACACGATAATGTGAGAAGTTTTCGTGACTCATCAACTGGATCACACAGCAAAGAGACACAGACGATAACAAGTTCTACAGAGAAGTTTGTGAACGCATTATAGTGCGGCTGCTAACTTTTTTAATAATGATCGGAAGGACCACCATCATTGAGAAAACTTTTGCGCAATAATCTGAATTCTTCGAATCTGAAGGAGTCGTGGCGATCGGAGCATTTTTGAAGGAATTCACAGCAATCCGCAAGCGGCGTACAACTGTCTCTGTAAGGCATCAACAATTTCTTTTTGCCACTTAGTAAGTTCCTGCATGTGCCATCTGTTTGAATCAGTTTGTACTTCTGGCTTTTGTAGTTCTTGTGCTATATTTTGAAGCGTCGTTCGTATGTACATGTATAACTATTACGCAGAAATATCAACCATCTGACGAGGGCTTTAACTACAATAATCCGATTATCTCCCAACGACTTCATACTTAGAGCCGAAATCAAACGGATATTATCATAATCCGATTCATCATCATCAGCCTGTTCTGCTCCACTGTAGGACAAAGGCCTCAGTGTGCTTTTCGATCGTGAGCTTGACTCTTCCATGTTGGCTGTCCACAAAACCTGTCAATGTCGTCTCTATAGCTCGTTACTGGCCTGCCTCTGTTTTTTTTCCATAACAAGTGGTCCAGTCTGTCAATCTGATAGTCCATCTATTGTCTTGCATTCTTGCGACATGTCCCGCCCATCTACATTTGGTTTCTTTTGCTTTTTCCACCAAATCCTTGATTCTGCGCTTACCCATGGGTCTTCTTGTCCCACTTGCTGATTCCGATCATACTTCATTCCATCTTTCTTTGTGCTACTTTAAGCCTGTTCTTCATGAATGAGGTTGGTGTCCATATTACTTATCCATTGGTGATAGCTGGCAACTATTGCACACTTCGCACGTATTGAATGCATCTCTATGTTTCGTAAATATTGCCCATCCCGCGTTGATTCTTCTTTGTATTTCTTTTTCTTGAGTTTTGTCTAGAAGGCTGAATGTTTGGCTTAGATGCACGTATTTGTTCACTGCTTCGATTGCTTGGTTGCACACGCTTATCTGTCTTCGATTTGTTAAAGGTCCAAACACAACTTTGGTTTTTCTTGTGTTCAGCTTCAGTCCACAATTGAGGCCGATTAAGCTGGCATAGATGTCATTTTTTCCATCTAAAGTTCATTAAGACTAATTGGACATTACAATAAGAATGTTTGACTTGAATCATCGTCTGTCTATTGCTGCAGCATATCTAATAGAAAACTGTTGGTTATGATGTACCACAACTGGAAATGTTTTCAAAGTGATGATTTCAAATTCAAATAAGTACATCAATCAATATTCAATAAGACTCCCACAGAATATTGTGATAGGTCGGGCCCAGGAAGAAGTATTGATCACCAAACTCTGGAAGTCATCCAGGTACGGATTCTTATCATCTCTATCAATGACTCGCCTTCCTCTCATGAAAGTGAAACTGATTCCATGACAATAGATGAAACATTGTTTTCATGTAGCTCACCTAGCACGTGTTCATGAGTCAGTCAGTTAAAAGTGTAAGTTGACAGAATTATCGCATGTTAAGAAACAGTAAGTACTTCTGATGTTTATCAATAAAAGATGAACGAGTGCCACAGATTCAACGTTTCCCGCGCAGAATGTATCAACTTCAAAATACAAAGTGTAGATTGATGTTTAACCTTCAAAGGAGACAACAACAATGCCGTTCGAAAATTCGTGAAGGATATCGTGTGGAACTTGCTCAAAAAACGTTCAGTTCAATTACAAGTGACACAGACTTCAACATCTGAATGTTAAACCCTCTGCGAGAAGCTTGAATAATAAAGGAAGTCCCTGTCATTCATGATTGTAAGATTGAGAAGACCTTGTCCCATTTGTAGGGGAAAAACAAAAGCTACACTGTAAACTGTGCAATACTAAAGCTACTTACGAAAGCGATGTACAAAAACGAGAATAACAAAAAAATACTAAAGCGCTATTGGTCGTGATCATACACTACGAAAGCGATTGGTTTTCCTATTGAATGATGAAGATTGTCCAATAGGATAGTGGATGATGAAGATTATCCAATAGGATAGTGGATGATGAAGATTATCCAATAGGATAGTGGATGATGAAGATTATCCAATAGGATAGTAGATTATGAAGATTATCCAATAGGATAGTGGATGATGAAGATTATCCAATAGGATAGTGGATGATGAAGATTATCCAATAGGATAGTGGATGATGAAGATTATCCAATAGGATAGTGGATGATGAAGATTATCCAATAGGATAGTGGATGATGAAGATTATCCAATAGGATAGTGGATGATGAAGATTATCCAATAGGATAGTGGATGATGAAGATTATCCAATAGGATAGTGGATGATGAAGATTATCCAATAGGATAGTGGATGATGAAGATTATCCAATAGGATAGTGGATGATGAAGATTATCCAATAGGATAGTGGATGATGAAGACTATCCAATAGGATAGTGGATGATGAAGATTATCCAATAGGATAGCCAATCCTTTCGTAGTGCATGAGCAGAAACAATAGCGCTTTCGTACATTTTGTTATTCTCGCTTTGTAGATCAGTTTCGTAGTCAAAATCAACCAGCTTCCGTACTCTACAGCTTGCAGTGTATGGCAATAAGCGAGTACTTTCGTGGAGTCTTCAAGCTTTAACCCTATGTGACCTGGGCTTTTTTTAATTGTCTCAGCTAGGGAGGGGCCGTTTCTCCCCCCTCAGATTTCCTAAACTAAATGCTCAAATTCAATGAAATTCATGCATATTATATTTCGGGCATGATCTTTTCAGTGGTGGAGTCGGTTTTTCAAAACTTTAATTTCTATATGCTATAAATAGCAATTCAAAATTTGAAAGTGCAGTTTTTACAAATTTTAGATACTTTTTATTGTTGCAAAACCAATCGCTTCGGAATGTTAAAAATACTAAAACATAACGCGAAAGTGTTCTATCTGGCATGTTTCTTGCTATATCAATGCTAATTTATTGCTTTTATTCATACATGTATAATAATGCTGTATGAATAGTATTTCAAATTTCAAAACATTGTAACAGCAAAAAGTCTTTTTTTCATGTGCGAGAATTTCATTCCAAATTGGCTATCTATCATTAGCTAGAATATATTATCACAAAGAAACCTAAATGAAGACCTAATTGAAGCAATTATTACAATGATGCGTTTTTCCAAAAGTCTCATTATTCGTGTAAAAAATTAGAGAAAATGTTCATTATTCTACTATTTATTCATGAGTAGTATATGGAGGATATAAGACTAAAACGCATTCAAATACTATCCCAATATCATATTATAAAAAGCATTGATGTCATCAAAATCATTAATTTGTGTCTATTATGCAACACTACATTAATTCATTCGAGAAAAAGTTTGAAATGAGAGCAGAAGGTAAATTCCAACGATTTTTAGGCGTCGCAACTAGTTTTCATTTAGCTCGTACGGCCAAAATATTTGGCCAAAATTAAATCTTTTACTCCCAAAAGATGCGCAATTAAAAGTTAGGAAAAGTCACGGAAGGTAGACTTCTCACACAAAGCTGTGGGATTAAAAAGTATCTAGGGCGGGCCCGAATCGGCCCAGATAGGGTTAAAGAACAGGATCGGCTACAATCATCGCTGCTTCAATACGATGTCTATTACATGTAAGCTGCTATCCTGGCTTACAATTATGGAATGCATGTGTTATTGAAGAGGCGATTATTGTAGCCGATCCTCCGAGAAAATGGCTTCTTTGTTTTGCTTGATTCTCTAAAAAATATTCTACTGAGTCTCAATTAGCTGTCACTTGATCTTCATGATTTCGGTATTTCAGTATTTCAATTTTATTTGTTAACCATTGTTCATTATACTTCGACAATGGTTTGCGCCAATTATTGCAACAGTCTCATGTCTCCTGGAAGAGGAAATAATTACTTAATTTGCACTTAGGTGCATTGGTTAGCTTCAATGACTGTACCATTATGTCATCAGCATTAAATGCTCATCAGAGGCCAGCTTTGACACACTGGATGAAAATTGCTCGAAATATTGTTGAGAGAGATGTATAGGAAAGAATTGGAGTGCAAACCAACGACGAAAATAACCATTATTACATTGAGAAACGCTGCATCCGTTTTCATGGACGCAATCAGAACAAAGTTATAAAACTGCAAGATATCAAGCGCTACGATTTCAGATCGGCGACAATTATTGAATTATTATGATAATAAATGCACACAGTAAATAATCTACAAACGCATGATTGGATTCTGCTTTTAAGTTAAAGATGTAAAATTCTATTGCTAAAAGATTGCCGAAAGGTTAGCGTATTTGTCTTGAGTTTGATGCCAGAAAATCCGTGTGTTGAAGGAATTTACCAGGCAACAGGATAGACCACTTCTGCATTAGCAGTCTTCATTTGTCTCAAACATACAAGTGCGACACTATAATAACAAAGGACAAGAACAGCCGTGGACATTGACAGCGGTACGGTATGGTTGACATTGAAAATGGAAAGGTCGCGGCACCAGTGTTTCTCTTTATATAAGTCTTTTTCATACAAAAGCTTTCAATATACCGCCTTGTGGCACCATCTACAACTGTTGCATGTTTCAGAAATTTGATTCTTCGGAGGATCTAGCAACAGTGACCTAGATCGGAGACTAACTGAGCGATTGAAATGACAATCAAGAAGCAGCTGGTTTCCACTCTTGTCTCTAAAACAAAGCGAAAAGTGGCATTTCTATGGTACCAGCTCCAGGAAAAAGGAAATTTTCAAAGAATTTGTAGAATATTGAAGATAGTAGCTCAACTCTTATCTACAGAAATGATTTTGGCAACATGGAATGTGCACTGATGTGGGTGAGGCAGTAAGAAAGAACCTTCACAAAGAATGAGAAGTTCGTCCTAACTGGTATGATGCCAGAATTACGGTCGGCGAAGAATCAGTTGGGCTTGAAATGGCAAGAGAAGTGCTGGACACACCCTCAACGAGCTGTTATGGACATAACCTTACATAACAAAGACAGTTGACTGCCAGGAGGTCCGCTATCAATGCGAAGAAGAGAGAGGCAATCAATTCATTGACAGGGCGGCGATTCAAAGTCGCAATGATCAATTAGTTTTGGCAAATCCCTGGAGTTGACAGATCAGCCATAGAACTGTAACTTGATTAGTCCAGCATCAGAGATGTGCTCCAATCTACCGGTGAAGGGTGTAGCAGCATTGAACTGGTCGTCAGGTTCACATGTATCATTCATTATTTCATAACGCCACTCCTTATCATGATCAATTTCATGCTGCTCTACCTGATATTGCCCTGAGACTTAAAGCTTTCTACCAATCAACAGAAAAACAAACTTAACATTTTAGCAAAAGGTATTTTCCTGTCATTGCACAACATTCAAAGATGTAATTGTGTTTTTGGTGCTTTATAGGTGAAAATTGTGCCTTTTTACAGCGATCATAGGTAGAATTCCATGTGTTACTTGCTTGAATTGTACACCTTGTTTTCAAGCAAATTACATTTTGAATTCGTACTTTTGCAAGATCTGAAAATTATTGAAATCATTTCGCAACAATAATTAAGAATGTGCTTCCCAAACGCTCATATATTGAAGTATTGAATTTAATGTCTATGTCGATATATTCACAAGTTGATACGTCTATGTTGAGAGATAGCTACAATGTGGAAGCTGCTTCAAAGATGTTGAGAAGCGCGCAATGACAGTGATAAATGTCAACTTCTAAATCTTCTAATTTGCATCAAAATTTACAATGCTAAAAGTTGAACTCAAAAAATTAGTTGAAAAAAAATAATATCATTCTTAGTGTAAACACAGTTTAGCGACATCAGCCCGTTAGAAAATGTATATTTTTTCACTAATTTGGAAGAAACCACGGAATTAGATTCTTCTGCGCGTGCTTCGGTTTCCTAGAAAGGAAGAGTTATATGTAACCTTAATGTCGAAATGGCACATCACAGCTCTTTCTCGAATGGATAATTCGTGTATCGCTTGCTATTGGAAATGGCAAACAATAAGCTGTCAGCAGAGGACACGAGAGCCAGTGAGAGATGCGTGCGTGCTGTGATATCACTTCGCACACACCAAAACACACATCGATGCCTGGCTTCGATTCAGTGTATGCACTATACAGTGAGAAATGCTCAGGAGAGGATGTGAAATCATCAAGTGAACTAATTTTCGTACGCCTGCTACTTTCTTTAATAATGATCGGAAGGGCTAACATTATGGAGAAAACTTGTTCTCAATAATTTGAATTCTTCGAATCTGAAGGAATTTTGGCAATCGAAGAACTTTGCTGGAACTCACATTAATCCGCAAGCGACGCACGACTTTTTTCCTATCTCTGTAAGGTATTAGGAATTCCTTTTTGCCCACTTAATAAGTTCCTCGATGTGCCGTCAGTTTCGTATTAATCACACTTCTAGCAAACCGAAGCAGATAAACAAAATATTTAATTCTGTGGAAGAAACATTATTTTTGAAAAGTGAAGCCTGAAATGACAACTTCAGGGCATTGCCCAATGGCAGTCAAGATTTCGTGACTATACTCGAACAGAAAGTGTCTCTAAATTCAAGAAAGGAGTTAGAAAATACGTGACCATGTTTTATGGCCAACTGTGTAATTGTTGGTATTTGTCTTTCCAATCTTTCTATCATAGACAATTGTAGTGGGAGGGACATTGCTGAATGATGCCTAATCAGAAATTCACTTCCATAGTACAACAGTTCGAGTTCACAGAATCGTCCCTTTCTCACGATACAATTAAAACAAACAATGATACAATCGAAACTCTTTCCACTTCTTGAAATACAGAGTTCATCATGAAAAAACGGACCACCTAAATTGTGTCAAGCTTCAACCGATTATCCTGTCTTTCAATCGCATTTTACATTGACATTGATAAGCTATATACCATTCAAGAGCTTATGTTCTCAGCTTTTCAATGAGCCACTGTACGTCTGTATCTGTCATTGCTTAAGGTGGACAGAAGTCAAAATGTGAAAATCGCCACTTTTAGAAATCTCAAATTTTCATTGACAACATGTGAGTATGACAATGATTCAACCATAAGATGAAGGGGCTTTCGCTCAGCATTCTTTTGATGCATTATTATGGGAAAAGTCAGGTTAGTGCACCTCGAATGAACAATAATATACAATAGAAACTCAATAAATACTTAATAAGTGTAGCCCTGAAAAGGGCTGTTGAAAGCGTTCACGCCGGTCATCGGGTAATATAAAAGAAATAAATAATACTTAGATGGCGTACCGAACAATAAAACATATTTACAATCTTTATACAAGACATACCAGAAAAGAATAAACATAGAAGGGGTTCATCAGCAAAATGACCAGCTAGGTCGCGTTTCGGGTCCTTTAACATTTTGTACGCTCAAACCCTAGCCGGCGGACCCCACACATGACTTGACAATGATAACACTCTTAAATGAAGCCACACAAAATACAAAATTCTCTGGCTGACTGCAAACCAAATTTAAACAGATCTAAAAAATGCTTTTTTAACAGTCTCTCCATACATTTGATTAACTTGCAGGCTTCATATCCGCGTTTCACAAAAACTTTAAACGTGCTTTTAGCTTTAACAATGGCATACGGCAGATGAGAACATATCCTAAGGTAATGAAACTTGACTGGCAAAGACATTCGCACCCATATGAAGAGGAAGAAGACTGTCGGGAAAAAGTGAAAACAATAACATCAAAACAAAGTTGCTCAACCTTGTGAAAAACTGATGTATGTAAACCATCACTACAAATATTAAGCTTCACATCGAGATATTCTACTGAGGTGTTATCCGTCCCATTTCTCTCAGCCTTCAAATCTGCGGGATAAATCTTGCATTGTTCGTCGAAATCGGTTTGCTTTTAGAGAAGTTACGATGTTCGAAATTCATTGCATTATTTTGTTTCTGTTGATTGTTGAAAAGTTGTTGAAAAAAAATCTTCTGGCGCCAACAAGGTCATTTTCAGGCTTTCAATCTCTATGGTGTCCACACGTCTGCATAGTTTTTGAAGGGCAAAGTCTCTGCTCTTCTGTCAGGTCAGTCCGACCGAACGGCTAGTCAGCCGAAAAGTAGGCGTCCCAAAGGCCAACGTCCACAGGTGGAAAACTAATTTTTTCTCACTTTCCAGAAAAGTTGGATCCGGTCGGAAGAGAAAGACAAGTTTCCGAACAGATCGGATGATTACTCGCTTGGTAAATAACGATGCGTCTCTGTCATCAGCCGAGTTGATGAGTTCACTTCGACAGTCGACGCTTTCTGCCATGACGGTGAGACGTCATCTGAAAAGTAAACGCTTCAAAAGACGGAAGAGACCATCAGAGATCGAATTGATCGCCAACCACAGGAGCTTGAGGCTGAAATGGACGATGCAAGATTGCCACTGGCATTCTCAATGGAATCGAGTTGTTTTAAGTGATGAAGCTTCTGTCTGTCTCAGAGGTCGCGATAGCCGTTTGAGAGTTTGGATGAAGTCAGGTGATGCAATTCCTGATCATTTGACATTGCCTGCGAATCAAGGAGGTGGAAGATTGTTGATTTGGGCTGCGATATGGATGAATGGCCGAACTGAACTCCATATCCGAAGGACACATGAATTTTTCCGAAGGCACATACTTCCATTGGCCTCCCAATTGGGTGATCCTTCCTCCGACTGGATCTACATGAACGACAACGACACTTGTCACGGGAATTGTGCAACTAATTCATTCAAAGCTCAAGCCGGCATACGAACTTTGAAATGGCACGCTTGGTCACCACATCTCAATACATTTGAAAATGTATTGGGGTGTACTGAAGCGCTGTGTGAGGCGATCAATTCTTCCTGGAGATGGTCTCTCTCGACTTGAAACTTTGCTAAGGCAAGAGTGGGAGAGTTTAGATCAATAAGTAATCAGCCGCCTGATCAAAAGCATGCCTTCCCGGATTCGACAAGTGATTGAACTTTCTGCTAATGTAACGAAATATTAGTGACCACCAGGGAACATACCATGGCCCCTTTTAAAGAGTCAATTGGCTCTACAGAATCACTGAACAATACAGAAAATTTTATTTTAACTTTTATTTTCATTTCTCTGCCTAAATTGTATCTGTAATTGACAAAATGTCATGAAATGAGACAAAATTTAGCTGGTCCACTTTCTATGATCATCAGTGTAGTAGAAAAATATCAAATGACTTCAAAGTATACCATTGTCGTTAATGTTTATATGAACTTTCTTTGATGGCAATAGATATTTTTCTAGCTGTGATTCCTGCTTTTGCAATATTCAATATATTAAGCAGTAATTGCTCTTGTATAGGAGAACTATCGAAAAATACAGTTATCCATGACGAATAATACATGAAATATAATAGTTTTAGTAAACTTGTATTTCAACAATACAAATCCTACTTTTCGCTTCAGTATATTCAATGGGACTAGAAAGAACAGCAGATGTTTGCTGATGGTTATTTCAACTATTCGGTCAGGCAGCTATCTATGTTAATGTTGCTAGATCTGAAGACGAATCAAATTACTGAAACTTGCAGGAATTGCAGGTTCTTGCTGCAAGAGCAATTGAAAATTACAAAGAGCGAGTGAAGGCAGCGGTACCTGACCGTTATCGCCGCTGTAAGCCGGTAACGGATCGGCACCGCTATCATGACAGCGTACGTCCACAACGAAGGGTCATTTTTGATGTGCATGTCCGCTGTAGTCATTAATCATGTGTTGGATTCTATGGCATGCAGTCTTCTTATTGATGAAGAAAGTGCATGGTGCAGCCGCAGTTGACTTATCCAAAATGTTGCTACGTGTTATCTGACAAATATTCCGCCTGTGTTTGACGGAAACAAAGTATATGTATTCCTTGAAATAGAATCAACTCTTCGCCCCTGAGGTTGTTGCTGCGCATCAAAACATTGTTGAAAAGAAAAGAGTTGGAGAGAAATATATGCATTCCATAAACAACTTATTAAATAAAACGGTTTCCATGGATGCAACTTAATAAAACCGCATTTAAATATGCCAGACATGTTTGATTGAAAGCAAACAGAAGCAATGCAATAAAAGAGGCTGTCTATAGAGATTGAATAGAAATCATGCAAGTTATCAGAAAATGAAGAGAAGAAACGATGCGACTTTTCTCGGATTGCCTGTGTAAACATATGAACTTACTACTGAAGTTTGGAATGTTTTCATGTAGAGTTTTTCGATGGTTGTGTGTAATAGGTGTCACAAGGTCCGCTGTTCCTCAGCGGGGGTCCGACAACAGGCATACATGGAATTAAAGGACCCGAAATGCAAAACTGGTTGGTTTTCCTGCTGACGAACCGAGAATGTGACTCATCGGTGTCGAGATTTGTGTTTAACAATGATTGTAATATTCGTTCACCCATTGTTTTAAGATAGCTGTCAGTTTGCGTGTTTTGGTAGAACATTTTAACTTCGCCTGGTTTGCCTGTGGGAACGCTCGTCAGTCCTCGAAAGGACTGCCTCTATGATTATATAAACTTCGACATTATTTGTATAGTAGTAGTAGTAGTAGTGAGTTTTAGCGATGACTGGTAAACACAATGACATTATTGATACACAAGTTAGAAGAAAGACATTTAGATGAAGACACTTGATTACAAGGTTCATAAAATACTTTTTTATAAAGAATCACTCACATTAGTGGCACTGGTCACAAATGGAAAAAAGGATCGAGAACTTGCGTAACTTCGACAAAAGAAAGTACGAAATTTCTTTGATCTTGGTACAACTGCAGGTGCGAAAGGAGCAAGGATATGATGGGGATGTTACAAATAGCTTTTGACAACTTCTTGGAGATAGCAAATCGTCGGTCTGAGATCGATGTAGGTGTACACTTGCAATTGGTATCATCAAATTAAATAATTCTGTGGGCTCGTCTATCAATTCGACAAAAGCAAGGATTGATCGGATGTATCCTGTGTGGAATGTGTGGAGTGCCTCTCGACAAGAGTTCTTAACAAGAGGTCTTAACATCCTCAAGGCATGAATTCTTGATGCTGACTTTGAAAGAATAGTCTCAGTGCATGAATTGCAATGTTGCAAATCATTTGAAGCTGCGGAGTACTCCACTGATGTAGGACGAATCCATTCTGAAAGTCATTTTCCATCTCTAACAGCTTCACAGGCTGATGTAACGTTTTCAGCAAAGTTCAACTTCTCACAGATGAGGCTGTGTTGGAAACTGTCTGTTCTGTGGCGAATCCTCCGGCATTATAAAAATTCATTCGAGCGTTGAGAAGAATTTGCAATGACGCAGTCATCATTAATTCGGTCTGGCGGCAAATAAGGACAACTTCAAAAGTGTGGTGAAATGATCTGACCTTACACATGTCCTCAGTACGAAATATTTCATAAAATGCATCAAAATTGCGTTATTTATAGATCAGTTAGAGAATCATTTCAGATGTTTGGCAAAGATGGAAATATCACAACATATCACATGATCACCTTCATTTTGTTTTCTTTTTTGACAAAAATATAAATAGAAGATTTTCACAGTGCTTGCTGATGCCCCATAGGCTTCGTGGGACAATACAGCAAACGTTGAAGCTATTTGACATTTGAAAATTAAGCACGCATATTTCTAAAGTGACTCATAAGTCTTCTTAAATCAATACAATACCGAGACCCCGAAAAGAAATAATGTTTTCACCTCTTTGACTATTTTCCTTTCGGGGTTTCGGCATGTTAAGATCTATTCTTTCATTGGCCAAATGTGTCAGCTGCCGGCTTTCTATGCACATCCACCTACCAATGGTTTGTGCATAGAACGCAACACGAACTAGCTATTTGCATTCGTGTTTGCAAGTTCAAATTTTTGAACCCGAGCTCTGAGAACAAGATTTGAGTTATTTCATTAATTGTAGATGTCTGGAGGTCGGATGACGATTGATCTGTACCTGAGATCAATACGGTGTACATCTTTACAATGCACTGATGACGCAAACAAGCCAGAAACGTCTGCAGTTCCCGTGATGATTTAAGTCAGATGTTGTTTCAAACATAGGGAATTGATTTGTAATTATATTGAGTGGAAGCTTTCCCAAGTCAGATAGAAGACTTTTCTGTTCTACCGCGGGATCTTTCGGCCTACATCGTAGGCCATTCTCAAGCGACTGCACTGTATTGTTGAATCAACGATTAACCGCCAGTTGTTTATTCATTTTTTACCGATTTCTTCATCCAGTATTAGTACTATCTAGCTCTTTATAGTACTACATGTTCAGTATTATTTCGTAGTAATAAGTATTATGTAGATTCTTTCTTGAACTTTATTATATTTCCTCTTTGTGGTTGTGATTCTTTGCTTTTAGTATTACTCTTTCAGTATTATTTGTTGGAATTCAGTATTGCATTATTTATTCAGCTTTTTTCATCACTTTGGTCTTGCCTATTGGTCAATTTTTTGTGTCACTTAGTCTTAATGTAGGCCTATGTAATTGTCATTCAGTTTTGATCTTTCAACCTATGACTGGTTGAATGACCTTTGAGCTTGGTTTTTCATTGACATTCCTCCTATTATGTTAGCTAGTATTGTGTTGTTCATTAGATGTTAACAGGCTCTTTTGTTTTGTTTGCTACCATGTAAGTGTCAATCCGTCTGATATCGCTGTGATTTCATGTGAGATGTGTTGATCGTTGATTCAACAATACAGTGCAGTCGCTTGAGAATGGCCTACGATGTAAGCCGAAAGATCTCGCGGTAGAACAGAAAAGTCTTCTATCTGACTTGGGAAAGCTTCCACTCTATATAAATCAGATGTTGTTCTAATCTCTTGATTTTTTCCTTTCGGGGTCTCCGTATTGCATTCATGTCAACTTCATCGTTTGAAGATTATTTTTGGCCTTCGAATTTCAAGTTTATCTCTTTTATTGGAGAAAAAAAGGACGTGAAAGACATCAAAGAAAGCATGTGGTAGTTTCATATATTCCAGCGTTAACATCAAAGTGAAGGCCAAAAATCTCTGTAAAGGACTGCCTATAACGTGCCATGTTTGATAAAAATTCAATGAACAAATTAGTAATCAGGATTTCTCGACTCACAGCTTTATCAAAGGAGAAAACTATTCACGAGTGAAGGTGTCAGCTATTCACGTGTATCTGTTCATGCAAATACTAAATAAAGCAGAAAGTGCACGGGGGTTTTATCTCAGCTGATGGTAAGTTCACAGTCCTCGACGGCACCAAGCACAACATCGCATGAGAAACAGTGATATTGGAAGCAGTCTAATAAAGAAGTCACAGCAACGACTTTCTGTCCACAACCTACCATGTTCAGACCCAACCAAAGATGTGCTGCGCTGCATCTGATTAGCCTAAAATTGTCATTCATCAGAGAAGTGAAAGGCCGCTGTCACACAGGAAAAGGAGTCTTCCATCTTCCACGGACCGTAGTCACGGAAATCCATTTCCGATTTCCATCCATGCGCTATTTTTTACTGTTTACCGATGGTATGACTGCTGCCCTCATTCGACATTGTGAACATTGTGCTTCCAATCGCAAATGACAGCTTCCTAAATCTTCCCACAGACGTCACTTCACGTTCACGTTGTTCTAAGGCCTGCGGCTGATGCCTGACGTCTCATGGAAATGAACTTCATCAGCCGCATAATGTGATGCCTCATTTCCGATGGACATCTTATGAGTTTTCCTGTCCGACAGCGTGATGGACGATGAAATATGACTTATGCCTGATGACTTTTTCTGTGTGTTCGGTTGTATTCTTTTCTACATGCAATTAAAGGGAAATCCCAAATGACAGATGGAAGACGCCTTATTCCGTGTGATAGCGGCCAAAAGTTGCCACATTAATGCATTTCACGGGGTAGAGAAAGGAGATCAAAGACTGTGCAACATCGAGGGAGTGAAATGCTATGAAGAAGTCATTTTTGCACGTGTCACTCACTCACTGCATGATTTTTCGCCAAAGTACTTATATTCCCATGTACTGGATAAATTGCGGAGTCTCATGCTTTATTCCATATAAAAATCTGCAATACATCTCAATTCTTTCTTTAAATTCTTTCCCGGTCAAATTTATCTCAGCAAGACTGCAAATCACAAATACTTATGCACAAAAAGAGTCCTCAGTCCTAAGAAAAAGAAGTCCTTGCAACAAACATCCATTTCTTCAAGCTAAAATCATTTTGCATAACGACGAATGTCGAATAAAATGGATCCATGAAAGAATTCATTCTCTGTACATTACTTCTTCTCCAACAATTCGAATCTTTGAAGCAAGATAAAAATGAGAAGTCATAGAATTGTGATTATACAACCAACAAGAATCCATTTTTGATGCATGAAATTGCATGTTGATCGCGATTTTCGAGCTTCCACTGTACAGTGTAGTGTGATGTCATCTTGGCAGGATACTGAACATTGTGTGGCGGCCGTGGAGACATGCTCAGTGTAACGACAGGTGTTGTCAGCCGTCTACAAGAATTGTTCTGATGTTGATTCCAACACGTTACTGCTTTGCTGCCATCCACAAGTCTAACAAAATGCCATTATCTTTAGAAGAGCGCATTGAAATCATCCTTCTAAGTGGTTCTGGAAGCTGTCGGAAAGTTGCTGCCGAATTTAATGAAAGGCACTGCGGTGGGACACAGATCACTCATAATACTGTTGCGAAACTCGTCAAGAAATCCAATGAAACTGGGAGTGTTGAAGATAAACAAAGAAATGGTCGGCCACGAACATCAACAGACGAAGAAACATCTACGAATGTGCTAGCTGCTTTGACTTAAAGTTCAAAGAAAAGCACTCGAAGATTGTCTGCAGAAATGGGAGTCAGTCAAGCCAGCCTCATGCGCATTACATAAGAAAACAAATGGCACCCATGCAAAATCCAATTGTTGCAACATCTCAGCGAAGACCACCCTGACCGGCGTATGGGGTTCTGCGAATGGTCCATTGACCAGATAGAAAGGGACCCGAACTTTGCGTCGCCTATTATTTTCACTGACAAGGCAAATTTTTACATGAATGGCGAAGTAAACCGCCAAAGCATGCGATACTGGAGTGACGCCAACCCACACTGGATGGACCCATCGCGAATGCAAGGACCTGAAAAGTTGATGGTGAATATGGAACACAAGAGTAATCGGACCTTTTTTTCATCGAAGGCAACTTGAATGCCGAGAAATATTTGAATTTGCTGTCCGAAGATGTCACTCTGCCCCTCATGACGGACGATAGAGAATTTCCGTCTTACTTCCAATAAGATGAGGCCCCACCACATTATGGTGTCGATGTTCGTCGATGGCTGGACACTGAATTGGGCGCAGAGGACCAGTTGAGTGACCGCCGGATCTCACGCCACTTGACTTTTCCTTATGGGGACACATGAAGGCGATGGTATACAACGTGAAGTTGAGAAGTCTGAAGATATGAAGGAACGCATTCGTGATGCGTGTACCAACATTTCATCCGACATATTGACCAAAGTCAGATTTAACTGGGTGGACCGTTTAAATTTAGCGAGTCCGAATGCTGTGATGAAGCAATCTATTCAAGAGTTATGTGGAGAATTATGTTTAGCGACGTGCTATGATCCATCTATATGCACGTCTTCATTCTTTGAAGAGTGTTTGAATAGAAATTTGGCGGTACAAATAACGAAAATAACTCTTACAACATTGAAGTGCCCACAGATGGTCATCATGAAAGTCCTCTTCAGATGGGTAATATTCCTACATTCACAACTCTAATCTATATTAAAACAAGCAGGACAAGAACACTCATAATTGGCATAGATTACGATCCTTTCAGTGCATTGGAGAAAATACGATCCCAATATGCGGCCAAAAATCTGCTTTATAGGTCAAATATAGCGATGGGATATCTACAATACATGAATGGAGAGTGGAGACTAACAAAAAACCTTATGCACTCGATAAAAATGAAATGAATAGATTTCAATGTCCAATGCTTTCTTTGAAAAAAAATGAATAGATTTCCATGTCCAATGCTTTCTTTGAAAAAAATGAAATGAATAGATTCCTATGTCCAATGCTTTATTTGAAAAAAATGAATAGATTTCTATGTCCAATGCTTTATTTGAAAAAAAATGAATAGATTTCTATGTCCAATGCTTTATTTGAAAAAAAATGAATAGATTTCTATGTCCAATGCTTTATTTGAAAAAATGAAATGAATAGATTTCTATGTCCAATGCTTTATTTGAAAAAAACGAATAGATTTCTATATCCAATGCTTTATTTGAAAAAATGAAATGAATAGATTTCTATGTCCAATGCTTTATTTGAAAAAAATGAATAGATTTCTATGTCCAATGCTTTATTTGAAAAAATAAAATGAATAGATTTCTATGTCCAATGCTTTATTTGAAAAAAATGAATAGATTTCTATGTCCAATGCTTTATTTGAAAAAATAAAATGAATAGATTTCTATGTCCAATGCTTTATTTGAAAAAAATGAAATGAATAGATTTCTATGTCCAATACTTTTTTTGAAAAAATAAAATGAATAGAATGCTTTATTTGAAAAAATAAAATGAATAGATTTCTATGTCCAATGCTTTATTTGAAAAAATGAAATGAATAGATTTCTATGTCCAATACTTTTTTTGAAAAAATAAAATGAATAGATTTCTATGTCCAATGCTTTATTTGAAAAAATAAAATGAATAGATTTCTATGTCCAATGCTTTATTTGAAAAAAATGAATAGATTTCTATGTCCAATGCTTTATTTGAAAAAAACGAATAGATTTCTATGTCCAATGCTTTATTTGAAAAAAATGAATAGATTTCTATGTCCACTGCTTTATTTGAAAAAAAAGGAATAGATTTCTATGTCCAATGCTTTATTTGAAAAACATCGATGTCATATGATGAAAGTACGGGGTTGTTTAACATCATAGAAATTTACAGCACGACTTCTTTGCATAGCATTGAATAAAGGAGACATCTTCTATCTCATATTTGAACAATGAATCCATCATGTACTTGACAAGGCCAGTTTATCAGCGTCACAAGTCGGAGTACATTTTACTTAATCAATACCGAGGACATGAATCTGCCAATAACATGAGGGAATTGTACACGCATTATAGCAGTCATGGGTTGCAATCTAATGAAGAATGATAGAATTTCTGCGATTAATTACCGAGTTTGAACACATGCCAGGAACTCTGTTCCGAGACATAAGTCAAAGTCGCCCTACCATAGTATCAATCATTCAATATGCCTAAATTAAGTAGCAGGCGCCTTTGGATATGATGAGCTGTCTTAGAATTAGAGAGTTGAGTACTAGAGGCCGTTGCCACAAGAAATGACATCTTTTCGTTGGAATGTTCATCTGCTCAGTGTCCCGATTCTGAATTTTTGCAGAATTTTTCGCGCCTACCAAAAAATTCTCATAAGTCAAGTTTTCCGCTTGAATTAAGTTTACCATACAATAGCACGCTTGTTACCATAAACCATCGCTGTTATATTATGTTGATATATTGATCAATGCTTCGTTCAATTTATGATCATTTCAACATCATTTTATGATCGCTTGATTTTCATGTAATACAATTCGCCAATTTTAACAAAGTATCCATGTATGTTATGACCAAGTATCAAGAAAAACCAAATATATCCAGTCAATATTGTGCATTATTGAAAATTCTAGCAGATCAGTTCAGTTTGGGGATTTTATAGGAGCACCATGGTTCATTAGTTACTTTTCGTTTCATAAGTTCTCGAAAAACTTTGTCAATGGCCTTCTGCTTCCGCTCATCTACCGTCTTTTGCTCATTCATCAAATAATCGAATTCGGCATCCTTTTCAATCAGATGCTTCAAATCAGTGCATCTTCCTGTACTTTTAGCATTTTCTTTTCTGGTCCATCAAAAGTTCAATTTTAGCTTGCTTAATTTCAATTTCTTTCAGACGCCTATCCGACCGTTTTGCCTCTTCGAGTGACGGATACATATCCTTCATATTTTGCAGTTTTTTCTTTCTCCAACCTCAGTTGCTCTGCTTTGAGCCGCTCGCTATACGCAGCGTGGGTGTTGTAAAAATATTCCATCAAACTACTAGAGATGGGCAAAGGTCTAGTGTTCCAATTCATCGCTCGTAGGCACGACTTGCTAGCAACTAAAGCCCCAGCAGTTTCTTTTCTGAGGTTCGATCTCTTCTTCGTAATTATGTCAAGCAACATGCTAAACTGCCGCTCTACATCTGCATTTGCGGGTAGAATGATAATCATCGCTCGTGCTAAATTCACCAATGTGGGGAAGTTCCTCTCAGAATCCGTGAGAGGCGAACTTTGTAGGAGTCGAGCCTCAACTTCCAATGAAGTTCTTTCTTCAGGACTGATGACACTCGGCAACAGATCAGTAGCAGTATTGACCCAATGCTCAAAGTCGGGATTCACTTCGTCTTGTGGCGCTAGAAGTCATTCCCGAAGTAATGAAGCCATTTCCGAATGGCAAGTAATCCAAAGGTTTAGCGGTGCATTTCTCGAAGAAAGCGTGTACTTGTTTCGGGAATGTTGACTGATCGCTGGCTGAAAGAGCATTAAACGATTTCCGGGCATCTGATCCAAATGAGATGTTGTAGAGACCTACCCAAATTTCATCTTTTACATCGATCTTCCAAACAGGTTTCGATAGTCTGGTCTGCTTAACTAATCGTAGAAGCCACTTTTCGATAAGAATTATCATGGAGGTACTTTTGCTAAAATTATATCCTTTGACAACAACAATAAAATCGTCAATACAGTCAATCATAAATTTAAGACCAAATCATATAATGTTACGTTTACAATGAAAAGCTCCAGATTCGCGCCTCGATCTCAAAATTCGCGCCTAAAATACCCATTTTCGCGCCAAGCGCGAATTCGCGCCATAATCGGGACACTGCCTGCTGCCTCATTTTTCAGACAGACTTGCTTCAATGCTCTTGTCTTTCATTTCGAACCTTTCATGCCCTTTTCATGAAGTTATGTGATTACTTTATTCATCTTTCATAAACTCAAATGTCTCTTTCGTAACAACAATTAAACAGCTTGAAGTCTCTGCGTAAATGCACCAGATTCAACACCAACTCCACCGATTTCTGCGGCGTCAAAAGGCAATGACACTGAGAAATTGGACATTTACATCATCAGCAAATCATCTATTACTCAATCTCATCTTCATCATCGCAAGCAAATTAACATAAGATGGACCGGTCAACGGATAATAACTGGCTCTTGAAAGAAATATCGACAGCCATACAGACCGTCAATTACGTGAAACCATTATTGTCTTACATCTGTTCATTTATCCAGCAGATTGTTTGAAACTGTCACTCAATACCATACACCATCAGAGAAGTTTCAGGAAAAAATCAAAAAATTATTTCTTGCACGATGCATTTCGTCCACTATTATTCAAGTGCAAACATGGACTGAATGTAAAATACAAAATCTGAAATCATATATACTTCTACAGTAATAAATCTTCGCATTCAATTGTAAAAACAAGATCCTCTCCTCCCTGGAGTTTTATTGCAGTTAAGAAAATTAAAATAAAAATAAGTAATTGCTAAAACACCCACTATAGTAATAAATCTGTAAGCAAAATTGAGAGCATGCAAACCAATGATCTATCAGACTTAAGAGATATGAACTTATTAGTGTTAGTTATGAACCTTTTATAACAATTACGCAAATAACCTAGATATTAAAAGAAGCAAAACAGAGACTAAAGCTAGCAAGGTAAGTGAAGGGTGGAAATGAAACATGAGTCACAAGTCGGAATAGAACAAATAGAACATAAGTCAAAAGTCAAAAGTTGTTTATTTCCAAAAACATTGGAAAACAATATTACAATTTTGAGGTATATACTCGCATATTGGTTGAATATATTCCAATACAGCGTGCGGTCAGTGCTGTAGAAAAAAATTAAGCAGATCAGGAAGGAGAGGAATCAATAATTGAGCATTTATTTAGATTTCAGATTCTTTGTGGTGAATTCTTTCTTTTATGACCATGCGTAACTCGTTGGTTTTTTTAGAAATCTTGCGATGGATTTTAAATGCTTTGGAGTCAAGGTATTCATTAATTTATGAAATTCAACTATCGTGTTGCAGTAACATAACAATGGTGCAATTTGTTGCCGCATATTTTGATACAATGGACATTCTATCATAAAGTGATATAGAGTCTCCACTTTTTGATTCATTGCAAAGTTCACAAAGACGTTCTTCATATCGCAATCTGTTTCTGTAACTGCCTGTTACAAAATCTAATTTATGATTTTTTGTCCTAAATTTTAGTAACCTATCATTGCAATCGATATCAAAATTCAGATATGATTTCAAGATTTCCTCAAACTGGCATAATTCTAAATACATCAGACCAGAATGGCTCTCTTTTGCTGCAGATATCCATTTTTCCCTGTTATACTGACATATTCGGTCTTTTGTAATTCTCAAGTATGCTTTTTTATCAGCCGCTAGCTGTTCATCCCATAGCTTTGACAGGTTTAGTTTTGTAAGCAATCTGTTTTCATTTCTCATTTCCATTTCCAGAAGTCGGAATTCTCATGCAAAATAATGAGAGAGACTGCAATTCCTAATGTGTTTGTTGTTGATGTGGTAGTAAATGCTAAAATTGTTATCACTAGTTTGTCTCTCATTATTACAGATTTGCAAATGCCGTGTGATACTGCAAGAAAGAAGCTTTTAATTTCATCAAAATGAATTTGGTGGTTTTATTTATTGCTGGCTACCGTATATGCTCTACTCAGCATTCCAATCACCAGATAATCTAATAAAACCACATATAAATTCGAAACATATGTTGAATTCTACCTCTCACTTGATAGAAGAAATTAATAAAAATCAAGAACTTTTTCATGACAAACATATTTTAATTAGTTATGATGTTGAATCACTGTTCACAAACATACCTGTAAATGAAACAATTGAGCTGGCGGATAATTTAGTCTATGATAAGAATTCAACTAATAAGCCTTTGTTTGGCAGGGATGTATTTAAAAAACTGTGCCTGTTTGCCACGAGTGGTCAATTTTTATTTAATGACCAAATGTTTAAGCAGATAGATGGTGTAAGTATGGGTTCCCCCCCTTGCTCCTACACTCGCAAATCTATTTTTGTCACATATGTAACAAAATTGGATGAATGAAGAATGCAGTCCACTTTATTACGCAAGATATGTAGATGATTGCATTTGCGTTTTTGATGATATAAAGAAAGTAGAACGGTTTCACCAATTTTTAAATAGACAACACAAAAATTTAAAATTTACTGTAGATATTGGAGGCAATAGTATAGCATTCTTGGATGTTAAAATAAATATTACGAATCATTTGGAAACTATCATTTTTAGAAAAGAAACGTTCACAAATGTGCTATTAAATTTTGAAGCAAACTGTCCAAGAGCGTGGGTGGCACCGGGGTCTGGTTATTGGAATGCTGAGTAGAGCATATACGGTAGCCAGCAATTGGAATATACTTTTTAAGGTAATTTTGAAATAAATAAAAGCAACAATGAATTTTCAACAATTCGCTTCTATTATACAGCCTGCCACTTATTTCAGCGAGTAGGGGAACATAAAAAGTTCGCTATTGGCGACCATCGCATTAAGGTGCATTCACATAACACATTGCGGCTAAGTGACTTTCAAGTGCTTTGTAATATGTCATTTGCGTATGATCTCAAGATCTATGAAATGTTTCATATTCAGATGCAGAGACCATCCCTAAATGGAATTCTAGTAGATACACAATTCAATGGTATTTGTGAGGATCCGATTTCTACATTTTTTAGTCCTCCAAACTCAAGAGTACACCAACTTTTATATTTCATTGTGGAATGATTGCTGCTTCCATAATAAAGTTCATGGTTCCAAAGTGTGCATAAATGTGAAGGAGTGCAATAAACAGTCTTTATTTTTCACCGTGCGTATAATGTAGTTATCCTGTCACTTTATTTTACCTGTAAAGCATATTTTCATTATTGCACTGGTTGAATGATAGATTTCTATATTGATATATGCGATTGAATTATATAAAACCCGCCTTTTATTTAACTCATCAAACATCATAGAATTAGATTAGTCATAATGGTCATGATATCGGTGAAAAATAAAATTACCTACAAAACTCGTGCAAAGATATCCATCTTTTGCTTTCTCCTCGATCAACATTCTATGACCTCTCTCGCCTTTCGGGCTCGTGCATAGAAATGTTGACCTCGAAGAAAGCAATAAAGATGGATATTTTGCACTAGTTGGGTAAATAACTATTATTGTACTCCTTCATTGGAATACATTAGCGCATAGAAAGTTTTTCATCCTCTAAAACTGTGAATTCTGCATGGAAATCTCAAGAACTACCGCAGATATCTACAATTCTGTAACAAAGAGAGGTCGATTTTTGACAGCTATGAAATTCTGATGGCCATAGATTCTGTGAAATGTAAAGGTACGCAACTCGTCCAAAGATATTCATCTTAATTGCGTTATTCTCGGACAACAAACTATGTGCTCTTCCTTCGGGCTCGTGCATAGATATGTTGACCTCGAAAAATGCAATAAAGATGGATACTTTGCACTTGCTGCGTAAGTAACTGTTAATGACTTTCATTCAATGATACGTAGATTAATAACTACTACAGTACAGAAAAATAATGGATTTGAATTTAGAACTATTTACAGATATGCATTGTGCATGCTAAGGTGATGAGTTGCAGTATTTTCTGCTGTAATGGATCAAAGATGTCGGTGCATTAGCGATGTGCTTCCGGTTTCCGACGCCTTCATTCATCATGCGCCTGCAATTTTAGATCGGAATTCAAGCATGTAATTTCCACATGACTACCCGCATTTTCCTGTGCATGTTCATCAAGCGATTATGTAGATTTCTACTTAGGGAGGCTAAAAAGCCCCCTCCTGTCGTAGTAGTACTATCCTGATCTGCCGCACATCATCTGTACAAATAGTTAAGAAATCATTTTCTAATAACTAATGCTACTTCCATATTCTTACACAGACGGAAACTTTACTATCATAAAAATATACAGTAGTTACCATGAAAACTGGATGACTATGGAGCAACATGGATGCATCATGTCAATGCAACGATAATAATTCTTATAAATATCTTAATAATAAGATTTCTGAGAACGATAATTCTAACGAGCTTTCTATGCCTCATAGAGAGTACCTACCTCTATTCAAAGAATACCACTTTTATTCGTAAAGCTATTTTAATATCTAGAAACAAATCTATCTTGGTTTGAAGGCAACATATCAATTCTAAAAACATAGAGAGCTGCTAGACAAGTGGATGAAAATTAGCATGGATAAGTCAGATCAGGTCACAGAATTAGACAGGTCGTCTCTTCTTCCGTTTGACTAGAAGGGAAGCATTGGAACATGTAGTGTAAATGAAATGGCACAATCTCATGACTTAATACCATAGCAATCGAACAATGAGCAGCCAGTTCAACATTAAACACGCCAAATTGTACAAAGTTTCAGTGACTGTTATCAACCGGATCACACAGCAAAGAGACACAGACGATGCCAAGTTCTACAGAGAAGTTTGTGAACGTTTTTTCATGCGCCTGCTAACTTTTTTTAAAATGATCGGAGGGCCCAACATTATCGAGAAAACTTTTGAGCAATGATCTGAATTCTTCGAATCTGAAGGAGTCGTGGCGATTGGAGCATTTTGAAGGAATTCAGAGCAATCCGCAAGCGACGCACGACTATTTTTCCCATCTCTGTAAGGTATTAAATATTTCTTTTTGCCCACTTATTAAGTTCCTGCATGTGCCATCTGTTTGAATCAGTTTGCACTTCTAGCAAAGTGATATGATAAAACAATCTAATTCTGTAGATCAGGTAGATAAGAAATAAGACAAATCAATCAACGAGAACATTTGAAACCTATCTATGCCCCATTTAGAGAGCCCCAGTACATTCAATCCAGACCTAGAGATATATCTAAAGATAGAGGAATCTCTGAACTACATCGTTAGAGAATTAGCAGCGATGCCTCGTGACGACTAACTCGAGCATCGTTCTGACAATTAAATCGTTATAATTTCATGCGACAAAAATCGATCGTTTCGGACGTTGTAGCTAAGGTAGAGCTCCTCGTATGCTTACAACTGACCAAATTGATACAGCAGCAAATTGCTAGTTCTTTGATATTTTTCAATTCAATCACGTCGCAACAGGCGAGAAATTATTTATATACAAACAAGTCGAAAGAATCGCTGTTTACGGAATAACAGATTTACATTCAAAGCACCCCAAATAAGTATAGTTCAAATCCTTTCTACAACTTGCTTAAAAATCAGCAAAATAGGAACTCATACGTTTTCCCATGTGATTGTTTAACTGCAAATATTTTCCATTAATAAGTCAGCTGTTTCCAACTCAACACTGCCGAAAACAAAAGTGTCCTGGAATGACCTCAGATCAATCAAACAGATTTTGCTTTCCAACGAAGAAACAAAACCGGTGAGAAGTGTATATGTAGTAGCTATAGAATTAACAATTATTCGCAACACAACCGGCAATTGAATTTCAGATCAACCTGTAGCTCCAAATCACGTGTATAGAAGACAGAAATCAATAATACATTGCGCAGATGATCGGTTGAAATGTTGAGGATAGAAAACACGACTTGCTAGAGGTCACTGATGTTATGAATTAATCAGTTTTATTTAGCATGCGCATACGGGCAATGTAAACATGATACTGAAGAATATTTGCCGTCACGGGGATCAATCCCACTACTGTAACATGAGATACGACCGCTTACAAGCGACTGATGCCAAGATCATGTCCTTACCATTACTTATCAGTTGTCACAGCAATTATAATCAATGAATAAATATCATGTATTGTAGACACATTTAACCTTAAACCGCCGAGAGTACTATATATAGGACAAACTTGTATCTTTGTTCTATCCTAATGAAAATAATTTTTTAGCATTGGTTTCCACTATTTGACTCTTAAGGTCACACCAAAAGAATGCTTGATTTTTTTTCACGTGTGGTTCTCATTCCCGACGGTTTAAGGTTAAAAGGAGAGATAGTGTTCCAAAATCAGTAGACAGAAAACACTTGATTCACTCTTTCCTGGAGATAAGTTATTTATCTATGGCAGATTTTGAGCGTTCATTATACTGTCAAAATAAGAAATCCCATAGATCAAATCAAGACACGACACGGTCAAAAAAAAATTCGAAGGATCCAGGAAACGGAAGATGCCAAAGTTAAACAATTTCCCTAGTGGAGAATCTTGTAAATAATTAGGTAATTAAAAGTCATGAACGAATGAATATAAATTAATACTAACAACATCGAGTAACCGACTCTAGTATAGAGCAGGTACTGAAATACGTATAAAGGCAAGTCTACTCAACTGAAGACGGTAAGGGAAATAAATTAATACTTATAAACGATTTTATTTTACCCTATAAGAACTGAAATAAGAGTTCGTCATGGACCTGACGAGAAGCTAACTAAAAATAACAAAAGGTGAAAATTATAAACCTAAAAAAACAAAATTAAGTTTGCTATGTATGGAGTCATCAGGGAGGAACCACGTGCCTGCATGAAGCAAGGTTTCGGCCCCTAACCTCCAACCTATACCACATGGCGGGGCCAGGCCAACCATATCGAATGCACGACATGGAAGGTCTCTCCAAGCCTGAGGAAACATAGCAGAATATAACCGAAAATAAAATTTTTTGAAATATATTAGGACAAAAAGAAGCACTTGAAACTAGAAGATGTTTTCTTAGCCCAACATGCCAATGATGGATGGCATCTGGCGGGGCGAAAAACAACCAAACTTAAAAACGAGGAACCTTTTCTTGGAGAAGGACTTAATGCAAGAATTAACTAGCAGATTAACCTTATAACCCCGTCCTTTAAAGATATCAAAAATGCCCTTAGCTCTTGATGTGAAGGCGGAAGCATCAGATGAAATCCTGGCGAATCTGATGAGTTGGGCAGCAATGATGTTTAAGCCAGTGTTCAAAGGCTTATTACTCTCGGGAAAGTATACAGCACCACTGTGAAGCTGAACTCATCAACCTTATGATAAATCTCCGTGGTGTATTGGCCACCATCTTCGATCCTGATTTTGACATCCAAATAATTAACACATTTGTTGTTGTCTTCGCTTCTGCTAGCTAAGAGATCTACCGGGTAGATTTCAGGAAGGATCTTATCAAAATGTTTGAAGTTAAACACACAAATGTCATCGACATACCTAGTGGTACGAGAGAGAAGTTTGGCTAAGCCAAATCTCTTACTCACTGGGAGCTCCTTCACAAAATTAAACTCCCTGTAAGCCAAAAACAGGTCAGCCAAGAGCGAGCTGGAATTCACACCCATGGGTATGCCTCGAGAAATACTAGGAGTAAATCTATACTGATAAATACTAGGAACATCCATGGAATATCTTGCGTGCAATCGCATGTTAATGCACGAATATTGGAGAATGCATAGTTATGAAGTGAAACATTTTTATCCCACTGATTTCATTTTAAAAAAATATTTTCCTTAATTTATCTTCGGATGGAAATTCAAATGTAAAATGAAAATTAACTTTACAACAATATAGCCAATTTTGCATTTGCAGAGTAATTTGTTGTCTTGCTGTGTCTCCGTGCATGCAATATCCTACTCTGTACTGGGGTAAGAAACTCTATGTTGTAAATATTTATTTATATTCACACGCTCTTGACTCAAAGTAACTTAATTATTTACACGATTTTCCACTAGGTTTCTTCCATTTGCTGGATTCTTCGAAGATTTTTTCGAATTTTCGAATTCTTCAAATTTTTAACCGAGTCGTATTTTAATTTAAGCAATTGTAGATATCGCATCACTTTATTTGACTTGTAAAGCAGATTATTGCCCGCGCGGGAGATAATATTTACTGCGATGCACTGGAAGGAGCGTAATCTATACCAATTATGACTGCTCTTGTTCTGGTTTAGTATAGACTGGATTTGTGAATAGATATTTACGCTACTGGTCAGGCTAAATTTCTATTCAAATACTCCTAATAATCATAGACATGTCAATCACAATTATTCCTTGATCATCATAGCACGTCGTCAAATAAAATTCTCTACGCAACTCGAGCATAGATTACTTCATCATAGATTAAGATTAAATTAAGATATTTAAGATGTATAGCTCTTTTTATAGTTTTTGCTACAACTATATATATATATATATAGAAGGCGCTACAACTACCATCAATGGCTGCACAACAGAAAATGCGAGCGAGCATTGACATAATTGCATCTCGTGGTTGCCCATATTCTGCACTGCTAACCAGGGATAAATGCCTGCATTGTCATCTGACACAGCGGACCACCCTGAGCACACAACTTCACCCTCATTAAATGAATCCGCCACCACAAAACGTTGACATCTCACTCACCGATCTGAATGTCCAACCCCAGTCTCATCATAAAAAGTGTCCACCATGTTCACTCATGAGAGTAATGGTTCGCAGCAGGAATCCCAAGGTTGAATCAATTGTCAGGGGTCGCGAAGAGAATTGAAGAGGAGGTGCAATTCTTCACTAATCGACGTGTGAATTCCAACAGAGCAACAACAAACCAAGGAGTTCACCAAGATGTATCACTGTCGAAACAACACGCCAACATCACACACAGGAGCAAATTAGCACAAGTTTTGCGTCTCCTCTTCTGTAGTCCGATTGCTTGTAAAACAGCAGATGAAAATGATCCAGAAAGAGAAATTAACGTCGAAAATGTTGAGAAGTGTCGCAGTATCGGCGTTAGAATCTGAAAAAGACCCCTGTGTCTTGATTCAACCAGGGATAGCAGCCACACACTTCTTAGCGAAGGTCGCAGATGGATTAGAAACTAACTAGAATGATCGAGGGGTTGCCTCAATGGATCTCGGAACCCCGGTTGGTTGAGAGCAGCAGCTGCGAACTATTTGACGGTGGACGGACGAAATGGTTGGGCTGGAACTGAAACGGACGAAATAGAACGCTTATTGTCAAACAGTACAATTGAAGATCAGATCACACACACACACACCCACACTGCTGTATGAGAGATAGCGCACACGCATGCGCACACATAGAGAGCTGACGCATTGCTCATACTTGACAGTTACACACACCCAGTCCAGGGTAGCGATTCACTATTGATTAGAAATATCGATGGGAGCACAGCGAAAACCAACCAGTGATCTGTGTCGACAATCGAAAGTAATTGGCGTAAGGGGAGTTGTGTGACATTATTGTGCTGCTTCTGTATGAACCATCCAATTTTAACAGCAACTAATGACGCACAGGATATTAGAATACCGAATTACGTCGAGATGACGAAACGATTATGACAAAACTATTTAACGTCACATGTTGGAAAACTACAGAGACACAATTAAGTTCCGAAGTCATGTAATGAAAATTGCATTACAAAAGAGAATGCGCGTCATCCAGGGACTCTTCACATCTTGCATCCAACTCAAATTATGACTCAGATCATAGATATCGGCTGTCAAAGCAGCAAGGACATTCGAGACAGTGGATCCAGCGCTCATTTGAGACCAGTGCAAGCACAGATTTAGAGGAAAACCAGATTAACTGCTTTCCTTATCGCATGAAGCCTGTTTCCATCGTGCATGCGAGACACCTGTTGGCGATGAGTGAGAAGAAAGCCGGAGCATGAAACCGATACTTAAATTGACAATTTTCATTTACATCCGAGATATAAAATGGGTGGACTGATGAATTTCATTTATTCATTATTTAACCCTCAGACACCTGAGGGGGTCCGGTGGACCCCGGCCGGAGCCACATTTTTCTATTTCATTTTTTACGCTGACGATATATCAACCACTCAAGCCCATACAAAATCATCATTTCTGACAGTGAATCTGCATGTGTTATTTCATCTCAATTGAATCAGTAGAAATATGCCAGATAGGCCAAGGGGGTCCACTGTAGAAATTCCATCAGAAATTTTTGTAATCATATTAAAAATGATTTCGAACATGTTCACGATGGTGTATAAAGAGTGAAAGTCATTTATTCATTGTTTGCATCATGCTCGTAGATGTACAATGTGTTGGAAGATCGCAAAATGTGAATATTTTGCTTTCGCACATGATCTCGCGTGACTGGTTGGCCTCTATGAACAACTCGACATAAATCGATGTCCGAAATGAAAGCTATCATTATATTCATAGTTGAGCACCAAAAACTGATTGATGACGAACTTTTCACAGCAAGAATGATAAGTTTGAGATCTCCACAGCTGTTTTTGGTTCTAGAAGTACAGCAATTTTGACTCATTTTATGTCTATTTCTGATAGCTTTGGATAAATTTGAAGGAATGTACAAATGGAAAGGATCAGCTGCATGAATTAAATCATTTTCATCAAAATCAACTATCTGAGGCTTTATGGTGACACAAAATATCGTAAAGCCGCCTCCTAGTACAAATGATGCTGTACTAAATGTGGTTGACTTACAAAAACACTATATTTTCGCACGTGTTTACTGAGAAGGCTGAAAGTCACTCAAGGGATTCGTTATACCGACCTGCTACACGCAAACATCATTGTTTTACTTAAAATCAACTTTCCTTATGTTTTGATATCGATTTAAGCAGGTGAACTAAGAATATGTTAAAGGGGTCCACTGGACCCCCTCAAGTCTCTGAGGGTTTTAAGTACAGTCAATCTGCATGAGTTTAAGGCAATATGCCAGAACGAAAATGATGTTATTAAGTCAATCAGGTAGAAAGTAATTTAACTCTACTAATGTGAAATCATATCCGTAGTCTTATAAGGCTTCAATAGGAAATGGACTAGTGCAGACAGATACCATATAGTAAGGACCTTCAAACCTGATTGGAATTACTTCTACGAAGTATGACAAATTGCTTACTTCAACGTTCCTCTATTACGACTTCTACCGCTATACTGCAACGTGTGAGGAATACTTTATCAATTTGGTCAACTTTGTTCTAACGATGACGGCCGATTGGTCGTTTCAAAATTGATACCAGACCTGTCATCTGCTGTGATTGAGTAACAAGATTAAGATAAAGTTATGAAATCCTGACAAGAACGCATGGTTCGTTCTCTACGGCTTCGTATCGTATCGTATAATTTCAATTTGTATAACTCTTTGTTGTCCATATTTCGTGTTCGGTTGCGCAATTTCTAAGCTTTGTAGAGTATTATATAACACAGGTGTATCTACTCGTATAAAACTATGATTGAGAGTTTGATGCAACGGCTAATTGATGCACCACACATGACATGTCAAAGAAACTGTCAGTCAATTCCATCCTTATTAAAGAAATATGCTTCTCTCATATCAATGAGATGAATAAAAGAATATAAAACATGACAGATATTCCAGTCGGTCAGTACAATCACCAATGATATCTTTAAACGTGCATGTCAGTTTCGTCCCATCTCAACGTGGGGGAGAACTTCTCAAATTGAATGGATATTCGTTATCCTTCCACAGAAAATGTAAAAATCGCTATCACTGAAGATGTCGAGTTCGGCAATGTTGTGTGACGGCTGTTACCGAGGATAATATTTTAATCAAGACTCATGGAAGTCATGACCATGAGCCTAACAATAGCAACATAGAAATAGAACGGAAATTGGATCAAGAAAAGGAAATAGCGAGGATGGAGCCATTCAAGCCGATGAAGCGAGTATTTTCCGACGCTTTTGAAGAAAACAGTGAATTGAGTCTAACATCTGTTGAATTCCAAGCGTCAATTGCTATCTCTATCAATTAGTTGTGATATAAAACTCAGTTGAAAAGAAACAATGGAAAATAGTCATACAAGTTGATATTATGCGAAATGAGAAGACAACTTCTCTACAGGTGTCAAGAATCATTCAAAAGTTCAGCAAAACTAAGAATGAAGAAAAATGTGATGCTTAAAATGATCAAATAACTTGTAAATTGTGAGTTCATCAGCAGGAACTCGAACAAGGATTCGTGTTTTGGCCCCTGATTCCTGAACGCTCAGACCTGTTCGAGTGAGGCCCTGCATGCACAGACTCATTACACTAAATTTGAGTTTTAATTCAAATGAAACGGAAAATAAAATATACGATGAAAATTAAACATAAATAGAGGAAGCTTTTCAGACTAAAGGAAATGATACAATAAATAAACAATTAAATTGAAAGTAAATAAATAATTAAAATGATAATGAACTAATAACGCAAGAAATCGATAATAAATGGATGAATAAGACATCAAATTGAAAGAAAATGCATAATCGAAACTGTTATGGTATTACAAGTAAGAAGAGTTTGTCACAACCGGCAAAAGGACAGTTAGTACGGGAGTATGGAGTCAAGCAATCCGGAATCTGGTAATTCATATCAAAGACAATTACCAGGCAGCTTGTTTAGCAGAGGAAAACATAACTCGTTAACATGTAGTCTCTGTTCCAGTAATAATAGTCAGAGTCAAAAGTTGGTTACTGGCGATAAAGGAGAGGAAGAATAACATGTCAGAAAGTTCAGTGTCAAATATCCTGTCTGAGATCAACTTCATGCCACCACATCATTACATTACATTGTAAGTATTACTATCGGGAATGTCTTAAGCTTAAATATGTCAACATCAATAATACTCGAACACAAGTAAAACTATTGAGAAAATTAATTTGAGGATCCTTCGCATCGCGTCTTGATTTTCGGATAGCTGTGATAACAAAACATCGGAACTATCCGATAATTTTGATAATGCCATTGAAGTCCTCGTTGTTTCATCATTGCAATTATTATTGAAACTGCAATCACACGGCATTTCTTGCCCACTTATCTCCAGCGGCCGTCAATGTAAACATCTGAAAAAGGCTTCAACAGAGGGATGGAGATTTTACGGAAGTAGTTCATCTGGTCGTACCTTCATAACCAGGAAAATATTTCTTAACAGCTCAACTTCATTCCGGAGGCCTAGAAAATACAACATCAGAGAATATAAAAAACACTGCAGCAATAAATTATGTTGTAAATAATCTGATTTCAATTTCTAAAGCTCTTATTCCATCCGACTTTCTCAGCATTATGCTTGTACGTGTGTTTACTGTCATGGTATAGATTCATGGTTGCATGCTGTCGCAACATGGATACG
The DNA here is from genome assembly GCA_907163375.1 of Prostheceraeus crozeri. NCBI lineage: Eukaryota > Metazoa > Platyhelminthes > Polycladida > Euryleptidae > Prostheceraeus > Prostheceraeus crozeri. The sequence goes on from CAJQUW010007828.1 coordinate 298,973, forward strand.
ACATTTGAAATACTATCTAATGCAATGATTCTCAATCATTTTTCACACCCTTCCGATTATTGGATTTCCTTATAATTACCCCCCCCCATATTTGTTCTGTTGAACGTCATGAGTCATTGAAAAACATGTCACATCTACCTTGAGAAACTTATCAAATTCCCTCATTCGAGGCTTTTGTTCCGCAAGTCATTGCTCAAAATGAGTCTTGGGTTGGATGATTTAGGAGCAAGGCCCTTATAGAAGACTTTACTGTAGACCTTATAGAGGACGCTTTCTACAGGAAATTGCAATTACATTCTACTCAGCGATGTCGGGACGAGGAGGAGTAACTTCTTTGCTTTTGTAGTCCGGCTTGGATGCTGCCGCCATTTGCCTGTTAAATCACATAAGATGTCTCTCTACTGGTGCTGTGTCCTTGTGGTAGAGTGTTCGCTCTGCGTCCGGGAGACCTTGGTTCAATCCCTGGTGCAGTGGCCTTGTGGTAGAGTGTTCGCTCTGCGTCTGGGAGACCTTGGTTCAAACCTTGGTGCAGTGGCCTTGTGGTAGAGTGTTCGCTCTGCGTCCGGGAGACCTTGGTTCAAACCTTGGTGCAGTGGCCTTGTGGTAGAGTGTTCGCTCTGCGTCTGGGAGACCTTGGTTCAATCCCTGGTGCAGTGGCCTTGTGGTAGAGTGTTCGCTCTGCGTCCGGGAGACCTTGGTTCAAACCTTGGTTGGTGTGACCTTGTGGTAGAGTGTTCGCTCTGCGTCCGGGAGACTTGTGTTCAAACCTTGGTGGTGTGGCCTTGTGGTAGAGTGTTCGCTCTGCGTCCGGGAGACCTTGGTTCAAACCTTGGTGCAGTGTCCTTGTGGTAGAGTGTTCGCTCTGCGTCCGGGAGACCTTGGTTCAAACCTTGGTGCAGTGGCCTTGTGGTAGAGTGTTCGCTCTGCGTCCGGGAGACCTTGGTTCAAACCTTGGTGCAGTGGCCTTGTGGTAGAGTGTTCGCTCTGCGTCCGGGAGACCTTGGTTCAAACCTTGGTGGTGTGGCTTGTGGTAGAGTGTTCGCTCTGCTCCGGGAGACCTTGGTTCAAACCTTGGTGGTGTGGCCTTGTGGTAGAGTGTTCGCTCTGCGTCCGGGAGACCTTGGTTGAAACCTTAGCGCTGTGGCCTTGTGGTAGAGTGTTCGCTCTGCGTCCGGGAGACCTTGGTTCAAACCTTGGTGGTGTGGCCTTGTCGTAGAGTGTTCGCTCTGCGTCCGGGAGACCTTGGTTCAATCCCTGGTGCAGTGGCCTTGTGGTAGAGTGTTCGCTCTGCGTCCGGGAGACCTTGGTTCAAACCTTGGTGGTGTGGCCTTGTGGTAGAGTGTTCGCTCTGCGTCCGGGAGACCTTGGTTCAAACCTTGGCGCTGTGGCCTTGTGGTAGAGTGTTCGCTCTGCGTCGGGAGACCTTGGTTCAAACCTTGGTGGTGTGGCCTTGTGGTAGAGTGTTCGCTCTGCGTCCGGGGAGACCTTGGTTCAAACCGTGGGGCAGTGGCCCTGTGGTAGAGTGTTCGCTCTGCGTCCGGGAGACCTTGGTTCAAACCTTGGTGGTGTGGCCTTGTGGTAGAGTGTTCGCTCTGCGTCCGGGAGACCTTGGTTCAAACCTTGGTGGTGGCCTTGTGGTAGAGTGTTCGCTCTGCGTCCGGGAGACCTTGGTTCAAACCTTGGTGGTGTGGCCTTGTGGTAGAGTGTTCGCTCTGCGTCCGGGAGACCTTGGTTCAAACCTTGGTGGTGTGGCCTTGTGGTAGAGTGTTCGCTCTGCGTCCGGGAGACCTTGGTTCAAACCTTGGTGGTGTGGCCTTGTGGTAGAGTGTTCGCTCTGCGTCCGGGAGACCTTGGTTCAAACCTTGGTGCAGTGGCCTTGTGGTAGAGTGTTCGCTCTGCGTCCGGGAGACCTTGGTTCAAACCTTGGTGGTGTGGCCTTGTGGTAGAGTGTTCGCTCTGCGTCCGGGTGACCTTGGTTCAAACCTTGGTGGTGTGGCCTTGTGGTAGAGTGTTCGCTCTGCGTCCGGGAGACCTTGGTTCAAACCTTGGTGCAGTGGCCTTGTGGTAGAGTGTTCGCTCTGCGTCCGGGAGTTGTTGGTTCAAACCTTGGTGGTGTGGCCTTGTGGTAGAGTGTTCGCTCTGCGTCCGGGAGACCTTGGTTCAAACCTTGGTGGTGTGGCCTTGTGGTAGAGTGTTCGCTCTGCGTCCGGGAGACCTTGGTTCAAACCTTGGCGCTGTGGCCTTGTGGTAGAGTGTTCGCTCTGCGTCCGGGAGACCTTGGTTCAAACCTTGGTGGTGTGGCCTTGTGGTAGAGTGTTCGCTCTGCGTCCGGGAGACCTTGGTTCAAACCTTGGTGGTGTGGCCTTGTGGTAGAGTGTTCGCTCTGCGTCCGGGAGACCTTGGTTCAAACCTTGGCGCTGTGGCCTTGTGGTAGAGTGTTCGCTCTGTGTCCGGGAGACCTTGGTTCAAACCTTGGTGCAGTGGCCTTGTGGTAGAGTGTTCGCTCTGCGTCCGGGAGACCTTGGTTCAAACCTTGGTGCAGTGGCCTTGTGGTAGAGTGTTCGCTCTGCGTCTGGGAGACCTTGGTTCAATCCCTGGTGCAGTGGCCTTGTGGTAGAGTGTTCGCTCTGCGTCCGGGAGACCGTGGTTCAAACCTTGGTTGGTGTGACCTTGTGGTAGAGTGTTCGCTCTGCGTCCGGGAGACTTGTGTTCAAACCTTGGTGCAGTGGCCTTGTGGTAGAGTGTTCGCTCTGCATCCGGGAGACCTTGGTTCAAACCTTGGTGCAGTGTCCTTGTGGTAGAGTGTTCGCTCTGCGTCTGGGAGACCTTGGTTCAATCCCTGGTGCAGTGGCCTTGTGGTAGAGTGTTCGCTCTGCGTCCGGGAGACCGTGGTTCAAACCTTGGTGGTGTGGCCTTGTGGTAGAGTGTTCGCTCTGCGTCCGGGAGACCTTGGTTCAAACCTTGGTGGTGTGGCCTTGTGGTAGAGTGTTCGCTCTGCGTCCGGGAGACCTTGGTTCAAACCCTGGTGGTGTGGCCTTGTGGTAGAGTGTTCGCTCTGCGTCCGGGAGACCTTGGTTCAAACCTTGGTGCAGTGGCCTTGTGGTAGAGTGTTCGCTCTGCGTCAGGGAGACCTTGGTTCAAACCTTGGTGCAGTGGCCTTGTGGTAGAGTGTTCGCTCTGCGTCCGGGAGACCTTGGTTCAAACCTTGGTGCAGTGGCCTTGTGGTAGAGTGTTCGCTCTGCGTCCGGGAGACCTTGGTTCAAACCTTGGTGGTGTGGCCTTGTGGTAGAGTGTTCGCTCTGCGTCCGGGAGACCTTGGTTCAAACCTTGGTGCTGTGGCCTTGTGTAGAGTGTTCTCTCTGAGTCCCGGAGACCTTGGTTCAAGACTTAGTGCAGTGGCCTTGTGGTAGAGTGTTCGCTCTGCGTCCGGGAGACCTTGGTTCAAACCTTGGTGCAGTGTCCTTGTGGTAGAGTGTTCGCTCTGCGTCTGGGAGACCTTGGTTCAATCCCTGGTGCAGTGGCCTTGTGGTAGAGTGTTCGCTCTGCGTCCGGGAGACCGTGGTTCAAAACCTTGGTTGGTGTGACCTTGTGGTAGAGTGTTCGCTCTGCGTCCGGGAGTTGTTGGTTCAAACCTTGGTGGTGTGGCCTTGTGGTAGAGTGTTCGCTCTGCGTCCGGGAGACCTTGGTTCAAACCTTGGCGCTGTGGCCTTGTGGTAGAGTGTTCGCTCTGCGTCCGGGAGACCTTGGTTCAAACCTTGGTGGTGTGGCCTTGTGGTAGAGTGTTCGCTCTGCGTCCGGGAGACCTTGGTTCAAACCTTGGTGGTGTGGCCTTGTGGTAGAGTGTTCGCTCTGCGTCCGGGAGACCTTGGTTCAAACCTTGGTGCAGTGGCCTTGTGGTAGAGTGTTCGCTCTGCGTCCGGGAGACCTTGGTTCAAACCTTGGTGGTGTGGCCTTGTGGTAGAGTGTTCGCTCTGCGTCCGGGAGACCTTGGTTCAAACCTTGGTGGTGTGGCCTTGTGGTAGAGTGTTCGCTCTGCGTCCGGGAGACCTTGGTTCAAACCTTGGTGCAGTGGCCTTGTGGTAGAGTGTTCGCTCTGCGTCCGGGAGTTGTTGGTTCAAACCTTGGTGGTGTGGCCTTGTGGTAGAGTGTTCGCTCTGCGTCCGGGAGACCTTGGTTCAAACCTTGGTGGTGTGGCCTTGTGGTAGAGTGTTCGCTCTGCGTCCGGGAGACCTTGGTTCAAACCTTGGCGCTGTGGCCTTGTGGTAGAGTGTTCGCTCTGCGTCCGGGAGACCTTGGTTCAAACCTTGGTGGTGTGGCCTTGTGGTAGAGTGTTCGCTCTGCGTCCGGGAGACCTTGGTTCAAACCTTGGTGGTGTGGCCTTGTGGTAGAGTGTTCGCTCTGCGTCCGGGAGACCTTGGTTCAAACCTTGGCGCTGTGGCCTTGTGGTAGAGTGTTCGCTCTGTGTCCGGGAGACCTTGGTTCAAACCTTGGTGCAGTGGCCTTGTGGTAGAGTGTTCGCTCTGCGTCCGGGAGACCTTGGTTCAAACCTTGGCGCTGTGGCCTTGTGGTAGAGTGTTCGCTCTGCGTCCGGGAGACCTTGGTTCAAACCTTGGTGGTGTGGCCTTGTGGTAGAGTGTTCGCTCTGCGTCCGGGAGACCTTGGTTCAAACCTTGGTGGTGTGGCCTTGTGGTAGAGTGTTCGCTCTGCGTCCGGGAGACCTTGGTTCAATCCCTGGTGCAGTGGCCTTGTGGTAGAGTGTTCGCTCTGCGTCTGGGAGACCTTGGTTCAAACCTTGGTGCAGTGGCCTTGTGGTAGAGTGTTCGCTCTGCGTCCGGGAGACCTTGGTTCAAACCTTGGTGCAGTGGCCTTGTGGTAGAGTGTTCGCTCTGCGTCCGGGAGACCTTGGTTCAATCCCTGGTGCAGTGGCCTTGTGGTAGAGTGTTCGCTCTGCGTCCGGGAGACCGTGGTTCAAACCTTGGTTGGTGTGACCTTGTGGTAGAGTGTTCGCTCTGCGTCCGGGAGACTTGTGTTCAAACCTTGGTGCAGTGGCCTTGTGGTAGAGTGTTCGCTCTGCATCCGGGAGACCTTGGTTCAAACCTTGGTGCAGTGTCCTTGTGGTAGAGTGTTCGCTCTGCGTCCGGGAGACCTTGGTTCAAACCTTGGTGCAGTGGCCTTGTGGTAGAGTGTTCGCTCTGCGTCCGGGAGACCTTGGTTCAAACCTTGGTGCAGTGGCCTTGTGGTAGAGTGTTCGCTCTGTGTCCGGGAGACCTTGGTTCAAACCTTGGTGGTGTGGCCTTGTGGTAGAGTGTTCGCTCTGCGTCCGGGAGACCTTGGTTCAAACCTTGGTGGTGTGGCCTTGTGGTAGAGTGTTCGCTCTGCGTCCGGGAGACCTTGGTTCAAACCTTAGCGCTGTGGCCTTGTGGTAGAGTGTTCGCTCTGCGTCCGGGAGACCTTGGTTCAAACCTTGGTGGTGTGGCCTTGTGGTAGAGTGTTCGCTCTGCGTCCGGGAGACCTTGGTTCAATCCCTGGTGCAGTGGCCTTGTGGTAGAGTGTTCGCTCTGCGTCCGGGAGACCGTGGTTCAAACCTTGGTTGGTGTGACCTTGTGGTAGAGTGTTCGCTCTGCGTCCGGGAGACCGTGGTTCAAACCTTGGTTGGTGTGACCTTGTGGTAGAGTGTTCGCTCTGCGTCGGGGAGTTGTTGGTTCAAACCTTGGTGGTGTGTCCTTGTGGTAGAGTGTTCGCTCTGCGTCCGGGAGACCTTGTTTCAAACCTTGGTGCAGTGGCCTTGTGGTAGAGTGTTCGCTCTGTGTCCGGGAGACCTTGGTTCAATCCCTGGTGCAGTGGCCTTGTGGTAGTGTTCGCTCTGTGTCCGGGAGACCTTGGTTCAAACCTTGGTGGTGTGGCCTTGTGGTAGTGTTCGCTCTGCGTCCGGGAGACCTTGGTTCAAACCTTGGTGGTGTGGCCTTGTGGTAGAGTGTTCGCTCTGCGTCCGGGAGACCTTGGTTCAAACCTTGGTGGTGTGGCCTTGTGGTAGAGTGTTCGCTCTGCGTCCGGGAGACCTTGGTTCAAACCTTGGCGCTGTGGCCTTGTGGTAGAGTGTTCGCTCTGCGTCCGGGAGACCTTGGTTCAAACCTTGGTGGTGTGGCCTTGTGGTAGAGTGTTCGCTCTGCGTCCGGGAGACCTTGGTTCAAACCTTGGTGGTGTGGCCTTGTGGTAGAGTGTTCGCTCTGCGTCCGGGAGACCTTGGTTCAAACCTTGGCGCTGTGGCCTTGTGGTAGAGTGTTCGCTCTGCGTCCGGGAGACCTTGGTTCAAACCTTGGTGGTGTGGCCTTGTGGTAGAGTGTTCGCTCTGCGTCCGGGAGACCTTGGTTCAAACCTTGGTGGTGTGGCCTTGTGGTAGAGTGTTCGCTCTGCGTTCGGGAGACCTTGGTTCAAACCTTGGCGCTGTGGCCTTGTGGTAGAGTGTTCGCTCTGCGTCTGGGAGACCTTGGTTCAAACCTTGGTGGTGTGGCCTTGTGGTAGAGTGTTCGCTCTGCGTCCGGGAGTTGTTGGTTCAAACCTTGGCGCTGTGGCCTTGTGGTAGAGTGTTCGCTCTGCGTCCGGGAGACCTTGGTTCAAACCTTGGCGCTGTGGCCTTGTGGTAGAGTGTTCGCTCTGCGTCCGGGAGACCTTGGTTCAAACCTAGGATTTTTAAAACAGGTACACTCTGCATTCTTGTTAAACACTCAGCACAAAAAGAATGAGAGTGGATTAATAATAACTCGGCCACATGGAAGAGAGGCTCCGTGCCTAATGTGCTTCCGAGTATAAACAAGGTTCATTTACTTTGATCCTAATAATATTGCAGACTTTGTTGGAGGGATCCTTGATCTGCGATCTTAGCGACTGAAAAGGGTGATTTCTAAGGTGAGTCACATTAATGCTGCATGAATAACCGGTCTAACCTTGGGCCGCTGTGCATGAACCGCAACTAGCAACTCATTGTCCCCAAGGGGGTCCACATGTGCCACGGTTGAGAAACACTGATATCAGAGAAGCTGACCTATCTAGACAGATTCGTTAAAAGATGAACGAGCGGCATTCTTCAGCATGTATGAGTCATCCTAGTATGGGATCAGCACCGAATATTTAAACAATAACTTTGCTACGGAATAACTTAGATAGTGCTTGCAAGATTTCGAAACTACATAAGCGAGAAACCTGATGAAGGAAGAAGACTTCTTGAACTTGCTAGTTCTACAGAATTTTCGAGGCTTCGAAAACATCCATGTTTGGCAATACAGTAGGGCGAATTTGTAAAGAGTGGGCATGAAAACTTGTTTTTGCTGACCTCATCTCCACATCCAGACCATAGTTCTTTATAAAGATGACGCTGTTGCAAGAATGACTCTTGTGTGGTACACCTTCTATCAATTTTAGTGCAATGATCAAAATTCGTGCCTTGAGGCGCTCCACATTTGACAGACTATCAGTTCGAAATATGGTTATGTGATGATGTAAATATCACAGTGACTGGTGAGATCAGATGTCCAGCGCCCACAAATGTCCTACATTATTGCCCTCAAAAATCCATGTCAATGTTAAAATTGAAATTGTCTGATCAGCAATGCTATGAACGCACATGCAGATACACGCTGATTGAGATTTCAAAAATGTCTTTCACATGCATAGACAGATAAATCATCATTACGGGACACATTGATGTCTTCTGTTTGCCACATTGTACCATAGCTCAATTGCGCACAATATCTTTCACATGCATTGATACAGATATCATCATTACGGGACACATTGATGTCTTCTGTTTGCCACATTGTACCATAGCTCAATTGCGCACAATATCTTTCACATGCATTGATACAGATATCATCATTACGGGATACAATGTTGCCTTCTGTTTGCCACATTGTACCATAGCTCAATTGCGTACAATATCTTTCACATGCATTGATACAGATATCATCATTACGGGATACAATGTTGCCTTCTGTTTGCCACATTGTACCATAGCTCTCAAATTGCGTAACAATATCTTTCACATGCATTGATACAGATATCATCATTACGGGATACTATGTTGCCTTCTGTTTGCCACATTGTACCATAGCTCAATTGCGCACAATATCTTTCACATGCATTGATACAGATATCATCATTACGGGATACAATGTTGCCTTCTGTTTGCCACATTGTACCATAGCTCAATTGCGCACAATATCTTTCACATGCATTGATACAGATATCATCATTACGGGATACAATGTTGCCTTCTGTTTGCCACATTGTACCATAGCTCAATTGCGTACAATATCTTTCACATGCATTGATACAGATATCATCATTACGGGATACAATGTTGCCTTCTGTTTGCCACATTGTACCATAGCTCAATTGCGCACAATATCTTTCACATGCATTGATACAGATATCATCATTACGGGATACAATGTTGCCTTCTGTTTGCCACATTGTACCATAGCTCAATTGCGCACAATATCTTTCACATGCATTGATACAGATATCATCATTACGGGATACAATGTTGCCTTCTGTTTGCCACATTGTACCATAGCTCAATTGCGCACAATATCTTTCACATGCATTGATACAGATATCATCATTACGGGATACAATGTTGTAGACTTTACCGTCCAGCCATGAGATTTTATCTAACATAGAAATTGTTTTCCATTACTTTTAACATTAGAAATCAGTGATATTTGATGCTTACCGTCCAGCAGTGGAGGTCATTTTACTGAATCCCATAGCATTTTAACAATAGGAGAAAATAGTTCAGAGTACATACGTACTAAAGCACACAAGTACTCTGGTATAGTGCCAACTGGGACATTATGGTCACAATACCTGTGGATGAGTGCTTTCAACGTCCTAAAAGTTTGAACAATAATAAAGACAAGGTTCCAATTTGCCACTGACATGAGTTTCCGAAATTACAGGCATTTTTACATTTTTCAGAAATAACTGGAGTTGAAATATCGAAGCGCCATTGACCAGTTGGTAGGGAAATATATATATTTCTCTGTTTGATAGAAGTCTATAGGCAAACAAGTCGTTAGTCACTTTTGAGTAACTTTTCTCATGTTTGAGCCGATGAGATGTCAAAACCCTTTCACAAAAATTCATTGTATCCTGTTGAATGCAGAATTGTGAATTTGCCAAATTTATCCATTATGCTATTATTTTTCACTTGCACAATGTATTTATTCTATGAGGAATGAAGAATTCAAGCTCTGTGTGCAATAAATGAATCTATGGAAAATTAAAATTTGAATTGGCTAACCATCCAGCAATGAAAGTCATAGCTTCTGAGAGAAGTCTACAGCAATAACACTACGACACTTGAATATGTGCATCAATGTCTTATTGCTATGTACGAGTCCGCTGAAGGACTCTTCTCCGTGTCGTGGTCATTCGTTGTTGCCTTATTTTTTCCACATTGTACCATAGCTAAATAACGCACAATAAGTACTGTGCCCCAGAACTGCAGACAGACATCGGATGCTACAATATAAATGCCGACAGTTACAGAAGATTTCTGAGTCTACATTCACCGGTAAGCCATACCACTTATGACAGCGAACACCCATTTCACTCACCACGAGGCAACTTCACCTTTATATCAATTTCAAGCTTTTCAAAAGTCGATTATCAAGATCCCTTGAACACAGTCGATGTCAGTGGCAGATTCACCAAACTGATTCTGATCAATCTTCCCCTTTCATGGTTCTAAAGAAATATATCCACAACGTTTTCGCTGATAACTTTCCTTAACAACATTTAAGTCTTACAACATTTGCATAATGCGCTGAACAATTATTTTCTTTTCGTGTATATATATCCTTGTTCAATGTACTTCATCTAATAATGAGATCATTCTGATAAAATGTTTGGTGATCCTAAAGTTATCACCATTAGAGGTTCACGGATTAGTTGGTGAAATGTTTGGTCTGACGTGAGACATTATCAATCAGAATGTTCTTGAAAAGTGAAAAATCAGCAATAGTCGCGGTGTTCTGTCAACAGGTATTCAAGGACTAGAATGGATTGATAAATGATTAATTATGCTCAGATTATCATAAAATTTTTAAACAAATATTCTGAAAAATCTAATGAAATCGAATGGCGACATTTAATCTTCTGACTATTCTAAATAAATTGGTAATCGAAGTGATTGAATCAATACCAGAATTTATTTTAAGGAGGAAACGTACGAGGATTGCTTATGATCTTAAACCTGTCTTAACGGTGGCAAGAATACGTTGAGTCACGTTGCTTACACACTTCCACTATTCTACAAATAGCATGTATGTTGAATGCAACGCGCTAACAAAATCCATGACGTCTATATCGCTTCTGATCGCCGAGTTAATGCATGTTATTATATTTGCATGAGTAAAAAGTCTGTCTCAATCATTGGTCTTTCATCAAATCTCGTTGCAATCATTGTTGTGACTAAGATGAATAGTTGTCCAAAAATTCATGTGTTGTAAAACAATCAGATGTTGATGACAAGTTCTATTTTGATCTCACGTACAAGATACCAGTTACAGGCGATGCCGTTAAAAACATCATGGCTGCGATACAAATTTCAAATGTCCTCACAAGATGTAGATTGCCATCATAGCTCCAGGATTCATGCAGACATAGCTATGCATAGTCTGATAAACTTCTGATATGTCATAGATTTCTATTCATAGATATAGCTGTTGTAATGACACAGTTCACGATAATCACTACAGTGACAAAAGAGGGCACTTGAGAGCAATAACTGGAAACACTTTGTATCAAGAGAAATATACTTTTACTTGCGAGAATTGAGTATGCGCAGAATATTATGAAAATTCCATAAGAAAAGTTGCTTTAAAGCTAAGTATTGAATTTAATGAAATAATAATAAATGTGCTTCCGAATAAAAAACAAGGATATTTTTTATCATCCATTTTGTATTTTCAATTTTTTTGTCAACATATGATGGCGTTCTTTCCTAAACTATGAAACAATGCAAATTAATTCAATATCAATTGAGGAAAGCATGTGGACATGTTAAAACAAGAGATATAGTAGTATATTATTCATCATCGTTAATTTTGAGTTGAGACTGGTGTATTAACAAAGTCCTAAATAGGCCTTATCGGGTCTTTCCCACTGATATGACTTCGATCTCACCTTTGCTTAGTTATGCATGCTTCTTATCTGGTTGCTTGTACTTGAGATCCTCCATTATATATTCGACTCCTCTGCACGTACAGCACACTTCTATAAATCAAATCATTATGATGCACTTGCAAATCGATTTTCAGCGCATTCTTTACTTGTTACTATTATAAAGGTCTTCTTTTGTTGAAAAATTGCTGATTTCTCTCAATGTCAATTGAATCAATGATCTGATGAAATATTTTATAAGACTATCAAGAAGAAAGCGTAGTTTCATCCTACCTGAAGAAATAAATATCATCCTTAACATAAATATCACGATAAATCATAAGTATAGATGTCTTACATGAATTCCTTGTCATATTTGTTGATTTAAAAAAAAATGATTCGCTCCCTTACAATTACTACTTTTTATCTCTTTAAAACGTAATAACCCGATGCGTTTCGTCTTGAAAAACCGACGATAATCGTCTTTTTAGATGTATGTATTTTCAAATGTATAACAGACCGAACCATTCAGACATTGCCTTAGGAAGGACAGTTATTTCCCACGACATGTTACAGATATGGTAATTTTGTAAGATGCAGAGAACAGCATGTTCCAGAACACTGTTAAAATTCCAACGAGGAATCAAAACCTCTAAACATCAACAAATCAGCCTTGTATGCTTTACATTAGTTACCCATTCGACAGCGCATTGTCTTCAAACTAGCGGTACTCGTGTATAAAACCCTGCACAGCAAATGCCCGGAATACCTCTCGCGGATTTGTCATGTTGTTGTCGTTTCTGCAGGTTGTCGCCTTCGTTCTTCCGATATACTTGCGGGTGCTACTCGGAAAGTCCATTCTAACCTTAGTGATCGCGCCTTTGCTGCTGCAGGACCACGAGTGTGGAACAGTCCTCCTGCACATATTCGGGACATCGAACTGTCTTTCTGATCATCTTGTAAACCTCTAAATGCTCATCTATTTCATGTTCATGTACAGAGTGCACATAACAGCGCCTACAAACATCCATTTATAATAGTACGTCTTGGAAATATGATAATTGAAATGAATATGATAATTGAGATAATAATTTGATAATTGTGAATTAAATATGATGATTGATTGATTTAAAAATAATGAAAAGATGAATTTAGGCTTATCTGATGACGGCTTTCAGCCGTATAGACACGACCAAAAAAGAAAATAACCGTTTGATAAGCCTAAATCAATAAAGTTGTCATTAGAATTCGTCTGTGATAGCTGCAATAGAAAAAAGAATAAATCAAAGCAGAAATATATTGTATGAACGAGTTACGACAGGACCATACAAAAGACTGCAAAACACAGTAAAGCATGAAGTAGAAAATAAAGATCGTTGCCAATGTCACATTTGGAAACTGATCAGTCCTAAGTATAACTGCTATGATATGCATACTTTCTGAATTTAAATACATGGGCGACCTTTCCGTTTTCGCTACAGTGAACATGAGTGTGTTCACACACAAAGATAGGAAAAGTGCTTTGAGTGATCATCATTTGAGACATCATATCGCTGAAATGATGGAGATCAATGATTCTGACTGTCACATTTTAGATAGGCAGAAATCTGCGATATCCACTAAGACGGTTGAATCTGTATTCATGCAAGTAACTTTCAGATGTACATCTCTCTGATAACGCTTTATCAAACTTAGGACATCAGATGAAGTGAAATCTTAGTTTGAATGGCTGAAGAGAGAAGAGACTATCGAGATTTCACTAGCCATCTGATAGTCGCATATTTTCACAGCATCTGTAAAAAATCGGTCCCCGTCCCATTTTACGTTTCAAATCCGCAGTACCTCTGATGATGGAAGAAATGCATTTGAAGTGATTCAGAAAGAGGTTATAGAACGACATGTCTGACTGACATCACACGAAATCTCTGGACTATTGAAAGGAAAATTACTGTGGTCGCAATGGCTTCGTTTTCGATATGCGTGTAAGTGGGTGGGTTGCGTTAGGAGGTCTTGTGATATGAAACACTCTAGAGAATATACTAGTTCAGAGTTAACAATGACTGGTGATCAAAATCTTCATTACATCATTTAAAACAACAACAATTAAACATAATGGCATACGTAACTCTGATGTGACTAAAACTTGCTACTATCTAAAATTTAAGTAATATGCTATGAAAGCGTTTAAGAATTTGTTGTAAAAATGTAGATTGGAGGTGCCTGTGTACTACCATACCTCAAAAGAAGAAATCATGACGTTTGGGGAAAATGCCGACTAAAAATAGACGCCTCAACGGCAAGCATCTGTTTTCATTGGAATAGGAGGTATTTCGCACGCTCGAACATATTTGGAACGCATCTCATGTTGAAGGTTTCTATGGTCGGTACCGGTACCTCGACAATGTGCTTTACTAATATGCGGAAAGGTAGGCTGCTAGATGCTCCTATGAGCTATTGGAGAAAAAGTACTGATAGTAGACAGACTCCCAAATGTATATAACGGAGCAGACAACAGCAAGAACAATGTGCGCATGTGTCCCATCCATCATAGGAACGCCTTTCATGGATACCAAGCATACAACTTTATATTGCAGACCATAGAGTAAGTATATTAGGTAGAGTGGTAACTCCGCATTTAGTAAATCCCCAATGTGTATACACTTTCGATTTTATTAAATGAACTCGTGGGGGACACAGTCGGAATTGTTTCCAAATGTGAGATATGGATGTTTATGCAGTTTATGCAGAAATTACAACAGAACTGACTGATCATGATAGTATAATACAGAAGGAAATGATGTTATTTTACAGATCCTCCGTGTCATGACATCATTGGAGAGGAAATGTATATTAAATTAGCAACTCGATCACCTGCTACTGCTTTCATGCTGAACCTCAAGAGAATCTTCTTAAGCGTGATCAACCTGCCACTGGCAGGGCAAAATCACATAATCAAAGACAATGATTTCAATTAACTTTGAAAGATGTAAATGGGTCCACATCACTATTCAGATTCAAGAAATGAAACATGATTTTAGTGAATCATAAATTCATGCCGATGAAAATTGAATTAAAAACATATGTTCAGCCACGACAGCACAATAAAATCTCGACTTTTTCATGAAGACTTCCATTATAATACAATTCATGAAATCCCTTTGCAAATCAGCTTTATTTCCGCTTAGTTAGGATGCTTTTAACAAATACTCATTCCTCTTGATATCCAATTTGTTTTATACTACTTACAAGGGTGCGTCATCTCGGTAGTATTTAAATTGGCAAAATTTTGACTTTTTCAAAACTGTTCAAATAATTTTTTGGACCACGGGAACGCAATCTCCGAAAAAAATGAATCTTTTGATATAAAATTTTTCAATGTATACAGATACTTTTTTTGAGTCGAGACTCTACCTATATATCCCTACTCTATGTTGCAGACTTTTCACAGGAAACTGAAAATATTTTTCACAGTAGGCCAGGATATATTCAGGCTGCATGAGTCGAATACTATGCCAGCCAATTTTAAAACCTCATGAGTTATCCGCCGGCATCATGCGATGCAGGAGTCATTGAGTGAAGCTCCGGCAACAAGATTACTCTACCAGGGATCCGTCATTCGTGGCGCAGTCTGTTTCCCAGATGCATATGAGAATATCCTTTACAAGAACACCAATATTATAACTTTGCCAAAAATTCTCCGATGATAGAGAACAGCGCAAGCCTAGGATAATCGAGTGTGATCCCTATGCTTTATGGGATCTGACTGGTCAACTGATAGTTATTGTGGAAAATAGGAAAATGAGAGTAAGAAATCGTGTGCGAATAAATCCTCGGTAGAAACATCGATAGGACAAAAATGAAGCTGTAATCGGCAATTTCTGAAAAATAGGTTTTTTGAGAATTGAACAAAAATTTGATCCACCATTCAGCCAACAAGAATTTTGCCTACATTTTTTATCACATACACAACGATTTTAGAGACCAGGGCAAACACATGGACCCATAAACTGTAGATCAACAGTATGACCACCTAAATATGACGAATGACTTTAAAATTTTTATTTCTTAAAATAATCAACAGCCCCATGTATAATTTTTATTTCAAGAGAATAAAAATGTGAATTGAAAATTCTCAGGATTCGTAACCGCGGAGGTTTAAATTATGCATCTTCTTGCAATAATAGGCAACATAAAGTAATTTTTCATCAACAAATTTTGATGCATCAAGGATCAAACTTGTGGAAGTTGAAGCGATAATTTATAAAGCTAGAGCTAAGTCATCTGGAGGGCCGAGCGGTATTACGTATACAGTCTACAAAAACTGGAAGAAGTTAACTAACTGCCTATGGATAACAGTAGCAAGAGTGTGGGAATTTGGAGAGATACCCAAATCTTGGTCTGTGGCAGATGGTATACATATACCTAAGGAGAGCAATGCAGCCACTCTAGGTCAATTCCGACCGATTTCGTTGTTGAATATGGAGGGAAAAGCATTCTTCAGTGTGGTGGCGAGGCGTTTGACTAAGTTCCTGCTCGCCAACGGTTTTGCAGAAACGAGCATTTAAAAATCTGGTTTCCCTGGTTGTTTGGAACACGTCTCAACAATATGGAATTGGTTGAGGCTGGCGAAGCTTGAGGGTAAAGAATAAAGATGTCCATGTCGTCTGACTGGATTTGGGCAACGCCTATGGATCTGTGCCTCAAAGCATCATTTAGTTCGCCATTGAATTTTTTCACGTGCCTCAAAAGCTAAACGAATGTATCACCAGTTATTTCGATATATTCCGTTTCCGGTTCACCACCAATGACGGCGTGACTAGTTTATGTCGGCTAGAAAAGGGAATTGCTATGGAGTGTGCTATTTCTCCCATCCTGCTTGTCCTGGTCATGGAAATGTTTATCATTAGTAGCGGCAACAGGAACAATATGAAGACTTTCATGGACGATTTGACGGTCATAGAAAATTATTCCAGGCGTGTCTCACATATTGTCTCATAGTTTTTTCAATGTCTTCTACGTAGAAATCTACACAATCATTTGATGTACACTGTTGCCCGGAAAAGGCGGGCAAATTTTTTGTTTCAGTTTGCTGGTTACGTTTTTGTTTTCGTTTGTTCGGTTCCTGTTTTGCAACCGAAGAGTTTTCTTCACAGCTATTGTTGGGTATGACGATAAGACTTTTGTTTTCTCCAGATGAAAGCTGAATACTAAGCTCGCGGAAGTCTTTATCACGCCTTTTTCTCTAGTATCAATATAACAAGAATTCTTGTGACCAGTGATGAGCATGATATCTCTGTTCCTTCAACACTGTAACGACAGTGACACGAATACAATAAATCTGGAAGTGGACTGATTCACGAAAAAATCAAGAAGAGAATCATCGACTCCACTTATCATGCCTCGAGGAAAATTGTCTGAATTTATCATTGTCACCTTCTGGTGTCGGACTGTCTCCTTCCACGGATCTTGAAATTTATTCAAAATTGGTACTATGTAAATTTTGAAATATTTGTATTGATATGGTTATTGGTTTGAACCATAGACTTCTGTATGAATCATGTCATCTTCTGTCATGATTGTCATCATCATCTATGATTAATGTTTCAAGCGCGATCTTTGAACTCGCTGAACTATGAGACAATAGAAATATAGCAGGCCTGCAAGAAATCTCATATTTCTGCTTTCAAAAAGTCTGCAATATTGCTATATTCTCAACAGGTTGCGTGAACTTGTTGGGTGGTGTGGGATGAAATTTAAGACATGAAATATAAGAGGAGTAGGGCACCATCATTGCTGAAAGGCAAGATGACATAAGTGCCTTTTGATCTGGGAGGCGAGCGTATTCCGACTGTTTGAGAGACAGGAGTGAAAAGCTTGGGAAGATGGTATATGTTTCCATTGCCTGACCGTCAACAGGTAGGTGTACAACTGCAAGCGTCAGTATTGAAGTACCTGGACAAGATCAGGCGAACATCTCTACCAGGTCGGTTCAAGGTGTGGATGATACAATTTGGCATGTTCCTAAGGATTATGTGGCCTATAACGATTTCTGAGATCTCCCTATCCAGAATGCAGATAATCGAAGCCAAGGTGAGCAAAATGATGCGAAAGTGGCTTGGTGTTCCGAGAATGCTTACCAATTCTGCTCTGAACAGATTGCAATTGCCACCAAGATCTATTGTAGAGCAATTTAAGGTCACCAAGATTCGGCTGCATTCTATGTTGACTTTTTCTCGTAATGATTCCAACTGCTCAGATCCACCTCAGTTGAAAGTGGGCCGAAAGTGGGATGTGGCGGAAGTGGGATGGGCAATTATGAAGATGGCTCAACTGGGAAATTAAAGATCGCAAAATCTCATGGAACGATTGGTGGAATATGGGCCATTGACAGTCGAAGCAGAAGCTTCAATGGACCTATGATGTGTTTCCAAGCTCCGCTAATTTGGCACGATGGGGAATCCGCACGGATCCTCAGTTTCACTTGTGAGGCAGGTATGCCAATCCAGGCAGGTATGACAAAAGTCTCCTCATGTGTCTCGATGAATTGTCCCCATCTGACCAACGGCCTGTCCTAGTGCTGATCGATGCGGTAGGAAAGAGAATGATTATGGGCGAACGAACTGTTCCCTGGGAAGAAAACGTTGAGGATGCCCATGAGAGGAAAGCTGACAAATATGAAGAACTTGCCGAAGGGATTCGGAAACAAGGGTGGAAATGTGAGCTCATGCCCTTTGAAGTGGGATGCCGCGGTTTCGTTGCTCCATCAGTGAGGAAATTTCTTGCGAAAGCCGGTGTTAAAAGCGGAAAGATCACCATCTATAAGTTGAGTGCAAAGGCGGAAGAAGGTAGAAGCTCTGTGTTAAGGACCTGTGAACAGCGAGCTGTTGCGGACACTACGTCCTGAGATACTGAGCTTAATGGTTCGAAATCTCGCTGACGGATGACGCTCAGCTGATGACTCAGATCCTTTATAGGTGCAGCAGTTGCTGTTTCACATGAAAAAATGCTTACTGCCTGCCACGAAAGCAATGGGAACAATCAGCTTGAAAAAGGCGACTGACAAAGATTGAGACAAGGAATTGAGTGAATGGCAAAATGGTCATTGGCATTCACTAAAATCCGTTGTGGATAGTGGACCTGGGCATGACAATTGTTCGCAATTGGTGAAAACCCCCAGTATGGCTGATGTAAGCCTTGACAAAAACGTCACAAAAATGCAATTATCTCTGATCAGCCAGCACTGCTGGTCGAAAGATCTCGGCAATTTGAAGAAAAGAAATGACGTGTTTGTCTTAAGGGGTTTCTTCCCCAGCCATACTGGGGTTTCTCACCAATTGTGAACAACTAAAATCCGTGATGGATAATTCTTTTGCATATGCGATGCACTGAATAATACAAAGATGTAAAACCTACGTAGGTCAGAACGATCTTATTGACAACCTATGCAACACGGAAAACACAACTTCTTCAGGTGGGGAGTTTTAAAATGTGAATAAGGGAAGCTTGACTTGATTAGGAAGAGTATTTTCTATTAATTTAAAGCTTTCGGAACTTTGACGTCCCGAAGGTGGTCGATAACACAATAGTTTGACTTGTTTTTGACTTTTGACGTTTCCTAGTTTGCAGATAAATGGATTTAGTAGGCCTTTTGGAATCACCAGTCATGATTGACACGCGCATCAATAGGCGACGAGCTACGATTAATACAACAATTATGAAAAAATTATCATGCTAATATACATTTCCGAAGTCCTTGCTAAATAAGGATGGCCATTAGCTCCTAAACTAAATATTTCAAATTATAGGTTAGAATATCTGCACGAGCTCAGTTTTATCCGTCACAAATGCGAAAGAGAATAGACTGAATGATGATAATCTTCCGTTGTGCAATAATGTATTAAAACAATTTTTTTCTCCGTTTGAAAAGCTAAAATATATAACTTTTCGGTACCGGTTAGAAATCAATCATACATACAAAAACGAGCCACGTGGATTGCGTTGTGAAGCAGGAGAAACAATACTTCGTTTAGTAAATTGCCTTTTTTACTTCCAGTAAAGTCTTCATAGACAATAATCCAAGATTTCAACGTTAGGAAGTAAGTTGATGTGTAGGTACTGAATTTTGTGTCTGAAAGGTAATGGGTATTGCGAACTTCTTACAACTGAAAATTGTCAAACATCATATTCGTTGTTCTCCCTACATCTAAATTTCCCACTCCGATTGTAAATCAATGCACAATATACTTTAATGATGCAACTAAGATTTCTCCGATAGAAATGATTCGATGTAAACGGCAAATCTAAACAGTAAATCTGAAACTAGTTCTCGCAAAACGAGTCAATGAAAATGACACAAGTTTTTAGAAATTTCTTCAGAATTCAACAAGAATTTCGCTTGATATCCTGGTTCTTTTATGGTCAAGCAGAACATTAATAATATTGAATAGATTATACATGAACGAAGAACAGAATTGTTAAAAAAATTTTTGCAGCGACCTGAAAGGACACGAGGCACCGATAGTGAGCTGAACATGTGCAGAAAGAATTTTTAAAGAAATTCTGTATGAGTTCCTTCACAGCAATTAGCATATTTAAAGTAGTATGAAAATAATATTTACTTTTGGTGATTTGTAGTTCTAAAGGTTGCCCTATCCTCCTATCCACTCCAATGAATGACTTTCAATCAGCAGAGATACAAGGTACATGAATGCATTTATGCCCTTTCGTTTATGATGGACCTAACGGTGCAATTCAAAATGAAAATTCAATTTTTTGCGCATAATTCAATTAATTGTAAAATTTAATTGAATTGATTGAATGGCTTTAATTCTCTATGAACATCGAAGCTTATCGCACGTTGTCCACCGTGGGCAGATGACAGGCTAGGCTAGCACAAGATCTGTTGACAATCCTGCTATATAAACTGGTTGATATTCAATAGTAAGACCAACACAACCACAGAAAGACAACAACGACCGCGCATGTTTCCATAACCACCTGCATTAATCCTTCAAGTTCACCAAGGCCCACACAGACAAATACCTCGAAAAGGAAAGAGGGACGTAACGCTTCTAACAATTCACTCTACGATGCTAGATCGACGCCGATTAAGCATTATATTATAGTGCTCTTGACAGCTACATAATCATAGAAAAAAATGGAACATGCAGATCAAATGCATCCTCTATCATAAGCCCCTCATTCCCTAAGAGAATGGTGTATTATCCTATTAAACAATATTTTCAGGCAGCCAAATTTATGAACCAAGGACCTCTTCAGCTAAAGCTAGCTTCAGCAATGTGACCAGCACGGAGTTAAATGCAAGTTGTGGTGCATGGAAGCTGGGTATGTTTTGATACATCTGCAGAATGAGAGACGAGCGCTGGTGAATTTCGTCATGTTTGGCATGCAGACTGAATTTTGCGTTTAAATATGCTGATAAAAGTTATATTATATGACCTTAGATTTGAATTCAACCTGTCACAGCTGATAAATGTTAGCATCAGCGACATAACGCGGATAGGCTATCATCTATTCAGTTTCATGCGAATAAGTTGCCATCATGACTGCAGACGGTAACAAGAATGGTGATTCCATGGAATCGTTCTCCAGATCAGTAAGTTCAAATGTGTATATTCTTCCATTATTGATTCATATTCAGTTTCAATTGAACTGAACTTAAAATTTTTTGCTCATGTCGAAGTGATTTCATAGCAGAATTTTCTTCAGGCAGCTGCATGTGTGATGGATTTAGTTCCAATGATTAGTGTGCACATAATTGTGGGACATAGGTGTATCTGACCTAGGATGGTCGATGCTGCACAATTATTTGCATGCCTGCTTCAAAGATGTTTATTTGCAAAACGTTACATAAATAATTTGGCAAAAAATCAACACATTTTTCTAATGTTGTCTTCGTGTCGAAGTCCTGGTTTAATTTTTGTTGAGGATGTGGCATTCTAGGCCTCATGCTTTAAAGATTGTTTTGGTAGGAATTACGTTTAAGTGGTCATTTGTTGTCAGTAGGCACCAGACGACCGAGTGTTTTACCAAAATTTTCAACAGCAAGAACTAGCCATCAGCTTTTTGCTGATGTTCAGTTTTTAAGATTTGTTGACCTTGCAAAAACAAGCAGCACAGATCAATGAAGATTGTTGCCAAAAATCATCTTGATTCTTAAACTTCGTTGAACCTGCATATATGCCTAACACCACGGAAAATATTTTGCTTATTAGTACGCTAATTGATAGAGCTTTGTGTCGAGTAAATTGTAGACAGCTGACTTAAAAATTTCATGATATGCAGTGTAAAGTATAGATGATATATATACTTATATTATGCTCATATATATTATACATAATATAAAGTAGATATTCACCATTGAATTAGACTTTTGTGAAGCTAATAAATGATGCATTTTTAGAATTTCGACAAAATTTAATACAACTTCACTAAACTTGTAGGCCTACTTTAATCTGATTTTGTCATGCTTAATATCTCAATGATAAACTGCGCACGAATGAATACACCTAACTAGACCTGCATTTACGCCAAAGCGTTCAAGTTTGGTTTTATACAATGCTTGTACTGGCATCTACAGTAATATTTACCGGGAAATTTTTATCAAGATCGGCACATCCGCTCACTAGCAAAATCTCCTCCCATATTCAGCTATTGGGTGATTCATCATTTTTCTCGATTGAGGTCATATTTCGAATCCCAGGTCTGCAGACGTGGCTTGTCTGCACCTTCCAATCAACATACAAGTTTCTTAACACTATAGTTGCTGACGCTTGCATCCGATAAATGGATTGGAAATGCTTATCAAGTCATCAATGATGATTGAAGAGTCTTGAGGGCCGACATGATCAAGAAATTGAACTGAAGTAACAAGACAAACAGCATCTAATAAGGTGCTGTATAAGGTCATCCAACGAACGAAGAAATGCTGTCAGCTAGTCAAGTACGTAGTATGTGACATCTTAAAATGAGAATGAATTCATATGTAAAGATTTGTGGTTCTCAGAAACATATACTGGTACCTAATATTTTTCATGTTTAATAAGCACCGGTGCACATGCATAGGCTAATGTGGCAATGTGATTAATGGTATAATATCATATATCATATGCATATAATCATATTTTCAAATAACGTGTATTATCGAGGCCTCATTAATGAAACTCGTGCGGTTTAACAGATGATTAAAGAGTGTCACTGACCTGTACTTATTCTCGCATGTGGTTGTGTGTTTCCAACACTACAACTGACAATGGCCGCATCTTCCTTTCTGCCCAGCTTTTACAATAACATTTGTACCAAGCCGATCAGTGATCTTCACTGTGAGTAAAAATCTGCAGAGATTAGGGGAATGGCAAATAAATATATACAGTAATCAACCCGTGTGAGTTTGTGCGGCCAATGGTATACATGGACAGAAAGTTTTATTGTAAAACATTATATGTCGCATTTCTTCGAATAGTAGCCGCGGCTACTGTAAAAAATGGTGTTTTGGGTCGCGGATTCTCATTGAATGCCTCTACAATTCAAAGAAATGCAATATACCCAGTTCACCGAGAAAGATGTTTTCTCCATCTTTCAACCGGGCAAATTCCCCGATCCCAACACTTCTTGTACCGTCACAGTATTCATTAGCTGAAT
Source organism: Prostheceraeus crozeri (assembly GCA_907163375.1). Lineage (NCBI taxonomy): Eukaryota > Metazoa > Platyhelminthes > Polycladida > Euryleptidae > Prostheceraeus > Prostheceraeus crozeri. The sequence continues at coordinate 321,797 of CAJQUW010007828.1, forward strand.
TTTAAAATGTAATTTTTTTCGCCAACAAATTCTGGGAAAAAAATTTACCGAGTATAAAACAGTTTTCAAAATCACTCACATGATTTGGCTCTCAGACACCACCTAGATCAGTACCTACTTCTGTGGTGACATTAATGTATGAAGCTATTAGTTTGATAACCAAAATGTAAATTTTGGCATAACGTCATATGACATTTGACAATAACGAAAAACCATGGTCTTATAAATGTTATCATGCGATACTACGTGAGTTGAAAAGATAGGATAGACCAATTCAAATTACTCAATTGCTAGTAGATCTACGGATCATGCTCCCAGACTACATAATAACAGGGCTGCCAAGTGTCCGATTTTTGTCCCGGATTTTTTGTTTTATAAATTCTGATAATATTATATAAAGTCACTGAATTCTATCACTTATAAATTCATTCCTTCAATTTAGTATGCACCTGTAAGTGTGATTAACAGGAAAATAATTTCCGGTAGATCAATTCAACATCAGTCTCAAGGTAAGATCAGCAAACTTTGTCGAAATTGACAATCCAAAAACCTGTCAGAACAGCTCACCTTCAAGATTGTGTCTGTGTCCCTGTTTTTAGAACCAACAAGACCCAAAATCATTTCAATTACAAAGATCCGATTGCGAACGCAGTTAAATCAAATGTGTATCTCTACACTTGTGATCGCTGTTCTATGCGATACGTTGGCGCCATTAGACGTCATTTTGCTTATCGCATTTCGGAACATTTAGAAGGATACCCATGTCAAACTGAAATTTCTATGCATCAACATAGTCCTAAAGCTGAAAACTTCTCTGTCATTGAAATATCAAGATATCCATTGATACTGGAATCTGTTATACTGAAAGAAAAATCGGATTGGCTATCTAATGAAAGGAACAGATTAGTACCCTTGTACTTGAATTTGTCACCCTGACTCTCTTTCTCCGCAGTTTTGTCTCGAAAGCTTTTACTTTGAACTGTATTTGTATCACGCCATGAATTCTGCTTATAAGCCCCTGATGTTACCCTAACTTGTGTTTGCCGCTGAGGATGGAATGAATGTGCATTCCGAAACATGTTCGGTTGAGAGAAAACTGCTTTTCCTTCACAAAATTATTAATTGATATATGTTGAAATTATGAAGTTAATATATATAAGGGCATAAATCAAAGCAGTCCTCTTCCTAGAGAAGCATTCCAACTGGGAGCAGATGCCGGGGAGAGTATATTGAAATAATCAAAATATCTTATGAAGGGGGATTAAATGTACGACGCTCTCACACAATACGTGAAGCGTTAACTTCATCACTTCCCTTCTAGTCATCCCTCCTCCTCAGACATGGAGCCATACTACCGTGTTGCATCTACATATACATGTATATGACATTTTGTAGTGGAAGGAAAATCTTCACACATTCGTAACTTGCCTGATGAGGGTCAGTAGTATCAAACTGAGAGCTGTGGTGCTTTTTCAGATGTGCAGACTCGAATCATGGAACTTATTCACCTCCGTACCGAATTGCTCTGCTTTAGGAACTGAGCTACCGTACCAGCTACATTAAAGCGTTAAGACAATTCGATGGCAATTGACCACACGACCATGAGCTTGCAAATCCAAGCCACTAGCCACTACCATGGCATAATAATAGGGACCTGCGAATCGACAAATTTTTGGTCGAATCGAATCGATAAAAATTTGCATGGATCCACTTCGGCTTTTTAATTTTTGGTCTGCCTAGCCGAAAGATGTTGAAGATCTCGTGGATTCTTTGCATGAGTAACGAACAGGTCTTGCAAGTGCCGACTTGCTGCAAGTACTGATAGGCAGTTTTTAGTTAGCATCAAGAGACGTCACATGAGCTTTTTCTTGCTTGCGTATGTGAAAAAGTATGATAGAAAATCATACAACCACCCTTAGAGTAGGGATATATAGGTACAGTGTCGACTCAAAAAAGTATCTGTATTCAGTGAAAATTTTTATATGAAATGATTTCGTTTTTTGTGGAGATTATGTTCCTGTGGTCCAAAAAATTATTTGAGGACTTTTGAAAAAAGCCAAAATTTTGCCAATTTATATACTACCGAGATGACGCACCCTTGTAAGTAGCATTAAACAAATTGGATATCAAAAGGAATGAACATTTGATAATAAGCATCCTAACTAAGCGGAAATCAAGCTGAAAATCAAGGGAATTTCATGAATTGTATTATAATGGAAGTCTTCTTGAAAAAGTCGCAATATTATTCGTGTTTTCTTGGCTGAAATTTTAAGTTTTTAATTCAATTTTCACCGGCATGATTTTATGTTTCACTAAATTCATGTTTCATTTCTTGAATCTGTATAGTGATGTGGACCCATTTACATATTTTAAGAGTTAATTGAAATCATTGTCTTTGATTATGTTGTTTTGCTGTACCAGTGGCAGGTTGCATGTGATCTGATCGCTATTAAGAAAATGCTCTTGAGGTTGAGCATGAAAGTAATGGGAACATGTCGAATTGCTAATTTAACAGACATTACCTCTCCAAGGCTGTTATGACACTGAGAATATGTAAAATACAATTATTCCTTCTGTATTACAATCATGATCACTCAATTCCGTGGCAATTCTTCAAAACTACAAAAATTTGCATATCTCACATTTGGTGACAATTATCAACTATAGCCCCCTCGAGTTCATTTAATATATTCGAAAGTGTATACACATTGTGGATTAAATAAATGCGGAGTTGCACTCTACCTAATATACCTACTCTATGCAACCACCGGACAGTAAAAGAGCTACGGCAAACATAATCTACCACTTGTGAAAACGATATCTAAAAAGTGCAGTTGATCTCCGGTTAATGTTTTTTCCAAATCAACGAAATATAGAGAAAAATGAAGAAAATTGGCCAAGACATGATTCTCACGTTACTGTGGAAAATGGGCCAAAAAGTAGCCAATTATACTTTCAGACATGAATAAACGTTTTTGGATAGCTGTAGAACGATGCATTGATGACATGGCACCCATAATGTCAAATTGGAGTAGCCCGGAACCAGAAACTGAAAATCATAGAAACTTGACTTCATTTCACTGCTTGATTTACGAAGTTTCCAGGAGCCCGAGCTTACATCCACATTTCAACGTAGCAAAGTGCGCCAAGGTAACAAAGTAAAAAAAACAAGTTAATGACTAGTTAATTTTCAATAGGTACAAAATATGATTTAAAAGAATATTTTTCCACATGATGAGCTCCACACGCCTTTTTCTTTCATGAAGGGTGACTTATTAGTGCGCAATTGTACGACATGTCATTTGAACAAAATGTACCACGTATTAAAGCTTCATATTAAAGTCATGTCGAAAGAGAAGGAAAACTATAAATCAGATGAAAAACAATTGGAGTAATTTTTAAGCAGCCGTAGCGAACCGATTCGAATTTTCCTCGAATCAATATCAAATCGACAGCCGATTCGCGATTTTAATGGAATCTCCTAGCTTCACAGATCCCTATATAATAAGTGTTATATAATAGTACTATATAGGCCTACCCGATGAGCTCCACACGCCTTTTTCTTTCATGAAGGGTGACTTATTAGTGCGCAGTTGTACGACCGTTCCGCGTGTGCGTTTGTCGAGTATTTGTTCTGACTTGTAAACTGTTGGGAGATTCAGTTAATGATTTTGCTGTTTTGTCTGTGTCTGAGGTATTTGCTGACATGGTGAGTGTGCGCTTGTTTGAGCAGATGTTTTGTTGTCACTTTGGGTGCTGACTCACAAGTGGCAATGATTGTGGATTTTTGTTGTCTGTGGAAGTGGCTGTCACGTGAGGAGATGGATTGGATGATGTCGACTTTTCTAAAAAGCTGTTTTGAGTGTAGTGTGAGGTATTCAACAACGGGGAGGGCATGTTTTTCATCATGCAGATGTGTGTTGGTGTCGCATGTGTATCCCTCCATTCCTGTACGATTAGCGACGGTGCTTCAGCATAATTAGCACAGAATGGAGCGTCACATTCTCCAAAAAATACAAGACAAAGATTTTGGTTAATCAAGGAGAATTAACGTCAGCATCAATGTCATGGGCAATTCATTGGTACACTTTGATGATTGTATTTTACTGTTTCGTTCTTGAGCCCAATGACTATTCTGAAATATATAGTTGATGTCTGTGCGAACAATAAGCTCTTCAGACGATTGATATAAACAGAGCACCAACACTGCTCGCCTGTTCGGCTGCCACGCACATACCTGGGCAACTGTTTCGATCTTCCCACGGCTGATTGTAATGCCCGAATGGAGTCATTGTCAGGAGGTAGAGTGCTTTCCTCAAAACAAACTTCCTACAATTCTGAATTCAACTATTTGAATGGTTTCCGATATATTTTCATGCGTCCGTGAGCACTACATCTTCAATTAACTAACATTTTTGTTCATCGAAATGAAATACTTCTTGAGCAACTTAATACATAATTTACGACCTATGAACCACATAGCAACATAAGAATATCGACCGTTCAACCTGTCGGATTGATTGAGAGATTGGGAACGTGCTGCACACATGAATAGTTGTAACTGTCTTATAAATCAAAAGTTTATTTATACGTGTAAGCTTGAGTTGAACAGCCGGACTGAGATGGAAGACTACAGTGATTTTGTAGCTTCTTATTTTATCCCTGATAATATTGACTGGTGGTCAATGAAATACGTGTCGGAGATTAACATAATTTGTCTATTTTGTACATTTTATATTTTCTATCAAAATAAACATTCCGAGATTTTCTAATTCCTTCATAATACACGATTAATGTGCTGATCTTTTGGTTTCAGATTGACGAGGCGTTAAGAACAGTGCAGAATCTACATCTTTCTCACTTGGCGACAGCTTTCTATCAAGCTTCAGCACTACAATGGGCCTTAGCTGTCCGGTTAAACCGCAGTCAGTGGACAAATAATGTTTATTCAGATCCGGCAGTATCAACAGTTTCTCAATTCGGCGCTTACAACTCAATGCTTCAACTTGGATCTTACGATTATCACAAAGTTAATCAGGCCACTTTACCAAGTAAGTACGTCTGCATTTGATTGCAATGTAGGTTCAAAGGTAATCCACGGAATTCTGTGGTGAATCAGACTCATTCAAGTTGATGATAGTGATCAGTTAGCTGCAAATTCACTATTTTTGACCTTCGGAAATTTCACTCAGCGTTTAGGACTGCATGGTATATAGAACTGGACAATGCTGCCAACTGTTCCGACTTCTAGCCGACAGGGGTTGGCAGCCCTGGAACATGAAATACAAGTCGCAAGGAGCTATGTTTAAACTTCCATATCATGCACATGCGTCATTAACAGAGATAAGTTGATGCATGTATAGTTAGATAAAATTTTGAAAACTTTGAAAGATAATGAAACTGAATATTGTAAAACAACTGGTGTTCTCTCTTAAGCGATCATCTCGTGATAATGGTTGCTGAGTGTGTCTGAATTGTAGCAACAGAATGTTCGCAAGATAGTGCTCTTCTTAGATAACGTGAATAAAGATAGACAGCGTTAAGAAATTATGATTCTACTGACCGTAAGGACCATGAAGTTTTCAGCACAACCGTCAATATATTCAACTTGAATTTTAGTTTGATCCTTTTATTTGACTCGGCAGTAAGCCTTCGTCCGATATCATTCTGGCAAATTCACCGAAGTATGGAAGGTGAAAATGTCGAGTACAAGTCACCCACAGTTGCAAGTATCTGTTGACCACCAACAATTGCAGCGATATCTAGGCAAAAGAGATAAAGTTGAATGACAAATCCAATGCAATTGGTAGCAATGAAGGCACGTTTACGTAATTCCTCATTTGCTAACTGGTTTGCTTGCTAAACTACTCTCATTGGTGAGGTCCGTGATATCATCTCACAATCATTCCAAAGTACTGTTTCCACATTGCAAACGTTACATTGAAAGTTTTAAATGTTTCAAAGATTCAGATATCAGAAAAATAAGTTTTCTAATCCAGATATTGGCATTCAATCAACAATTTGTTATCAAACGATAATGATGAAATAGAAATCACCTTTAGTATTGAACTTTTCGGCGAGAACGTTCGTACTTCGGTGGTAGAAACACTTTTCCGTGACAGATGCTTAGGCGGTCAATTGAGACATTCGTGTATGCACTGTTAATGTCAAAAAATGGGCCTCAGACGAAAACTATTTCCATAGTCAGCTATTGAGCGGTTGTAATGTCGAAGGTGGTGCGTGGCGCCAACACTTGTGTTATTATTTCCAGCTAGAGCGTCATCGGGTCGCCTCAAAGCGTCGTACCACGTCGACAAGACGTGCTAGAGAGATTATTCTCTCTCATAATTCATGCCAAAGAAATTCTTACTCATAGTTTTGGAGACAGTAGCGATAAGTCAATGTTGTATTCGACAATTTTCAATTCTCATCACTTCATTTCTTCAATACATTGCAACAAATGATGATAGTTACACCTAAACTGGACATTTGCTCCTAAAATGATGATAGTGGCATCCTCCGTAAAATACACAGTAAGTTGAATAAATTATCATTGATGATTTTTCAAATCTGCTTCTATCTCATCAACAGTGTCGTTGGTAATGAATTGGAACTAATTGATTGTCAAAATCATGGATTGGCCGATTATCGGCAGCTAATTTATCCGCTATCGGCTGACATCTACAAGAAATACCTTTTTCTGATATCATAGCAATGATTTTGAAAGTGATTGAATTTAATCGCTTTATTGTAGTGATTATCTGAAATATAAATGCAAAATCAAATAAATACAATGATTAGTATGTAATTATACATGTACATTGTACAACAGAAACTGTATGTGACTAGCGTTATATAGCTGAATGTCTGGTGACTGATGTCTATCTGTTTTTATAAGTATAGTAAGCGTCTATTTTCAAATAATGATTATTGATGATACAAATCAAGAGAGGCAAGGCAGTAAAGTAAAAGACAAGTTATGACATGAACGTACTGAAGAGCAGATTACGTACTGTACAATCTGTTAAATAATGACGCACAGTAAGGTACAAAAGAAGCTGAGCGCCGATGAGTATGTGAAGGTGGTATAGCAAGGTGACCAGAACGTTGTAGCGTCGAAGGGAAGAGAAAGTGGATTCTTCATGTTGAGGAAAGTTTTAACAGCACGATGGTCGCGACGAATGCATAAAGGTGTAAAGTTACCACAGGAACATTTACACGGATAATGAAGACAATAGATAATAGATACATGCAAATCAGCGGCCAATAGAGCAATTGTCGCGATCCAAACAGATACAAGTCAGAACATCAGACTATACAGCAAATAAGAGAATTGATGTCATTGCAAATAAATGCACAAAAATAAAATAATGTAAATAAGTGCATCAGTAAGTCAAGAAAGAACCAAAATCAATATAAAACCAAAAAGGAAATATATGTACAATGATATGATACACACAAAAGTAATGAAGTAAGTAGTATTTCAACTAAATATAAATGATAAAAACCCAGCAATAAAATAAATAAATAAATAGACAAATAAATAAAATAAATAAATAAATATGTAATACTGAAACAAATAACAAGTAAATTAATGGTGAAGTTAGAAAGTTAAAAAATAAAATATTAATAATACTGTTTACATGCAGGACGGAACAGAAGAAAAAGAAAGTAAAACTATAACTCAAGAATGTTACGACAACCGAAGTATAAATAATCTATCTTTTTGTACACACAAATCAGGCTTTTGAAAACGGATGATAACACTCTCTGCTATCTTCAAGTGAATGTCACTTTGAAAAGAATTTAAAACCTTAAATCCACAATCCTCAGTATTTAGCAAGTCGGGTTTTCGCTCACAAGTCATTAAATGTCGGGTAACCGCTGATGTAGGAGGTTGTGAAGAACGTGGTCTATTGCCATCCTTTCCAAGCCATGCTGGTATGTGCTCCTTTTGTCGTACATGAAGACAACGCTCGCTTTTCCCAATGTACCTTGCTCCGCAAGGACAAGAAAATTGGTACAAAATTATCGGTTTTCGGGAAAGTGGAAGTCGATCTTTCACGGCAGTTGGACACAGAGTAGACGTCTTGAAAACCGATTAATTTACTTGTTATTTGTTTCAGTATTACATATTTACTTATTTATTTTTTAATTTTATATTATATTATTTATTATTTAGTATCACATAATTCTCAAACTTTGTTTTCTGGATTATCTTCCGGTTCTAACTCCAAGTTCTTCAAGTTGGTGATTTCCAGTTTCTTTTCCTTTTGGAAACCCTCTCGCTATTGACGGCCTTTCTGCGGTGAAAATTTGCGCAACAATTAACAAAAATAAAATCATCTGAACATCAGTCTGGCTTAATGTTGCTCAAAATCAATTAATTGTCAATGTAATTGATATACAATCGACTGCCGCCTCTCAGTAAGTTCCTGTAAGGTAACTCCGCATCGAAGATCACGTGACTAGTGAGATGTTATCTTGGCAGTCGTTGTCTTTCAACCCTTAAATTAAGTTTGTCTCATCTCATTGTAGCCCCTGGCACTATGCCAGCTCCAAACGAAGACGCTCAATCGGGACCAATTGACCTCACGAATGCTCCGAATTCGACTCTTCCTTCATCCGCCGCTACTACTGTCGCCGCAAGTCCTATTTCCAACGTGGTGAAGATGGGCGCTCTACCCCCACCAAGAAAGCGGCAGAGGAAGAACAGCAACTCGACTGATCCTTCGCGTGTCCGTTTTCATGTAGTGCTGCTTGAGTCAAGTGTGACGCGGGAGAAGCCGACGAACAACAAAGTTCGTCAATTGACGACGTGTGGCTTGGGAAGGCCAAGCGGTGTGAAGGAACCGATTGAGATGAGCGTGTTCACCTCAGCCTCCGATCTGAAGGACCGGTTGACGGCATTGTATCCTGATGTGGACCTAGGAGGCACTGAATTTGATGCGTGTTATGCGGATAAAGGTGAGTAAAGATGTGTGATGTGCCTCATTACAGACATCTATGTGTTCATTCGCATGTCTATGGATTCCAATAGAACCGTAGATATCCGAAACTGGACATAACCAAGCTAGATATCTAGGCATACTTTAATTCTATTACACATAATTTACCCGCGAATGACGGGTCGAGACGTTGATTTGTTTAAATTTGAATCTCTAGGAGATGGAACTTTGGACAGAGGCATAGACACGAGTTTGAATGAATTTAATATTCAGAATGTGAAGATGATATTATCAATATTACGAAGAATTTCATTATTAGTCGTTAATGACATTTAGAATTATCGGCGAAACAAACGTTTGTGCAGGAAATATCAGTGGTATCATTCATGGATCTATGGGAATCCGCTTATACGGGCATATTTCTCTTAGACTTGATAAACACTCAACTCTCACTAACCATATCACTCTCTCGGTTAGCGGACCACCATGGTTTCTGTCAAAAATGGTCCTCATACGTTCAAAAATCCGATGAAAATGAAGTGGGTAGGGGGCGAGGTTATCGAGATTCTGTGAATTTTTTTGATGGCGTGGAAATACCAACTTCCCAAACATACTAAAAGCTGTTAACCGAGTCAAAATTCCACATTGTTGCTAACTGCTTAAGAATGGGGCGACTTACACAGTGTGACATCAAATGAGATTCAATAATGTCATAGCAGCATACACGTGACTCTGTAACTCATGAGATCTTTTGAAAGAGATCCATTTTGACTCTCATAATCGGAGAATATTAATCCTCGAGTTAATTCTGAAGTTCTAACTCGATATCATCAATCATCAACTTGAGTCATTTTTGATATCACCACAACTCTCAGTTTTTTTCATGTTCTGAACTGTAAATCATAAAGCCTTTCAAGATAAAAACTGTTGAAAATCGATCTCTAAGTGATGCAATACATCCATCTAAGTTCTTCGGTTCGGATGTTAAATTTCGGCGTTCGAATTCTGCAACTCATGTACTGTGTCTTCAATCCATTTCTGTTGAGTAATCTCATGTGAAGTAAACCGTCTCCGCGGTTCGAAGAATTGACAATATAGAGGACGTGCCATGCACTATCAAAAACAACATGCGTAACGAGATCTCACTACTTATCAAGGACAATCGGTTCGCGCCCTATGCAACTCAATCCTAGACAATTCATGCCCCTCCCATGGTTCCAGAGACGGTTTTAATCCACTCAACACGAGTGGCGGCTGTTTTCATAATGCAGAGTTTTGCATCAGTGGCGGGGACTTTGTAGAAAGATCCCAATGGTCTTTAGGCTGTATTGAAAGTGCAAGCACTAGTAGTGTTGACATGCGAAAGCGCACTGCGCTGAAGCATAGTTCAGTCTGCTGTCCTGGATTGTCACTGTGCGTTGTTCTGACTTCTTTGACGACTGAAGCGAGGTCTTCGAAGCGGATAATTCAACTGAGATAAATGGTCCGATATCTATGCTGATGACGTTGCAGGATTTGAAATTCGTGCTCTGGACGCGCGGAGTTCCCCACAAGGATAGGAAAGTATCAATATTTGTTCAATCCATTAATTTTGATAGTCTCTTTTGATAATTAATTGTTGAATTATTTGATAATTAATTGAAAACTGATAACATTGTACACTATAAAACCAAAACTTGATATAAACTTGATATTAAATGGCAGAAGACTTGAATCATTGTCGATCGATTTCGTATTATTTATTGATACATCATCAGGGCATCAAGTCAAATCAGCAAACTGAGGTTTATACGAGCTACAAACTAAAATGATCAAGTAAACACAGTGAAGAACAACTCAAATGAAATGTAGCTATATACAGTATAACTATTTTAGCTGTTCTTAACTGTGTTTACTTGATCATTTTAGTTTGTAGCTCGTATAAACCTCAGTTTGCTGATTTGTAACTTGATATCGTGATGGTGTATCAATAAACGATACAAAATCGATCGACGATGATTCAGGTGTTCTGTCATTTAGTATTAATTTTTGGTCTTATAGTGTACAATGCCATCTTTCGGCTCATTATCTTATGAAAACTGATTGTTGAAAAGCTTTTAAAGAACTTTCCATGCATGAGAACTTCTATTGCTATTGAAAATTGATTGCATGTGCATCAGTGATATATCGGGAAAATGGTTGCTTCTTCGATGCTGTCTATTGGCATTTGCCAAATTTTCGACAGACACAGAACGTCAGTCATCTTTCAGGGCAAGTGACAACGTTGTTGCTATATCAAACATACTCGTAGTCGTAACATTGTAGCCTTCAACAATTCTTGCCGACTTAGAAGAATCAAAATTGTGTTTGTCAGTCCAGTCATGAAAAGATGGGTAATTTTATCAATTTGTAGATACGATGGCATGATTATCATACTCAAAAGAATTGAACTCAAGTGCTTTTATCGTGATCAAATGAATTGAGCTATCAAAATATATCATGTGTATGATATTATACCCTCACGTCTGTCATTATAAATAGCCCGTACCATGGAGTAAGCATAATAGGTAGACTCGGTATGAATCACATTTCCAAACTGATAACAGTTTCGATTTTATTAAATGAACACTTATTGTTATCTTATACCGCATGAGAGATGTCCAATTTTATCCTGTTTTGGCGAATTGGAGAATATCTAACGAGAATGACAACGAATACGTCAATGACAGACACCAACACCCTTGATTCCCCGACTGTGCTCGCATAACCCAGTAATCGAACCAAGGTCCGCGATGTTTTGGAGAATATCTAACGAGAATGACAACGATTAAGTCAATGACAGACACCAACACCCTTGATTCCCCGACTGTGCTCGCATAACCCAGTAATCGAACCAAGGTCCGCGATGTTTTGGAGAATATCTAACGAGAATGACAACGATTAAGTCAATGACAGACACCAACACCCTTGATTCCCCGACTGCGCTCGCATAACCCAGTAATCGAACCAAGGTCCGCGATGTTTTGGAGAATTGGAGAATATCTAGCGAGAATGACAACGAATAAGTCAATGACAGACACCAACACCCTTGATTCCCCGACTGTGCTCGCATAACCCAGTAATCGAACCAAGGTCCGCGATGTTTTGGAGAATATCTAACGAGAATGACAACGATTAAGTCAATGACAGACACCAACACCCTTGATTCCCCGACTGTGCTCGCATAACCCAGTAATCGAACCAAGGTCCGCGATGTTTTGGAGAATATCTAACGAGAATGACAACGATTAAGTCAATGACAGACACCAACACCCTTGATTCCCCGACTGTGCTCGCATAACCCAGTAATCGAACCAAGATCCGCGATGTTTTGGAGAATATCTAACGAGAATGACAACGATTAAGTCAATGACAGACACCAACACCCTTGATTCCCCGACTGTGCTCGCATAACCCAGTAATCGAACCAAGGTCCGCGATGTTTTGGAGAATATCTAACGAGAATGACAACGATTAAGTCAATGACAGACACCAACACCCTTGATTCCCCGACTGTGCTCGCATAACCCAGTAATCGAACCAAGGTCCGCGATGTTTTGGAGAAACTACCAAGGAACTGAATTATTATGATAGCAATTCAGAAGAAAGAACAATAGTTTATAAATCCTTCGAGGCCTTGATTGGTTGGAGATGCAATGTTTCTTTAACTTCGATGGGTGATCTTAGTATCTGACTTAGCCGCCTTGTTGATAGGAACATTTTCTAACGCTATATCATGTCACAAATTACCTGACCATAAAAGGGTATGAAATACTAATCAAAGACAATAATTGTGATTAACGTCCACAAAACATCTCAAACAAAAAGTAGACGCTAATTCAGGGTGACCACTTGGTCCGAATTTTCGGACCAGTCCGAATTGGTCCGATTTGGTCAGAATTTCGGGGGAAGGTGCGAAATGGTCCGAAATTGCCAATTATGTAATTCATGGGTTTTTCCTTACTACTTACCCTAAAATAAAAGTTGAGCAGCTTATTGAATTAATTTATTCTGCAATTAACAGAAATATTCTAATCTGATGTTGAATGTGTATAATGAATAGGCCTATACCATTTTATAAATTCATTTCAGTTTTCGTTTTTATCCTACAATTTCAGACTTCGACAAAAATTCAGTGTGCTCATCAAATGAGCGGAAAGTAGATATTGCATAAAATATGCTCTAAAACAGAAAGTTTCTCCTTTCATATGACGCCAATAATCGCTTCGTATGATCGTTTCTTCACAGATTGCGCGATGCTCTATAGTGCCATTTTTATTGATATGAAAACTTCGTTTGTCGTAATCCCTGCATATCGGTAAATTGCGAGATTTTCGCTGGGATGTCGCTCAAGGATTGTCTTTGGTATCACTGATTGATTTTTGAATCCAAGTGAATGAACTTCCTATACTTTCACTCAGAAGTCAGAAGTATGTTTTTCTTTGTATACATTTCATTTGGATAAGTACTACTATAGTCAAATCATCAAAAATTAAAAGTTATGTGACGTCATTGTGGGACAGACTTATGGTCCTATTTTCGGTCCTCCTGAAGTGGTCACCCTGCGCTAATTTAATGAATCATGAAGTCATACATCGGATGATTGAATTGATCAACATGTATGAGCCTATTGAATTCTTGCCGGCGTCAGATTGAGCATTAACCATTTACAACTCCTAGCAATATCAATCGAACTTATAAAGAAAGATTTAGACAACATCTTAATTAAAGGAAATAAAATTAATTAGTTTGCTAGATGAGATCACTGTAATTTAGAATATCTGATTGAGAAGGGCGGATCGCCGAAATACATATTGAGAAGTAAAAAGAAATTATCTCTGCATCGAAAGATAAATTAATTTTATTTTCTTTGATTAAAACATTTACAACTCAATTCTGCACAATGATTTTTGTTGGCCGCAGAATGCACTGTGTTAATCAATGATTTATATAAGTGTCCATTTAGCCAGTTGGAAAAGAGAGCTGTTAATTAAATAGGCTAACTCGAACTAAGAATCGGAATAAGTTTTCAATTTTGTGTGAATACTCCAATTATAATGTCGTTCATAAAATTTACTTGATAATCAACTTAATTTCTGCTAATTACGATTCTTGTCAGCAAATTTTTATTCCATTTGAATCAAAAAAAGATCCATCCTACTTAAATATTGAAATGTCAAGTGTCGAATAGCTAATTTGTGAATACAAAAATAATTTGCAAAAATCAACCTTTTTAAAAATTTCTAAAGTTTTCCACATCACGGACCTAATCTCCGTTAAATATGAATCTTAAGATGTGATGATATTCAGTGACGTGAGAATTGCAGGAGCGCTTGGACTCTAAATGAGATCAATTCTCTTTTTCACTGTATGCTGACATTTTTCTTTTTGCAAACATTCAAAATATTGTCTCTTTTGTTGAACTTCTCAAAAGCATCCATTCATTTCATTGCTGTGAATCAGAAAAACGCGAACCACCAAAGGTCTTGTAAGTCAATTAAAATAAAGCGTTTTGTGGAACTCAAGTGCAATTGCGATCAATTTACTCCATCTTTTATTCAAATGAAGCACTATTGTAAAGAAAACATCTCATCGAATTTTCACTTAAAGCTATCTGCTATAGAATAAAGGAAAAGCACCGCGGATTGTACCGTATTTCTTTGAATATGAGACGCCCTTGAATAAGAGACGCATGTGCAAAAAATAGACTGCTATAGACATATTACATGCAGGCTATTGTAATGCGGTAGCTACATCCGCCTGAGCGATTATTAGGCCTACTTATCTTAGTAAAATAAGTCAGTCTACTAGTAAATACCGGGTATCATAACCAATATTGTATAATATATAAGGCTTCTTGTTGTTGTACATGCAGTACATGCATGTTGTACATACGTACATGCAGGCCTACTTAAGGTTACTTCATCTACCATTTAAGGAGACATTATACGATAGCTTCCTATGCATTTGGAGTCATGTACCGGTCGGTAACTTTTGCTGTAAATACTACTTGATTATCGGTATTTTCGTTTCGGGGATCTGAAAAAAATAAGAGACGCGTCTCTTATTCAAAGAAATACGGTACTTACAGTTCAGACTGTAAAAAACCGTGAAATAAAACTTCTGCAGTTAATTTAACGGATATTTACGGTTTGCAGTTTACAGTGTGCGTTGGCATTATGAACCCAGGTATTCATGAATCATGACACAGTCGTACGAAGCATCTCAAGTTACAGTTCCGCCAATTTTACTGAAATACTATCGTAGAATTGAACTTGAGACTCATATTTGACTAATAGTGGTCGCTTGATAATTCTTGATAGGTTTGTTCCACATTAAACGACCGTAAAATATCAAGTAGATAAGTGATCGATCAAACCAACATTGAATAATAATCCATTATAATATAAAAATGGTCATCAGTCCACTATTTCGGCTCTCCCCTTCTCCAAACATGCAAAATATATAACACAAATAGATGGCAGCTATTTCCGCTTGTCTCATTGACACAGGATATTTCCCCGGAATGAATTATCTAACAGAAAATTCTCTGGATATTTTGTCTTATATGAATTATCGACGTTTGTTTAATCCTTGATTATCTGCTTCTGCCACAATGATACCTGAACAGCTAAATTTATGCTGATGTTTCCACATAATATTAATATTGCTGTCTAATGAAATCGTCCTTATCTCCTGTTTTTCCTTTGAGAAAAAATGCCGTTAAATGTGACGAGAGATAAATTTGCCTTCCTCTCCTCTACTGCAGACGGACAATTGACAGTTCTCCCACTGGACTCGTTCCGTTACTTAGCAACGGCCATTGGTGACGAGGGATGCCTGTATCTACGCCCGAAGGTCGATCTTTCAACAGCACCAACTAAAACGACATTTCTGCTTGGTCAAACCAACAAAGATGTGAAGATGAAGAGGGTGAGTGTCATGGTTGTGCGTCGACTTACATCACGAGTTGATTAGCAATTTCCTCTCATATTTATGGCAGTGGAAGACAAGCATACAGAGACCAGTATGCGTGAGAGCGCGAGCACACGATGCACCTCATGCATAACTGTCATCGAAACTGTTTTTCAAACCTACAATAATCTGTAATGACCGGACACTCGTGATAAATTTGAAATATTCCGTGATGACCGTATGAGGTTAATAGATTTCCATGTAAGTGTGACAGGCATGAACAGCCGAACTGGACACCACCAACCCCATTGCTGGGGTACTACCAGCCCGACTGAAGAGCCACCACTAACCTCTTGTCGGGCTACTAACTACCAACCCCATTGCCGGGCTACCAACAGCCCGACTGAAAAGCCACCACTAACCCCTTGTCCGGCTACTACCAACCACATTGCCGGGCTACCAACAGCCCGACTGAAAAGCCACCAATAACCCCTTGTCCGGCTACTACCAACCACATTGCCGGGCTACCAACAGCCCGACTGAAAAGCCACCAATAACCCCTTGTCGGGCTACTACCAACCACATTGCCGGGGCATCAATAACCCCTTGTCGGGCTACTATCAACCCCATTAACGGGGCATCAATAATCCCTTGTCGGGCCATCACCAGTCCCACTGAAGGGCCACCACTAACCTCTTTTTGTGCCATCACCAGCCCCACTGAATGGCCACCACTAACCCCTTGTCGGGCTACTATCAACCCCATTAACGGGGCATCAATAACCCCTTGTCGGGCCATCACCAGCCCCACTGAAGAGCCAGAACTAGCCTCTTGTCGGGCTACTATCAACCCCATTGCCTGGCTACCAACAGCCCGACTGAAAAGCCACCACTAACCCCTTGTCAGGCCATCACCAGCCCCACTGAAGGGCCACCACTAACCTCTTGTTGGGCCATCACCAGTCCCACGGAAGAGCCACCACTAACCTCTTTTTGTGCCATCACCAGCCCCACTGAAGAGCCACAACTAGCCTCTTGTCGGGCTACTATCAACCCCATTTCCTGGCTACCAACCCCATTGCCGAGGCATCAATAACCCCTTGTCGGGCCATCACCAGTCCCACTGAAGGGCCACCACTAACCCCTTGTCGGGCAACTATCAACCATATTTCCTGGCTACCAACCCCATTGCCGAGGCATCAATAACCCCTTGTCGGGCCATCACCAGTCCCACTGAATGGCCACCACTAACCTCTTTTTGTGCCATCACCAGCCCCACTGAATGGCCACCACTAACCTCTTTTTGTGCCATCACCAGTCCCACTGAAGGGCCACCACTAACCCCTTGTCGGGCAACTATCAACCATATTTCCTGGCTACCAACCCCATTGCCGAGGCATCAATAACCCCTTGTCGGGCCATCACCAGTCCCACTGAATGGCCACCACTAACCTCTTGTTGGGCCATCACCAGCCCCACTGAAGGGCCACCACTAACCTCTTGTTGGGTCATCACCAGCCCCACTGAATGGCCACCACTAACCTCTTGTTGGGCCATCACCAGTCCCACTGAAGGGCCACCACTAACCTCTTTTTGTGCCATCACCAGCCCCACTGAATGGCCACCACTAACCTCTTTTTGTGCCATCACCAGCCCCACTGAATGGCCACCACTAACCTCTTGTTGGGCCATCACCAGCCCCACTGAATGGCCACCACTAACCTCTTGTTGGGCCATCACCAGCCCCACTGAAGAGCCACAACTAGCCTCTTGTCGGGCTACTATCAACCCCATTTCCTGGCTACCAACCCCATTGCCGAGGCATCAATAACCCCTTGTTGGGCCATCACCAGCCCCACTGAATGGCCACCACTAACCTCTTGTTGGGCCATCACCAGCCCCACTGAATGGCCACCACTAACCTCTTGTTGGGTCATCACCAGCCCCACTGAATGGCCACCACTAACCTCTTGTTGGGCCATCACCAGCCCCACTGAAGGGCCACCACTAACCTCTTGTTGGGCCATCACCAGTCCCACTGAAGGGCCACCACTAACCTCTTTTTGTGCCATCACCAGCCCCACTGAATGGCCACCACTAACCTCTTGTTGGGCCATCACCAGCCCCACTGAATGGCCACCACTAACCTCTTGTTGGGCCATCACCAGCCCCACTGAAGAGCCACAACTAGCCTCTTGTCGGGCTACTATCAACCCCATTTCCTGGGTACCAACCCCATTCCCGAGGCATCAATAACCCCTTGTCGGGCCATCACCAGTCCCACTGAAGCGCCACCACTAACCCCTTGTCGGGCTACTACCAACCACATTGCCGGGCTACCACCAGACCCACTAAAGGGCCACCACTAACCTCTTGTTGGGCCATCACCAGCCCCACTGAAGGGCCACCACTAACCTCTTGTTGGGCCATCACCAGTCCCACTGAAGGGCCACCACTAACCTCTTTTTGTGCCATCACCAGCCCCACTGAATGGCCACCACTAACCTCTTGTTGGGCCATCACCAGCCCCACTGAATGGCCACCACTAACCTCTTGTTGGGCCATCACCAGCCCCACTGAAGAGCCACAACTAGCCTCTTGTCGGGCTACTATCAACCCCATTTCCTGGGTACCAACCCCATTCCCGAGGCATCAATAACCCCTTGTCGGGCCATCACCAGTCCCACTGAAGAGCCACCACTAACCCCTTGTCGGGCTACTACCAACCCCATTGCCTGGCTACCAACAGCCCGACTGAAGAGCCACCACTAACCCCTTGTCGGGCTACTAACTACCAACCACATTGCCGGGGTACTACCAGCCCGACTGAAGAGCCACCACTAACCCCTTGTCGGGCTACTATCAACCCTATTAACGGGGCATCAATAACCCCTTGTCGGGCCATCACCAGTCCCACTGAAGGGCTACCACTAACCTCTTTTTTGTGCCATCACCAGTCCCACTGAAGGGCCACCACTAACCCCTTGTCAGGCCATCACCAGCCCCACTGAATGGCCACCACTAACCTCTTTTTGTGCCATCACCAGCCCGACTGAAGGGTCACCCACCACTAACCTCTTGTTGGCCAGTTTCTAGTAACCACTCGCGGACAACTGCCATCCACTTTTCTAGATTTTGTAGGGCTCTTGTCAATAACTTAGTGATCTGCGATTAGGCCTGCAATCTGTCTATAAATATTTATTTGATTTCCCCAAGTGCTTTGACTGCTCTATTTTGGGTTTAAGAAAATCCATGGTATTTTTAGACTAAAGTGACCGCATGTAAAGCTGATAAAAATATATGCGAATAAATATAAAGAAAAATACACTGATAGCAGCATCATAATGTCAGCTGCTGATCTGATGTTCCGTGTGTGATATTATATTGAACACAAATATTCTCAAATAACTAACAAGTAACGTATATTAATTGTGTGACGTGAAGGCTAACTCTCATTTCATCCATGTCACTCCCCGCAGATCATCAATAATTTGCTCGATGTCATAACATACCAGTGCACGCGGCTTTAACTGCCGACTTAATGACACGTTCATGGTTTTTCGCTGATTTTTTATCAATTCTGCATTTTGTCTTTTCTTTATTCATAGAGCTTATTCAGCTAAATATCCCCTCTAAATTCGTGGTTCGGATGTACCTGAATATATCATGAGAAGCGTCATCTATCTAATATTTGATTTTTTCGAAACACCGTCTCTCTTCTTCACTATACAAGAACCTAATAGTGCAATGTTATACACAAATGTGAAGAAAGGCGAAGACATTCCAACCTAAGGAAATACTGAGAAATTTGAAATCATTGCAATTATGATACAAGTCAATGTAGTTCATATCACCAAATTAATATCAGTCTTTTTTATATTAATTGACAAGTTCGTGAATGATTGTTGTTATTTTGCTTTATTTAAATAAAAATGCGGTTCTTTGGCAATAAATGAAGTAAATGAATAAATATGCTATCCAAATTCTTTTTGTGGAAGCAGAAAAATAACCAGAAGTATTAGTGAAGGATTATTTTGATGATATCATTTGATTTGAACTTGCACATAACATCGCTTCGCACAACAGTTAGTTGACGTGGTCTGAACGGCGAAATGATTCTCTTCATTCAAATGGCTGGAATTTTCATCTAGTGTATGAACACGGAGGCCCTGCAGGGTAAGATCAAAAAGTTCTTCTTAAACATGGGTAGTAACAAGTATTTCTAATGTGATTGGGTCACCCTACTCAGCAAGTTGACTTGATTAGAAATTTCTTGTTGACCAAGCTGAGAAGGACTTCAATGACGCGTAGAGACATGTGTTCCTGATGCAGTCCTAGATGTCCTTCCTTCCAGGTTCTCTCATTTCCTTCTTGTACTTCCAATTAGTTAACCACGTTCCTTGCGACCACAAGGCAGTTGAGGAAGTGTACACATGACAGCCAAAATGTGCTGTTTTACCACTGAATGAAGAATGGCATGTAGGAAACGTCAGTAATGTCAAATTAGGCGCAGCTATTTCCTATCGGAGTTTTTTCTTATAGGAAACATTTAATGAATTAGCATGTGTTGAAAAGTTGATATTACCAGAGCCCTCAGAGCGCATGAGCATCAACTTTGCAGTCCCTGGTCAACTTTGCAGTCCTTGAAGTGAATAGCAGTTGAACTTTGATGCTGCAAAGTATATTCACGTCATAGTTTCATTTCTCTATGTATCATTTTCATTGGAATTACGTTGAATATCCCTGACGAGTGCCTAAATCTTGCATTTGAAACATAGGAGCATTGCAATGTGCTCAACTGAATCAAATCGACCTAATGTAGAATCAAAAATATGAAATTGGCAAACAATTGATTATCAACACAATTATCAACATTATTTTGATTTTCTGTCAGACAACATTCGATGAAATTGACTCCATCGATCTTCGTATCTTTTGCTGCTGATATATTCTTTATTATCATTTCTGCATGCGGTTCTTTTCATTTTGAAGTCGCTATTTGGTTAATTAATACAATGTAGCAAATACTGGACAGTAAGGTATAATTCTGATCAACGTTAAATTCAAAAAGTCTTTTTTTTTAATGTTGTTCATCCATCTGCAATATTTAGTACTCTATGGCCATTCCTAGTCCATGATTATACATTTCTAAAGTCTAGGTATGGCCATGGACTTCTTAATGTCGTAGTTTGGCCGACAAATAGGACGCTAAGATATCTAACATATTCCAGATGGAGATGTATGCATAGAAATAAATCACTTTCACTCGATTAAAATGTCCTTTTCAGTACTCAGCGATATCGTTGTCTCGGTCGCTGCTCTCTGTCGACAACGATATCGCTCCTCGTGCGAAAAAGTTGACTTTTTAATCTTCGTGAAAATTATCATTGCAAAATAATAATTTTACTTTTCACCGTGCGTATAATGTAGATATCCAGTCACTTTTATTTTACCTGTAAAGCAGATTACTGCACGGGCGTGCAGTGATATCTTCATTATTGCACTGGTTGAATTATAGATTTCTATATAGATATATGTGATTGAATTATATAAAACCCGCTCATTATTTCACCATAGAATTAGATTAGTCATAATGGTCATGATATCGGTGAAAAATAAAATTACCTACACAACTAGTGCATAGATATCCATCTTTTGCTTTCTCCTCGATCAACATTCTATGCCCTCTCTCACCCTTCGGGCTCGTGCATAGATATGTTGACCTCTAAGAAAGCAATAAAGATGGATATTTTGCAACTAGTTGCGTATATAACTATTCACAGAATTAGATTGTTTAATCGTGTCACTTTGCTAGAAGTGCAAACTGATTCAAACAGATGGCACATGCAGGAACTTAATAAGTGGGCAAAAAGAAATTTTTAATACCTTACAGAGATAGGTAAAACAGCCGTGCGTCGCTTGCGGATTGCTCTGAATTCCTTCAAAATGCTCCGATCGCCACGACTCCTTCTGATTCGAAGAATTCAGATCATTGTGCAAAAGTTTTCTCAATAATGTTGGGTCCTCCGATCATTTTAAAAAGTTAGCAGGCGTATGAAAAAACGTTCACAAACTTCTCTGTAGAACTTGACGTCGTCTGTGTCTCTTTGCTGTGTGATCCGGTTGATGGCAGTCACTGAAACTTTGCACAATTTGGCGTGTTTAATGTTGAACTGGCTGCTCATTGTTCGATTGCTATGGTATTTAGTGGGGAGATTGTGCCATTTCATTTACGTTACATGTTCCAATGTTTCCTTTCTAGTCAAACAGAAAAAGAGACGACTTGTCTAATTCTGTGTAACTATTACTTGAGTTTGTCGCTATAATTATTTTTTGTGATATCTCTGCCGCTAGTGAAATATGGAACTAGCTAAGTTGGTCATAGATATTGTCTAGCATGACATCCAATAGATCGCAGATTTTGACAGTGAGGTTTAGTGTTCCAATATGGGAAAATCTTTTGATGCAATAGTTAATGATAAATTTAATACATCATAAATGTCGGTCGAAAAATGAGTCTAACAAAACATGTTTGATGTGCTCGTCATTCTTCATCAGATTGGTGTTCAATATGACTTCCTTAATTTCTTCATTCATTTACTGTTATTAAACAACAAAGACAAAGTAATTGTGAAAGTATTCTCTGGAGCTTATGATGGAGATTATCAAACTTATAATCTACAAATAATTTGAATATTGAAGTAATTATTAGAACTATGAACTTTATACTTATAGTTGAGAAGTAGCTTATCACTTCGAAGCCATTTGGCATTCGCCTGTGAATGTTGTTGTGTTGAGCTGCTGATTGTAATTTTCCGCTAAACATTATGATAGTGTTAATACGATGTCTATACCACATTGAAAACGAGCGAAGTGAGTCAATTGCTATTGTTAAATGTAGATATAATGTGTAACCATGGAAATTTACATATTTGTCAATTAATCAGATCAGACCAGACCATAGATTCTGTTAAGGCTTTGATCTCTTGGCGACCACACAGCAATAAGTTGAATAGCGTGCTTATTGAAATGAATGGTGTAGATTTCATCAGCCAACTTTTAGTTGAAAAGGCGATGTCAAAAATGCATGTCTAGAAATCTATGGCCATACTTAGAAATGCACAATGTTTCTATCCATGGAGTAGAAATATACATCGGCTTCTAAACATTGCAAAAGAAGACTTCTTGAGTTTCATGATGCAGGAAAACCACATTTTATAATAAAAATGTTTAATATCGACGCGTTTCGGTCGACAGCACTGCGACCATTATCAAGACAAACTGGATGTGAAACATGATTGTATTGACACTGTAACATACAAAAATTCAAAATTCAAGGTCGCATACAAGGGCATAGAGATAAGAGAGAGCGAAACATAGAATTAGCCAGAAAACCACACTTTATAATAAGAATGTTTATTATCGACGCGTTTCGGTCGACAGCACTGCGACCATTATCGAGACAAACTGGATGTGAAACATGATTGTATTGACATTGTAACATACAAAAATTCAAAATTCAAGGTCGCATACAGAAGTGAAAAACAGACGCACATGAGGGCATAGAGATAAGAGAGAACGAAACATAGAAATAGAATTAGCCAGAAAACCACAGAACTAAGAATAAGGTGCAAATTGAATAGACGACAAAACTCTGATTGAGGTAAGAGGATCAACGAAAGAAAAACCGGAATTAAAATTCATACAATTAGGGTCAGAACTAATAAAAGCGGATTCAAAGACACGACGAAGGCTAACATCAGAACTCCTTTTTAAAACAACAAAATTATCAAAATCAGGGTAGTGGTTATTACTAAAAGAATGAACTTAAAGGGCATTATTAGTGTCGAAGGAGCTGACTGCATGACGGTGCTCCTTCATCTGACCAGTTTCTCCTATATACGACTTAGAACAATCCTTACAAGAAATACGATACACACCTTTACTATTATTACACTTTCGGGAAGAGTTATTAATTAATCAAGATTTCAAGCTATTAGGATAAGTGAAGGCAATACGGGTATTATTTAAGTGCGCCAAGCGACGATTAACCGGGTTATCTAAAGATGGGACCAAAGATTTCAATTTGATCAGAAATATCCTACACCTCTATCTGACCGAAAGTCAATAGTGTGTTATAAGAAATCTTTACCAGTTTCATTTAGGTAGATATGATTTCCAATTGAACATCATTGCAATGCTCCATGTTCAAGAGCAAGATTTAGGCACTTGGTCAATTCCATTCAACGTAAAAAATGTATTATTAATCATTATTAATTAGCTGACCAAGGACTGTAAAGTAATGCACATGCGCTCTGATGGCCATGGTAATGTCAACTCTTCAGCACTTGCCATCGAGTTTAACTATACCATAGAAAGTCCATAGAAGTGTGCTATTTTCTGCTTCTATGACACATGCATAGAAACAAATATCTGATATTAACCGGTTTAAATTCATTAATTGCTGAAATCTATGTCAATTAATTGATATAGATAATGTTGAAGTTTCAATTACATTGACGGTAGACATTCAACAATTTGTGATGTCAAATGATACTGCAACTTAGTGCAATTTCTAGGTTCAGTGTATGGTGTAGGACTCGTTTAATGTGATGTTGGACAGACGTCGAATGGGCATAGCTTTCGAAATTCCCATAGCTATTCAGCGACAATTCAAATGACAAAAATAATTTCTTCTATCAATGTCATCAAAATCTTTGAATTTAGTAAAAGAATAGTGAACGTGTAAAGGCATCTGAAGATATTTCTCTGAAAAGTGAGGGTGACAAGAGAAGGAAATGATGTGTGCCTCAACGTGACACTTTCGGTCTTTCATTCATCTACCTGCGAGAGCGCGTGCGCGGACAGCTCGGACACTGCAGGAACCAGACTCCTCACGCTCTCTCTCCCTCATCCCGAGTGATGACCGAAGAGCGGGCGGGGTGTGAAAGGAGGGAAGACGTGTCCCTGTGGGATACGGCGTGCCGCGGTCATCCTCTCTCTCTCCGCAGGAACTATCGACCTCTCTCTCTCACCTCCACACATTCACACGTATTCGGCTCTGCGTGGAAGGAAAAAAGACCGAATTCCGTGCAGCAGCCGCGGTCTCCTGTTGTTCCATTGTCTCCTGACTGACAGACAGAGTGTTGGGAGATAGAAAGTCGTTGCTATCCTCGCCTCCTCGCAAGGGCGGCGGTTGAGGAGAGAGACGACGGATGGGAAGGACATAGGCTCGACTCTGGTTGTCATGCTCACGACGAGGTGGAATAGGTGAGGCCGCGCCGTGGTTGAGGCGACACTGGCGGCAAGAGAAAGCCATGTTGGGGCGCTTGACGGAAGGAATGAGGCCAGGAAACGGGTGGAGTGGGGAGAGAAGGAGGAGCTGGTGAAGGAGGAGACGAAGAAAAGGTGGCTAATGGTGTTGGAGACAATGAACTGTCTCCCTCCGATGCTTCAGCGGTCGGTCAGACGGAAGTTGGCCTTCTACTGCTGCCAGTCGGGGGGACGGAAAGCAAGAAGATGTGGGAATACGACGAAGTAGACAGGAAGAAGGAGCCTCAGGCGATGCAGCTCGTGAGAGTGAGCGGCGTTGTGACCGCAATTCCAGCGTGTAGTCACTATGAGAGTCCGCGGTGCTGTGACCGCAAATCCAGCGTGCAGACACTATGAGAGTCCGCGGTGCTGTGACCGCAAATCCAGCGTGCAGTCACTATGAGAGTCCGCGGCGTTGTGACCGCAATTCCAGCGTGCAGTCACTATGAGAGTCCGCGCCGCTGTGACCGCAAATCCAGCGTGCAGTCACTATGAGAGTCCGCGCCACTGTGACCGCAAATCCAGCGTGCAGTCACTATGAGAGTCCGCGGTGCTGTGACCGCAATTCCAGCGTGCAGTCACTATGAGAGTCCGCGGTGCTGTGACCGCAAATCCAGCGTGCAGACACTATGAGAGTCCGCGGTGCTGTGACCGCAAATCCAGCGTGCAGTCACTATGAGAGTCCGCGGTGCTGTGACCGCAATTCCAGCGTGCAGTCACTATGAGAGTCCGCGGTGCTGTGACCGCAAATCCAGCGTGCAGTCACTATGAGAGTCCGCGGTGCTGTGACCGCAAATCCAGCGTGCAGTCACTATGAGAGTCCGCGGTGCTGTGACCGCAAATCCAGCGTGCAGTCACTATGAGAGTCCGCGGTGCTGTGACCGCAAATCCAGCGTGCAGTCACTATGAGAGTCCGCGCCACTGTGACCGCAAATCCAGCGTGCAGTCACTATGAGAGTCCGCGCCACTGTGACCGCAAATCCAGCGTGCAGTCACTATGAGAGTCCGCGGTGCTGTGACCGCAAATCCAGCGTGCAGTCACTATGAGAGTCCGCGGCGCTGTGACCGCAAATCCAGCGTGCAGTCACTATGAGAGTCCGCGCCACTGTGACCGCAAATCCAGCGTGCAGTCACTATGAGAGTCCGCGGTGCTGTGACCGCAATTCCAGCGTGCAGTCACTATGAGAGTCCGCGGCGTTGTGACCCCAAATCCAGCGTGCAGTCACTATGAGAGTCCGCGGTGCTGTGACCGCAAATCCAGCGTGCAGTCACTATGAGAGTCCGCGCCACTGTGACCGCAAATCCAGCGTGCAGTCACTATGAGAGTCCGCGGCGCTGTGACCGCAAATCCAGCGTGCAGTCACTATGAGAGTCCGCGGTGCTGTGACCGCAAATCCAGCGTGCAGTCACTATGAGAGTCCGCGCCCCTGTGACCGTAATTCCAGCGTGCAGTCACTATGAGAGTCCGCGGTGCTGTGACCGCAATTCCAGCGTGCAGTCACTATGAGAGTCCGCGGCGTTGTGACCCCAAATCCAGCGTGCAGTCACAATGAGAGTCCGCGGCGCTGTGACCGCAATTCCAGCGTGCAGTCACTATGAGAGTCCGCGCTACTGTGAACGCAAATCCAGCGTGCAGTCACTGTCAGAGTTCACGGTGCTGTCAGACCGCAAATCCAGTCAGCTCCAGGAATTTATCCAGCCTGTTCCGGGAGTCAATTTGTAGTACATGCAGAATTCTTGCAGTCGCCGTGAGATGCGCAATTTTTTTATCCGGTGAATTCTCCTCATGGAAGATTTTATTCGGATCCAATCCATATGATTGTGTAATGGCTTGAGGCTAGAGGCGAATAGTGAACAGAAATTACAACACCTATCTCTCCCGAATAGTGGCAGACGTTTCGCGTCTCGACGCTTATTCGCCGTTAATGCGAGGAGAATGCAAACAACGTGTTTTCTCTCTCAAGACAGTTCCTCTCTCTCTCTCTCTCTCTGTCAAGATCTTTACATTAAGACAGTGTCATAATAGATGGAAATGCGATATTAAAGTTCTCTCCTTCTAGGTGTTTTTAAGCTTCTTCTAACGATGTCTTGGTGTACTTCATATTTTTACATCAGAACATGTCCAACGAGTGCAAGCGATGCTGGATAGTAAGAGCTGCATGTATCATGGACACTTTTGGCGCCTAAGTTCTCGTAAAACTGAAATTGTTCTGGATCTGGACGTGACAACCACTAGAAAATGATGTGTCCTCTAAGAGCCTTATCATAAGCATTGTTTGATGGATCGAAAATCATCATTTTTTGATGTAATTAATCATGGCAGTCATTAGAGTGGCTCTGACATCAAGCTTTCGTAAACATGCGACTTTTTCTGTCGGATACCCTTCATGTGATGACGCAGATCCATCTGAGTTCATCAGACTGAATATTAAGGTCAAGTCTTCGATGCTGCGACCTCAATTCACGAACAATGAGACTTCTGTATCTCTGTGAATTGGTAAATGTCAAATATGAGACTATGGAAGCCGTTTATACACGCCCTGTTTCAGCGGCTTTCTGCAATCCAGCGCAGTATTGGTGTTGCTGCAAGTCATTTCAATCAGATTTAAGACGAAGCATAGCTCGGTCAGTGTTACAAAGCTAAATTCCCATGTTTACCATGACGTGAAGCGTCTGTTTCATTTTGTGCAGTTCTAGATAGTTCCATAGATTTATTTTTGGTTTCATTGAGTGGTCATGGTCATAGTTGAAGGCAAGGATGTGGAGCGGTACAATTTTACCGCTCCGCTCCACTTAAACTAAATCCTATTCATTTACCATACCATAGATAAAACGATTTCCTTGAACTTTTTAGGTTGTTTGACCACTGTAAATTATGACTGACTTCCACTCTGATAATATGCTTAACTGTAAAATATTAGCCTTATGCTTGTCGAATTTTAAATACGAATTATGGCCGATAATCATGAATGATTTTAAATAAATAATGATTATAATTGAACAATACTTCGAAAGCGGATTACACATTAGCATTAATAGTGATTCTACACTCATCATGCGATAATAACTTAGTGACTCACCTGAAGAGTAACCGCAAATAACCTAGCAAACTATATCTGTGTCGATCATTCATTAACCTAACATTCCGTGAGCCAATGCACACTAAAAATTTGAACCCATCCATAGGAACGAATATGAACTGTCGGACTTCCATTTTTAACTTTCAGATTTCTTTCAATTTTAAATCAGATCTTTATTGGCTTTCTTATTAACGGTTTATACAACCCTTCCACTTACTGTATAACTTGAGAATGGAGTCCTATCTCCGAATAATGTTGAAAAATATATAATAGACTAATATCTTACGAAAAATAGTGTAATAACATTAATGTAAAAAATCATTAATTATGATAAAACTTTGTTGATTTTGTCAACATCAGGTTCACTCACACTCCACTCCGCGCCAGTCAAAATTTTCTTTACCGCTTCGTTCCACATCACTGGTTGAAGGCGAGGTGAAAACCAACGTGATACTGAGGAAACTATACATGGTGGTGCTACTTTTTGTCAATTATCAAAGTCTTTGGTTAAAATTGATAATATTGATAAAATGCTATTTGACATATTATCAACCTTCTGGGGAAGTGTTGTAAAGCCCTAATTTGATAATTTGGAATATCATTACGGAAATTGTTCAGATATAATTGATTGATTCCATAAATAACCGTCAATGCTATGACATTCACTGTACCTCTATCTATGGTATCTATGATGCTATGGCATTCACTGTACCTCTATCTATGGTATCTATGGTGCTATGTCATTCACTGTACCTCTATCTATGGTATCTATGATGCTATGGCATTCACTGTACCTCTATCTATGGTATCTATGGTGCTATGGCATTCACTGTACCTCTATCTATGGTATCTATGGTGCTATGGCATTCACTGTACCTCTATCTATGGTATCTATGGTGCTATGGCATTCACTGTACCTCTATCTATGGTATCTATGGTGCTATGGCATTCACTGTACCTCTATCTATGGTATCTATGGTGCTATGGCATTCACTGTACCTCTATCTGTGATATCTATGGTGCTATGGCATTCACTGTACCTCTATCTATGGTATCTATGGTGCTATGGCATTCACTGTACCTCTATCTATGGTATCTATGGTGCTATGTCATTCACTGTACCTCTATCTATGGTATCTATGATGCTATGGCATTCACTGTACCTCTATCTGTGATATCTATGGTGCTATGGCATTCACTGTACCTCTACCTATGTTATCTATGGTGCTATGGCATTCACTGTACCTCTATCTATGGTATCTATGATGCTATGGCATTCACTGTACCTCTATCTATGGTATCTATGGTGCTATGGCATTCACCGTACCTCTATCTATGGTGCTATGGCATTCACTGTACCTCTATCTATGGTATCTATGATGCTATGGCATTCACTGTACCTCTATCTGTGATATCTATGGTGCTATGGCATTCACTGTACCTCTATCTATGGTATCTATGATGCTATGGCATTCACTGTACCTCTATCTATGGTATCTATGATGCTATGGCATTCACTGTACCTCTATCTATGGTATCTATGGTGCTATGTCATTCACTGTACCTCTATCTATGATGCTATGGCATTCACTGTACCTCTATCTATGGTATTATCTGCTTTCTCCATAGAATTGGATCTTTCATGCATTCGCGTGCATGGATATAGATCCATTTCTAGGACATTTTCTGTCGATTATCAAAATTGATCTCAGTAACTCAAACGGTTCATGTTGCTTGATATCAACTGCTCCAGATAGTGATATCGAATTATGCAATATCAACTGCTTTGTTGTCTGGTGTCGGTCGATAATATCGCTATAGCTAGCTTTTTAGGTATGTACTGCATCTATTGACTAGCTATAGTAGACACCTCGCCTACGGCTCGGTTTACATCACGCCAGAGCTAGTCAATCACATGCAGTAGATACCTGAAAAGCTAACTATAACTATACAAGCTCACTCACTCACTCCCGTTTCACGACCGTTGAGCCCTTCACCGTTGACGGGGTTATACGATTGTCTCCGAATTGCGTGTCTCCATTTAGTTCGATCATTGGCGAACCAAGGGTTGAGTTTCAAGATCTTTATGTCCAGCAACGCGTCTTACGGGGTCTGACGATCGAGCTCTGTCCAACTTCCTCTGTACGCCCGTTTGATCCAGCTCAAGTCACCTCGCTTTTCGACGTGACCGAACCAGCGACGCAAAATACGGCTAGGTCTCCACTCCTCCCTCGGTCACTGACTCCGCACATGCTTTTTATCATGGCATTGTCGGTCCTATCAGGCTTTTCCTTTCCCCATGTTTCATTTGATAATCGAACTTCTTGTACAAGCTGAGTATAATTGACTTAAACTGGTTGTCATTGTATCTGTATTGCTGCTGGAAAGTGAAATTTCGAGTTTTTGTTTGAAACACTAAGTCAATTAATTTCACAAGCTATGTCTTAGAGAATCACATAGCTGTCCTCTATCCATTATTTAGAGAATATCACTCTTATTTGTAATGCTATTTCAATATCCAAAGCGTTTTGAAAGAGTTTTCATATCTCATCGGCTCAAACATGAGAAAAGTTACTCAAAAGTGACTAACGACTTGTTTGCCTATAGACTTCTATCAAACAGAGAAATATATATATTTCCCTACCAACTGGTCAATGGCGCTTCGATATTTCAACTCCAGTTATTTCTGAAAAATGTAAAAATACCTGTAATTTCGGAAACTCATGTCAATGGCAAATTGGAACCTTGTCTTTATTATTGTTCAAACTTTTAGGACGTTGAAAGCACTCATCCACAGGTTTTGCGATCATAATACAAATATATAACTTTTGTAATGCAATCGCATCTTTTATGATATATCGCAAATCAGTATGAACTTACTGACACCATCAGTGATTGTGGACATGTGGCCTGCTGTAGTTCTTCCCACTATATTTAATGCATCTTTCAATTGCTAAATTATTGAGTGTATCTGCTATTCAACGTCTGTCACCTATGACCTACACTGTTGAACTTATTTGATGTTACTCCGCATTTCTCTGTGGTGAAGAGAAATTTGTATTATTAATGTACATTGTGCATATACCGTGTATTATATTAGTTAGCACTATACCTGAGTACTTGTGGGCTTAGTACGCATGAACTCTGAACTATCTTCTCCCCTTGTTAAAATGCTATGGGATTCAGTAAAATGACCTCCATTGCTGGACGGTAAATATCAAATATCACTGATTTCTAATGTGAAAAGTAATGGAAAACAATTTCTATGTTAGATAAAATCTCAAGGCTGGACGGTAAACATCAAATATCACTGATTTGTAATGTTAAAAGTAATGGAAAACAATTTCTATGTTAGATAAAATCTCAAGGCTGGACGGTAAATATCAAATATCACTGATTTCTAATGTTAAAAGTAATGGAAAACAATTTCTAGGTTAGATAAAATCTCAAGGCTGGACGGTAAATATCAAATATCACTGATTTCTAATGTTAAAAGTAATGGAAAACAATTTCTATGTTAGATAAAATCTCAAGGCTGGACGGTAAACATCAAATATCACTGATTTATTATCCTCTAAATCAGTGAAGGCTATCTGCCATGACATGAAAACTGTCGCAGGGAAATTTTCATAGAAATATTCGTTTAATCAAACTGGTTATTGGACTTTTACCATAGATCTAGAGTAGAGGATAAGCTAGTCTATGAATCCAGCGGGCAAGAGAATGGTAGAAAGCCTCGGATTTCTACATTTTCTTGCCCATTCCGGCTTCATAGAACACCTATTATGGAAGCAAATCATAGAGATTATATTACACTGTGAAATATGAAATGATGAAATTAAATAGTGTGTAACAAAATCAAAATTATTTAATGAAATTATGAAGTAATGAGATTATTCTATTAGAATTTTAAATTCAATGAAAACCAAATTAATAGCACATTACGTTAATATTCACAAGCTTGTCTGATGAGATCATTGATCCTTACAAGGCAGAGTCTGAATGATGTTACAACGTCAATTTACTAAGAAATATAAAAAAATGGAGGGAGATGTCCCATACTTGACGAGTAACATAATGATCTTCATGTCAATATTCTGGTTTTTCTTCGGCGGTAAAGGTAAACGATCTTTCCGATAGAAAAGAAAAAGGAAAATATGATGAGGCTCCGCGGAGGAAGCGAGTCTCTGTCAGTCTCGTCGTGTGTCTGTGCATGTGAGATCATGGCTCCACTACTACTAAAGACTGACTTGAAGAAATGGCTAAGACATGGAGAGATTCAAAGGGAGTATTCGCTGGGAAAAGAGGGAGAGAAGTAAGGTCGTGTCTACAAAGCTTGGTGCGGGGCTTTGCCTTTGTCTTCTTCGACGAGTACACACAGAGGGGAGAGAGAGAGGGAGAAAGGTGCAGCACAAGGTTACGGCGTCTTGGTTGGATTTGGCAGGGAGCAGATGCACACAAGCATGAAAGAAGGAGAGAGAAGGGGAGGAGATTGGTGGTGGCGTTGCTGACACGCGCGCTTCTCAATCTCGCTACCTGTTCGCCGCCTACATCGATAGCCAGCAGCCGAGAGAGTAGAGAAAGTGTCCAACAACCGCGTATGTTGCCCTCCGCGACGCATCCGTCTTCCCCTCTCTCTTCGCTGTCACTACTACCGTGTATGGCGCCGCTCACTGCCGCCGCCAAGGCTGGTATTCGAGCTTCTCTGGTCGAGGCGAGCACCTGAGGATGGGAAGATGCTTTCAGTACCAATGTGACGGTCGAGGGTTGTCCAAAGTAACCTTTTGTATACAGGCTGGCTGTCCTTTCTACATTTTCTTTGTCTTTCCGTGTTCCTCATTTTGACGATTGTAGGCTGTTCATTTCATCTGCTTTCTTGTCCTCATTATCCGTTCATTCTGTCTCAGTAGTCGATAGTGACCAGCATTGGCCCTCTGCACCTTTCCAGCCTCCGTTTGAAAGTTTTCTTCAAACGTTTTAACACAAAAAATAACATTTTTTCAACCACTACTTATTGAACATATTGTGTCACAAAGATTTGGAAGGAAGGGACTTCCATGGACCATGTCGTGCTACAGACGGGGCTATTTAACGTATCTCTATCAGGACAGCACAATTCTTGAGATGAAACATCGCAGCACGAAAACTCCGTGGCTTTCCGCGACCATCAAGAATTCTTATATGCAAGCTTTATGGAATGAATTGTAGCATCACAAATCTATAACTGAAAGATGAAAATTGCTGGTCACTGTGCTTATTTTCGACTTTGTCGATGTGCTATGAGCTTACAGCTTCAGTGTTCTGCTCCGTCACGTAGAATAATATCGCGTTGAGCAATAGTTATTGATCCAGAAGTAAATTTTAAAAACGCAGTCGTACGGTTCTGCGGTGTCTAGAGCTGTCTTTTGCTGACTTACACGACGGGTTAGATGATGGACTAGGCTTGCTGTCTTCTTAAGAGGATAGAACATGCAAACCGGGAAATTGGCTGTGCAATGTTATGCCATGTTTTCATTCTGTTAGTTGAGTTATTGTTAAGTAATAGATAATGAAGAGGTGTAAAGGCAATGTCCTACTCAGAGTGGTCTAACTAAGAACTGCAATTTTCAGTAAATTCCGCAATTACGGTAGATCAGCCGCAAATTTTGTTGGGTCAGGTAATTCGTCCAAAAATTAAATAAGATTAAATTAGTTGGGTGGTTAGAGTATCAAGATTTTCTTAATCTTTTTTATGGTATGGAAATATTCCTTAGTCAATAAAGAAGCGTTGATTTCTCACAGATATTCCCTGCTACATGCAGTTTATCAAATATTCCAAGAGTCTGAGGCCGAATCAAAGTGTCATATTCTAACATGTTAGAATGTTGAAGCTTTGTTATTAGCTGTTTGATAATGACACCTAGAGTGGCATTAGATGAAATTCAAATATGTCATATCACCGTTAGAAATCATGAGATATCTTGAATAAATTTTCATTTTTTACCCTCATAATCGAAAAAAGTATTTTTTCATCGACCAAGAAGTTGGTATCAATGGAGAACATGGAGTACGTGCGAACTGAGAAATCTTGGGGCCTTGTTATTGCCGCATAGCGATGTGGATGCAGTGCGAGTATTGATGAGGAAATACAGTGCTGGCCAAAAGTAGCGAAAAATATCAATGAGCTGTAATTTTCTTATTATGCAACATTTTGCGTGCATATATGTGAACAGAGATTCATGAATTTCGCTCCAATTATTTGCTGGCTTGATCTTTTAAACGCAATGTAAACGATCCTGAGCAGTATGATATTCTAGCATGCATCTAAAAGATTCTACAGACGTTTTGTGATTTCATCTTCAATGGCCAGTTACGTTGCTGCTTTTCAGAAATGGATAGTTCTATTAAATGAGATTTCTTTCTTGAATATAGAAGATGCCGTCCTCATGCTATAAAACACCCATTTTTCATTACTTATCAGTTTATCAGGTTTAATGGTGTTCTATTCATTAAACGTCGCAGATCAAATTCCCCAGATACCACCAAATTACCAAATTTCACAGATATGATAATGTGAACTCAATGAGAGAAAGAGGTCGGTCTGATTCGCACATGCGCCCACCACTAAAAGTTCTGATCACAATATTACAAGTTTTTCCTTCTCTAATGAGTCCTTTAACAGATTAGCAAAAACTTTCACCATTACTGTCACATGCACCGAGGACTTTTATTTGAATTCAGCTTGTAGAGCCGTTATAAACTCTTGTTGAGATATCTTATATCCTCTCTATACTGGGATAGCAAAGATGGCTAGCAATCCGACCTCTATGACATCAATGCATTTAAGAGTCCATGATATCAATAAATGAGGCATAGACTTCTAAATTTCTGATTTCTCTAATTAGAAAAAAAGAAATTAGAAACTTAGAAGTCTATGCATAGATTTACGGAGATATGTAACGAAGATATACATGAAATGATTATCTTTGGCATAGAAGTGTAACGCATCGACGATATTTAGTTGAAGGTGATGTTAAAAAGGTTAAGCGGTTTGAATTCACTTGATACTTAAATCTATGACAGTAAATTAACATAGAAAAAATGTCATATTTTTAACTACATTGATTAGATATAGACATATTCAACATTACTTATCAGTATTCCCCATTTCCAACCTGTAACCTGTGTGGATCAAATGATGTAACAATAGAAACATGATGAGTTTTAAATCAAACAGATTCTCCATCTCGCATCAGTTGCCCTTCCGCATTTGTCGTCTCTCTCCGCTGTCTTTCTCTGCCGTCTGTGGCGCCGCTCAATGCACAGACATTTCGGTGAGATCTCTTCTCTGTTTTGCTGGCTCTGCAAATGGTCTATCAAAAGGGAAGCGAACACCTGAGGGACAAGACAGTCCATCATAACAATCAACTGCTGCGGAGGAGAAGATGTAACAATCCTTTCAATGTCTTCAATGTGCCGGTCGAGGGTTGTCGAGTGTTGCACGAATTTCTCCATCACTGTGCGTCGGTGCGCGTTGAGAGGGTCAATGCAGCATCTTTGACAGCCGAATTCAATGAGACGGAAGAATTGGAGGGACGGAGCTTTCATCTCGATAGAATGCTTGTGTTAGAGAAAGGTGTTGAATGGGTGGCAAAGATTACCTGCTGGTTCCCAACGTGTCACATTGTCTTTCAAGACAGAAAACACTTCCAAATGACAAGTGGCCGTCCCTTGAGATGGAGCTTTACGCTTTGATGCTTCACGAATATCTCAACAGCGGCTCTTGCATTTCTCAGGTTACAAAAAGATCAGAAATGTCAGTCCTTGTACGAAGCAGAGATTTCTCAAGCCTTCACAGACATCGGATCTTCAGCGATATTGAACATGCAGCACTTCATAGATATCTCTCTCTTAATGATAATAACAAGATTTCTATTGAAGTGACTGAAAGCAGTGAATTTTGTGATTGTTCTTCTAACATTTTCTAACGAATATGTCAACATGACTATAAGCGCGGTTTTTTGTATGTGTATCCTCTCAATATTTCACGTCGCCAGTACGAAGGACACAACAAATTTATCTGCTTAAGATTCGCAATTACATCATTTTAAGCATAGATGTGATATAAGTTGCATATTACACCATGTTTTCATACAATACAGCACTACAGACTATCCCTGGAAATAAAAATCATAAACATCTACGATTGCCAAAGTCGTAGTGAGTTGATTTTCATCTTCACATGGTTCATAAGTCCCTAGGTGGTAGACTGCATTTCTTACTCAGACTTTTAGCATGTCATGAAGCAGTCATTACGCCGTTGTTGCTCATGTAGGTAGTCACTGACCTCCCATCGACCCGAGGGAGGGTGTGACCTGCATGTGTCTTGAGATGCAGGCGTGTGGTCTCTGACGACACAACGGTTTTTCTCGCCCCTCTCGTGGCATCAGCAGGCGGTGTCCGTCGTTATCAGTTGAACAGGGAGTTGTCGGCAGGTGGTGTTTCTTTGCCGCTCTCCGTGGGCGGCGTTCCCTTTACTGCGTGCGTAACGGCTGACCAGGCTGTGTTGCGTCGGTGAGCTGTGAGACGGCTGCCACGGAATTCACAATTCCGACGTTCTGATGGCGATAGAAGTGGAGCTACGCAGTTAGTGTCTCTGACCGCCCGTGTCGAGTGCTTCTGCTGCATGCGACGGGGGCGCGCATGTGTGTGTGTGTTGGGCTGCTGTTCAGGACACAGTCCGAGTCTCGCCACATGCAGCGACGCAATCATGACGCACGAAGAGCGCATGTGTGTGCGTGTACCGGAGGGAGACAGCAGCAGCAGCAGCTTGCTGGAGTTGAGTGGCAAGTTGCAGACGGGTGAGTGCGTGTCTGCCGTCACACCACGATCGGTAGCGGGCTTCTTTTGTCGGCTGCGCGTGCGCTATCGAGTGCAACTTCACACCTCGCAATCGATAAGGCAGCGGCCGCGGGGAGAGAGGGGCGTGTCCTCTCTGTGCGTTCATTTCAGTGCGGTTGGGATTGACGCGGTGGCGATGGAAGAGAGAGTGAACTGTGCTGGTCCTACCCCCACCATGCGCATGTTTCCGGTGTTCCTGCCTGTGGGTGGCTACAGTGACAGTTACTGGAAGGCCTCACGGACGGCAATGCCTCGATATTTGACTCGTATTTCATCGAGAACTGAGCTCTGACCAATTAGTGTCCACTTGTGTGGGCATCGCCTGCTATTCCACTTCTCGACGTTATTATTTCGTTAGTGCGTTGGCATTCGAACCCGGTGTTCGTTCCACTTTGACGCAAGTACATGGCATGTCAAGTTCTTTCACAATGGATGACAAGTATCTGTTGAAGTCAGGTCTTCTGTTCTGGCCTGAATATTGGTGAACCAAGGAAGACAAGAATCCTGATTAACCATGGATCTATACCTACACCTAGTTTTGTTATATGGGACTCTCCCCGGTTTTACCTTTGGTCTCGAGGGATGTAATAATAATATTAATAAAATCACGGCCGCAAAAAAGGTTGTGATATACTAAAAAAAAAGTTTGATTGATCATACGCCTCAGTAATGACAATCGTGAGGCTTACTACAATTAGCAATAAACGAACACCGGGTTCGAATGCCAACGCACTAACGAAATAAGTAATGACATTAGAACCATGTTAGTCATACAAAGGACGTGTAATAATAATAATCATCGCTCACCGAAAATGAGCGAGTGAAAATACTGTGGGATTTCGAAATCCGGACAGACCGCCATATAACAGCACACGGAGGCCCGACATAGTGATTGTAGACAAGACGACGAAGATGGCTCTCCTGATTGATACAGCTGTACCTAATAATCACAACATCTGTACAAAAGAACAAGAGAAGATCATCAAGTATCAGGATTTACGACTAGAAGTAATGAGGCTGTGGAACGTAAAAGCTGAAGTCGTTCCACTAGTTATCGGGTCTCTTGATGCCCATAGCCCAAAACTGAATCAATACTTGCAGACGATCCCTGGTCATCTTCAGATTAGTGCTTGATCTCCCTGAGTCATGATAGGACTCCGAGGTCAATGCTCCGTTCCGACCGGAAAAATAATAAGATCACGTGGTTGAGAACAAAAAAAAGTCGTGTATTTAATCAAAGCCTCAATATTGATAATCGTGAGGCAACAAATGACGTTTTACAAGTAACACACGAAAGTTGAAGTCAATAACAACAATGAAAAAATGCAAACTGAAATTAAGAGAAACCACTATTAGATAGCCTTATCATCGTGACAATAACTGATCTATGACGGTAGGAAGAGATCACTTTAGGCTTGCGATACGATTTTAAGTATGCATTTACTTCGGGGGATAGTTTGTGCAGAGGGTGAGTAGCATCACTGACGAAATTGTTGAATAATCGTAACCCCAATAAAAGACGACGATAGTCCAGCGGAAGGAAATTATTGCAGACACAACTTGTAGTCCCACAGATGATTTTATGTCCTCTCGACTGTACCATTTCCATTTGATTGCTTTCTTTAGCCTGAAGATTGCAAAAAACAGGCGCTGCATAGTCCATGATTCCTCTTATGCAATTGTTGTATATCATAACCAGATCATCCTTACTTATAAATGGCTTCAATTGCCTTAGGACCGATAATTTAGATGATGCCCGCTTGGTAATATTTGTAACACGAGACGATGTCAATAACACGAGATCAATGTGACACCAAGAAATTTTATAGTTTAACAGACGTGTTAGTCGGGATCGGTTCATATGTAACTCGAAATAAGGAGAACCTAAACACGAAAACCACTGTTTGCTAGCTTAGACATGGGAGCTATAAAGCATTTGCTTCGACGAACTGTTCTGTACAACGGAATTGAAAATTTTCCCGACTATGGTAGGACTGATGGGGACATATGATGAAGACGTAGTGAAGGATCCTCAACCAAAGCATATGTTTGCAAAGAAGTCTTTCCACGCAGTCAACAGCACTGTATTCTGACTTGCGCCGTGCCATCTTCACAACGATGAGCGAGCATTCTGCACGCGCTCTTCTTTCCAAAGGAAGTTGCTTTTTTCATTGATTTGATTGACATTTTATATTTCTTGAAGATGTTTCATATGCAGAATTTATAAGTTATCAAAATATGAATGCAAGGGTTGACTAAAAATTATTGAGGCTTTTTCCGTAGACCAACTGAATTGACGATTTTGCTATTTTCGATGATAAGCGTAAGACATTTATGGCTTTAGCTTATTATTTATCAAGAATGCGATGAAAGCAATTAAATGCACCTTTCTTGAGCACGCTCTGAAAAAATCTGCATTCTAAACAACTGGTCAAAACATTTGATACAGTTTCCAAAAATGACCGTCAGTTGTGTCTCGCTGCGCGCACGAGATGATAAAATATTATTCTATAATAATCAGATAATATGTAAATCGAAAAGACCTTTTTTAGCCAGATAATTGCTAGAACCACAGAATTAGACAGGTCGTCTCTTCTTCTGTTTGACTAGAAAGGAAACATTGGAACATGTAGCGTAAATGAAATGGCGCAATCTCCTGACTGAATACCATAGCAATCAAACAATGAGCAGCCAGTTCAACATTAAACACGCCAAATTGTGCAAAGTTTCAGTGACTGCCATCAACCGGATCACACAGCAAAGAGACACAGTCGATGTCAAGTTCTACAGAGAAGTTTGTGATCGTTTTTTCATACGCCTGCTAACTTTTTTTAAAATGATCGGAGGACCCAACATTATTGAGAAAACTTTTGCACAATGATCTGAATTCTTCGAATCAGAAGGAGTCGTGGCGATCGGAGCATTTTGAAGGAATTCAGAGCAATCCGCAAGCGACGCACGGCTGTTTTACCTATCTCTGTAAGGTATTAAAAATTTCTTTTTGCCCACTTATTAAGTTCCTGCATGTGCCATCTGTTTGAATCAGTTTGCACTTCATCGGATTTTAGACCATAGATATGGTATTTCATCTTCTCTCATGGAAGTCACAATAATTTTTAGTCACACCTTACAGAAATGCAAATTTCAGATGTTCTAAGTCGGTGAGCCTGTTCCAATTATTTTCTTACCTGAAAAAGACAATAGAATCACTAATCCAAATCGCCTCGTTGGCTTCAATCGATCTTGCTGAATCCATAGATATCAGAAGCATGTTAGTATGAAGATGCCTAGGAATGCTAAGTAAAAGTGAAATACATTCAATCAAACGTCACTCTAATTCATTATGCTGTAAAGATCTCTGCATTATGAGAAGGGAATGCAGCGATCACCGAACCTGATCCACAACCTGTTCCGCTGATCGCCTTGGTGTACGAGACATCTCTGCTGCAGTCACAGTCGCAATACCGTCTCTACGGCAGTCACCGTCGATGTGCACGAATTGATCTTAAGAAAGAAGTGAACACATCTCATTGTCACATGAAAAACGTGAACTGTCTTCACACTGCTGTTCAATTGCATTTGGTGAAGAGTACTTAATGCCCAGTTATAATAGGAGCGCACGAGAGGAAAACTTCCTGTTCCGCAGATCATTGTGTAAAATTTCTATAGGTTGCATAGTTAAACTTAATCAGAATGCTTAGATGCGTAGTTAACCAGATAGCTTTAGTTTAATGGTGTCACGATTCGGATTTAACTACCTAATGACCCGACTTGAAAACTCCCTGGCCAAACCGATCCATGAATTGTAAGTTCACGGATAGTCAAAATAATAGAAATTCCAGTTTTAGCTTTTTAAAATGCAAAAGTTTTATCGACCATCAACGGCACTTACACGAATAGGCAAAGCGAGTATGTAGCGGCAATTCCCAGTCAAGAGTTGAATTTTCTGTTCAAAAACGACAATATATTCTTATTGTTTGCTTATTATTATTTATTCTTTTCTTATTGTTGTTAAACGACATTATATTCCTTTCTTCCTCACTAAGATAAAGTAAAACAAATATTTACCCACATTTTCGCTTTTTGCTTTGTCAAGGATGTCATGATGACTGAATTACAAGAACGGTGAAATAATTTGAAAAAAAATAAATTAATAAAATAAATAAAAAAAATAAAATAATAGAAAAAATAAAATTTGAAATAACAGGATGGGATATAGGACAGAGTGATGCTGTGTCATAACATAGAGCATCATAAAAACGTAACTCTCCTTTGTATTACAGTCGAATTTCAATTCAAGTTAAATTTCTAAAACACGACAAGTACTTCGGCGTCTCGCGTCTTCAACGGTCGATAGAAGTGGGTGGACTACTAGAAAATTGCTAAAATTCTCTAATTTGTGCATTATTTAGCTTGCAAAAGACATATAGAATGGTTAGAAAATTTCTCTGGAACTTTGAAGAGATGAGATATCTATGCTGTCGACGTCTTGAGTGGACAATAGATTGCTATGATGTCACCAGCCTGCATTACCTTCGTACACTTCAGCATTCGAAGATCCAATCTCTCCCACTGTTTCAAAGGCGGTTTTTGTGGGAGGTACTGGGAGTGCTAATGTTCTCTGGGCTGGACTACCGGTGAGGTGGTACAAAGTTCCGCCCTTGAGAAGATAGACGTCTCTTACCAAGACTCTAAACAGAAAATTTCGATCGTCTGAGCAAATGTTTTCTTGCTTTACACAAGACGTAAATGTTGTGTCATATGTCTTCTGCTTTTGGCATGTATATACGTCTGCTTACATGTATCACTTGTGAGGATGCTTCTATCGTTACGAAATCTTGATAGCAATATTTTGAGAAGGGCGGTTCTAAACCCTTTCATTCTTTGTTTCATCTCTGCTGTGTACTGTCTTCCGAAACAGAGAGACATGCTAATGCTTGTGAAGCCATTTTGTTATTTCTATATGAAAGAATTTTTCGTTTTATTTGCCTCGTAGGTCATTTGTATAGGCAGTATTCCATTTCTTTTTTCTGCTTTAGATTGTCTGTGATTTCTCTAAACATTTTTCCTGATGGACCGAAACGTTGAGGTCGGAATGATATCTAAATTTTACTCGTTTCTCTGTTATATCATGATTCTGTCATGTTTTATGGATTGTGACTGACGAATGAC
Source organism: Prostheceraeus crozeri (assembly GCA_907163375.1). Taxonomy (NCBI): domain Eukaryota; kingdom Metazoa; phylum Platyhelminthes; order Polycladida; family Euryleptidae; genus Prostheceraeus; species Prostheceraeus crozeri. The sequence goes on from CAJQUW010007828.1 coordinate 364,121, forward strand.
AGTATCTCAAGTCCGCCGAATACTGCGACTATGTATGATCGTCCATCTGTTCTACATACAAGAGCAACAGGTGTAGACAAGTTGGGTTCAAGTCATATATTTGCATGGAAAATCACTCATATTATCAGTTGATATTGATTTGGACTATAGATCATGGTACTTATGGGTTATCTCACCCAAGTTTTCAAATTTGTCTAAAATCCGCAGAAATAAATCAATCTTCACAAAACTTTAAGTACACGTAAGTGAGGATATTTGCTGCCACATGCCAAAATTTGTACAAATCGGACAAGCACTCTTTGAATTAGGTGCGATAGCTTAAAGTGTAGCGGTGTCAGTAGTTTGATCTGACTTCGCTTGACCTCATCGTCTCAGCAGAAAGCACTTGAGGTCAACAAAGTCATTTCCCGTAAACTCGTGAAGCGATGATGACCAGGCCACGTTCCTTACACCAACATTTTTAACTTAATAAAGGTGTGGCAAGGTAGTGGCCGTGGGAAGATTTCAAATAGCAGTGGATGAGACGAAGAGGGAGAGAGAACAATGCACGCACGAGTAACAATAATGCGTCGAACGGACGAAGTCAGATCAACCTGTTGACATCGCTACACTTCACGTGATCGTCTCTCATACAAAAACTATTTGTCCGATCTGCATAAATTTTTGTATGTGGGCAGAGAATATGCTGAAGTGCGTCTACCTGAAGCTTGGTGACGATTAATTGATTTTTGCAGATGCTAGACAAATTTGAAAACCTGCAAGTCTGAGATCATTCAGTTGGAGCCATCTTCACTAAAGGGCTTCTTCGATATTCATTCCTGAGAAATCTTAGGACAGATTTTTCTAGATATCCTTAGTTGACAGATATTGTGCGATAGTTACCTGACAGTGAGCGGCTCACACTGATGAATGCTATGTCGATTTGAAATTGGCTTTGATTGAATTTTATCCTTAGCGCCTCAATATTTTCTGCTCGACATTCCACATATAATAAATTACAAACTGTTTTCCTCGGGGACCAGCTCAATTTCGCTCAAATCTTACGTGAATTTCATGCATCTAGATTCCAAATTTATTCTAGAATCATGCGTAATTGCTGCAAACTGCGCCGACGAAGAATTTCAAATGATAATTGATTACTTCATGAGCATTAAAGGTGAATCTGATCAAATTGTGTCTACATGAATATTCAAGAACAAGTGTCATATGGATTCACATGGTACCACACGTTAGCCCATGAACAATTCCTCAATTTATTTTCACATGAAGGTTATCAGTTTGCTGTAGTTTCATAACGGTAGATGACACGTGCTTATTGAATGATAGCTCTTGCATGTTTTGTTAGAAAGTTTTCTGTCACTGCTGAAAATAGTCCACACAAGATGAATCGCGTTAATTACAGCAAAAATTTTGTTATTCATGAATTTATGTCACCATTGTCCATTTCACAGCGTTGACAAAGTATTTTATGCGGTCGATTTATATCAATTCTAGCCTCACCGTTTCAAGAGAATGGTAACACAAATAGGGTCGCCCTGCCGGGGTAATTCTTAAAACCGGAATTAAAGCCAATCAAATCAAAACACAAATAATATCTAAAATTTTATATGCCATCCTCACAAATCAATTTTTCAAACTTCAAGCATGTTCATCATAGGGTCTGTGATTCCTACCATATTCCTACAACTAACCGCGGTGATGCTACCAAATTTGAAGACTCAAAGTGAACACTCGATTGTGTGGAGTTTATTTGTGTATGTCAACTCTTGAATTAATAAAAGTCTTAGTTTGTTTGCTGCCATGCCTCTTTCCACTAAACAGACAAATTGCATGCACTATTCTACATGGTACTTTTTAGCAAATAAGTGAATAACATTTTATCCGACGACCGTTACACCGTACTACTTCAAATATCTAGGCACAAATCCAAAATTTCAAGAAGTTACTACAGGGATGTTGTAGACTAGAGTAGTAGTGAATACAACATTAATAATCCGTTGGATAAAGCTCGCTCACCTAGATAGAACATTTAACCAAATATTATTTTTGAAATCTAATCACTTCATCTCTCCGACGACCGTTTCCGGATAAAGTAAACTGTGGTTTGATGACCAATGGAGATTGGCAACGGATTTTCTCTTCAGCATTGTGTGACAACCTATAGAAGATATATTGGTGAACATTTTGTTCTAAGTGAAGCCATTGAGAAATATTTTAAAAACATTTAAATTTCCGACGACCGTTACTACGCGGAATGTTCCAGTTATGTACATTATCAGCCCCATGAAACAACATGAAATTTGACAGCTTACAGTTTTTATTGAGATCAGAAGTGGAGATTCAAAATTCATCATGGCAAATCATTGTCCGATCATTAAAACGATGCTTTTCAGCAAGCTGTACCGATGCGATTTAAAGTGCACATGTCGGTAGAATGATATACGAAGAGGTCGAAAAACATGTACAAAATTCACTTTCCATTTTTCCTCGTTTCCATAGTTCCTTTGTTGCCGAGGGTCTTATCTATGACTTTCCCTGCCGTTTTACACGCCAGAGGAGAGATTGCTAATTGTGCTGAAGTATTCTAGAAGTGCAGTGACCCAATCAGATGTTTCAAAATTCTAAAGGATCATTTTAAGGCACTATCACCCGTGGATAAATAAACCAGCAAAGTAGACAACTCGAGCTTTCGACGACATATTTTGAGCATCGATCAGACAAGCGGTGATTAGATGATGGTTGTGTTATCAAGTTATATTTGAAATAACGAAATTTAATGTTGATCTAAGTCAACTACTTCAGTGTCGTGTATTTCTGCTTCTTATCATTATATTCTTAACTTGACGCAAACCTTCATTATAACATCCGTATTCTGCCCCTACGTGTCGAAAACAAATAAAAAGGAACACATTTTCCAACTGAGAGATTTTCCATTTATCCGTTTTATCTGATGCAGGTGTCATTACTGCAGTCAACCTATTATCTGTGAATTACGTCGTTCTCGAGACCACTTCAGTAAGCTACTGTCCAATTAATGTGACGCTCTTGAAATCGGGTGCGCTCTTAGGAAACCTTGACCTTATAAGCCTCGTAATTGCCGGGCGGCTGATTGCGTAGCCGCTACTGCACACGAATATGTCTGTCTCTTGTCTACCTGCAAAATACAATGATGTGACACGCCCCTGCTATCACAGGTAGTCGGAAGTGGGCTGAAACAAGATGTCTCACAAACTTGTGCGTTGAATTATATGCAGAAAGTAGTGGATAGCGGACACCCACACCTTTGACTAGGGAATCGAACCGAAGTCAGCAGTGGAGACGAGCTCGGCTGCTGACCAAAGAATCCAAGAGAAGTTATACTTGGAGACGAGCTTGCATTGAGAACAAGGAACAACGTGGACATAAAATTTCATAGAAATCTAAGGTACAGAATGTTTGATTGAGCAATGACTACCTCTATGTGGAAGATATGCGACGAGTCGATGCACATATCTCCGCCACAGAGGTAGCTATCTGACATGTCCGTCGATTCCCAGTCACTTCAGTCGAAGCATAGAAATGAATAATTCTGTAAATTTTCAAATATCCTATCACCGGAGCATGTCTAGAGAGTTTGCATATCATCAGTGGAGATTTCTCATATAAGCCTACTCAAATTTGAAATTCTACACCTTTTCCATGTCTATTTCAGATATTTTCAAATGAATTTCAGACATTTCCAGATGGATTTCAGATTTCTCCAATTGAATCTCAGATATCTATCTACAATCTCAACCATGAAGATATCTGAAATTCAATTAGAGAAATCTGAAATAGACATGGAAAAGGTGTAGTGAGCATTTTTACATAATTGCTAATTTACCATAGAATAGGAAAGGATGTAGTAATAACATAGAAATGAACAACACCATAGAAAGTCTTCTATGAGCGATACATTTTCTTTCAGTGAAACCAATTAAGAATACAACCATTGTTTAAATGCATTGAGGAGGCTATACATTTACACGATTAATAATAACTAGGCCCAGAGACATTCTATGGATCCGTTCATTCTTCCGCTGATCACAGAAAGTAGATTAGCAGTTTTGCCAATCATGTAATACCAAAGAAAGACCTCTATGCATCTCAATTTCTATTATTATACGGAAACAATAGAAAATACTGTAACACGAAATCATTCGCAAGCTCTCATTTGGACTATTTCAACCGTGTAGAGTCAAAGGAAAGCATGAACGTTCTCATACTTCGTTCTCATAAGCCTACTCAAATTTGAAATTCTACACCTTTTCCATGTCTATTTCAGATATTTTCAAATGAATTTCAGACATTTCCAGATGGATTTCAGATTTCTCCAATTGAATCTCAGATATCTATCTACAATCTCAACCATGAAGATATCTGAAATTCAATTAGAGAAATCTGAAATAGACATGGAAAAGGTTTAGTGCACATTTTTACATAATTGCTAATTTACCATAGAATAGGAAAGGATGTAGTAATAACATAGAAATGAACAACACCATAGAAAGTCTTCTATGAGCGATACATTTTCTTTCAGTGAAACCAATTAAGAATACAACCATTGTTTAAATGCATTGAGGAAGCTATACATTTACACGATTAATAATAACTAGGCCCAGAGACATTCTATGGATCCGTTCATTCTTCCGCTGATCACAGAAAGTAGATTAGCAGTTTTGCCAATCATGTAATACCAAAGAAAGACCTCTATGCATCTCAATTTCTATTATTATACGGAAACAATAGAAAATACTGTAACACGAAATCATTCGCAAGCTCTCATGTGGACTATTTCAACCGTGTAGTATGAACGTTCTCATACTTGCATCGTGAATTCAAGTCCACATGTGAGTATCAACCTTGATAAATAGCATTTTGTAAATTGATTACAGTGAGAAAATCATCGGGGAACAACTGCACCAACGATGCGTACCTGCAAGCCTGCCGAGCGGCGTGGCCGCTGTCTAACCAAAGCACTGCTTGCAACAGCGACACGCCCCTATTGCTCTACAGTCGGAAGCTTCTCAAAGAGAACGTCTCACTACGCATGTATTACTGAATATACACTTCTCTCTCTCTCTCTGCTTTGAGCGTGCAAGGAAAGAGTCGGGAGTAATTGGTTGTGCTGGCTGGCAGTTGCACCGACACAGCAGCACCTAACAAGGTCGTGAGGACAGACGCGCACGCGCACTCACACAGCCGCAGAATTCGGATGTTCCATCATCGAATCGACCCTTTAACGCCCACCGACCATCAGGCGCTCACCCGGACGTGTCCCTCCCATCAGACAGCTCGGTCAGGCAGTGTCGACGAGGAAGGGGAAGGAGAGGGGCGGCTGGGGAGAGAATTGTTGCCGCCGCTCACACACACACTGTCAGTAGTCCCCCGGCTTGCCTTCGACGCCGCTGCCGTCGACGTAGCCCCGCCCTCCTCCCCTCATGCAGCGCGCGCGTTGTGTGTTCTTCCTCGCTACCTCGTGTGCGCAGCTGTACCCGCTGTCGCTTTCTCCCGCGGCTTATGGTAGTGTGGCGCCAACGCCTGACGCCGCTACGCTGTGTGGTGGGCCTCTAGAGAACCGCCATCATTTCCGGTGACTCCGCGCGTGTCGGGTGAGAGTTGAGCGCTGCCGGTGGCTGGAGATTACGTCGAATAGAGCGCAATAAGGCGCAACACTGTTGCCCTTGTGTACCGCCCGGCCGAAAAGGAGACGCACTACCGCAGGGGGCAGTTCCTCTGGCCAGCAGCAGTAACTGCAGAGAGAGGGGAAGAGCAGACACTACAGCCGCTGCTTGCAGACGTGAATGTGGCCGCGGCTTGTCGTGTCTGGCTCTGATGAGGGTCTGTGTGTCTGTGATAGTCTGACAAGGTGACCTCGAACCAGGGCATTGTACGCCCTTTCCTACATCGGCATCCGATGGTCAACCATGAGTGGGAGAGGAGATGTGAGCAGCGGGAATTTGGTTTCTGCCGGTTTTGAGGACTCATCGACACATCCAATGCATAGAGCAAGTATAGTAGGTAAAGTCAGTGTTGACTCAAAAGTATCTGTATATAGTGAAGATTTTTATATGAAAAGATTCAATTTTTTGCGGAGATTACGTCACTGCGGTCTAAAAAAGTATTTGACCAGTTGTTAAAAAGCTTAATTTTTGCAAATGATTCCGGTATTTACATACTACCGACATGTACCCAAGATATCAATAGTATGAGGCATGTTGGATATCAAAAGGAATGAATATTTGCTAACAAGCATCTTAGTTAAGCGGAACTTAAGTTGATTATCAAGGGAATTTCATGAACCGCTTTATATTGCAAATCTTAATGAAAAACTTGATATCTCATTGTGCTTATTGGCTGAATTTACAATCTTTTAAATTCAATTTTCAACGGTTTGATTTTGTGATTCACTAAATTTATGCTTCATTTCTGGAATCGGAATAGTAATGTGGATCCATTTGCATCTTATAAAGTTAATTCTATGATTACCTGAAGATAACCTTGGACATAAGGTTGAAATATATCCTAAGAAAAAATAGAAGTCCATCGAATTGCTAATTTAGCAAATACTGTTACTCTCCAAGACTGTCAGGACACGGAGGATTTGTAAAATGCTATTATTCCTTCTGTATTGCAATCAGGATCAGTCAATTCCGTAGCAATTTCTTCAAAAACAACAAAAATTTGCATATCTCACATTTGGTAATAATTACCAACTACATCCCCACGAGTTCATTTAATAAAATCGAAACTGCATTCACTATGGGATTTATTTAATACTGAGCTGCTTCTCTACCTAATATACTGTACTTACTCCATGGTCCGATGGTCGACCTTCAAACGCTAAACTGCCAGTTCGCCGGACCATTTGAAGTTTGAACCAATTTACGAGCAAAAGAGGGTTGATGCTTGTTACGTTTTCATACTTTAAGCCTAGTTTTCGGAAGTGTCCATTCGAGCAGATGATAAATTCGTTAACCAAGAAGCCATTGAGGATTTTGAATGAGCAGAACAGTCAATGGCGTAGTCTTTTAGCATCAATTCAGTCGAACGTTTACTGTACCTTGATGTGCGGAAGGGAAATACGTGTAAATCGTTTCTCTAATCTCTCAATTTAGAAAGAAAAAAATCAGTTTCAGGGTGAGCACGCTTTCTAGAGAGCTGTGAAGTATTATAATGACCGACTGGAGGACAGGCCTAATACAATGCTGACATTTACAGATGTTGTATGTGGATGAATGAATTTGATAGATGATGATCTCGCTTTTAGAATGCCCATATCGGACAATCGAGAAACCAAAGTGTACTGCGGATGAGCGGAGCGGGTTGTTAACGGAGTTTCTTACTTCTTTAACGAAGTGATATGTTTTGAGTTCCTCTCACCCGTAATAATTGTGATACGCAACTAAAAAATCAAAAGAAATTTCAAATTCAGGTCTGTTCCCATTTTTCAACTGAGGATGCAGCTCAATGTGTAATTATTCTGTTTACTTAATAATTGTTACTCTTCTTGTGATACTAAAGTCATTTTAGTATTTTTATTTATTATTAGTATTAGTATTTATTTAAAAAAAAAGGCACCACTATGCACTAATAGGCACCAAACCAAATACTCTTTATCCAATGAGATCGAAGGAAAAATCAGTGGGCACGAACTCCGCACTATGAACGTCGTGCCTACTCGTGCCTTGTGTTGGTTAGAATTGATGACTAAATTTCGTGCCTAATTCAAGCGAAATTTCGTGCCCTAGAGTTAACAGTGTAACGAAAATGTTCACAGTATTGGATTTTAAGTGTGATAGAAACCAACTTGGTGAATGAACACACCACTTCATGCTTTCACAAATTTATGAAAATGCAGATGAGGTCATTTTACAACAGTGGACCGGCCGTTTTTTCATGAGGTTGAAGTCGGTGTTTTATTGATCGACATCTCTGGTTTTCATGGTTTGAGGCAATCTCAAATCCTCTTAACATGATGACGTAGAAAAGTGGAATCACCTGCCATCTTGCTTGGATAATATTCGGACTCAAATAGGCAAGCATGAAGTCACCTAAGGCAAAACTCACGTCGGATCTAAAGACAGAATTATCACATCTGCCTGTTGCTCATGGCATTGAGGAAACAGTGGCGCAAATGTTAACATCGCGGCTTAAGCTTCTGTTGCGAATAATCTTCTCACTCATATTCACATCACGTGGTTGACATTTACAGCAGAGATATCACTGCGTTCATTTGGATGATTAATAACCAATAATGAGCTGATCGAAATGATTACGGCATGAATTCATTCTGACACTAATAATCATGGTCGAATGGTGATTGCAAGACAATGAGTTCTGGTAATGGAGAATGCATAATGAAAATATGACAGTTTCTAATTTCAATGTGTTAAAAGGACTTTGAAACTAATGCTTACAACTCATGCTATCAGAAATCTTTGTGCTGCTGCAAATTCGAGCTTGATAGTTTTTGGTATTTTTGTTATTATTTCTGATAAAATCAAAATAATTGACTTTGAGAAGTATTTCATTTCTTAGACGTTCCAACCCAACCATTTTTTTTTGAAAATGATGAAAAATCTAAAAAGAAGAAAATATAAACTCAGTTCTGACGGCGCCGTTGTCAATATCGCATATGAAATAAATAGTTTTGTGACAAATTGCAAATGGCAAAACAACAATGGTCTAAAGGAGTTAATGAACTCCGAGATAATTCAATGCTATCAAATCTCTCGGAGTCCATGGTATTCTTGTCATAGATATAATAATAATCTCTTTATTGTTTCACTACAAGGAATTGGTGAACACTTACAAAATGCGATGACATGTTTTGAAAGCAAAGAATAACATGCAAGGTGCCACAAACTATTTACATTAAAAAAGAGTAATAAAAACAAAAGTAGCGACTATTTACAATATCTAATAAAAGAGTTTGAAAACCTCATCGTTAATATCCATGGCTATGTTTATTGCAGGTGTCAGGTGCTTCAGATATCTACAAATGAATATCAGATTTCTATTCTAAAAATTAGATGAAGGAGCTTTGGACAGATCTGAAATAAGAAAGGTGTAGAAATTACAATGCAATATTTAAATTGCATTTCACTACCTCTCATGAATAACAGACTTGTTTGAAACTTGCTTTCTTCGTTTGATCTAAATAAGAAAGGTGTAGAAATTACAATGCAATATTTAAATTGCATTTCACTACCTCTCATGAATAACAGACTTGTTTGAAACTTGCTTTCTTCGTTTGAATATCGCCATTGGTAAAGAAAGTTGGCAATATAATCTCTCCAAAGTCATAAGTTGTTCAGCGCGCGGCTTCACTAAATCTTCAAACATTTGGAAGTCAATTGGGGTTGAACTTCATGATGTGTAGCCAGCAGTCAAAATCACCGGCTATCAACGCGAAAGGTCGGTCATGGCGTTCATCTACACTACCTGGTCAGCTTCTTGCAGTGATACTTACGGCAGACATAGACCCGTCGACATTTAAAAAGACAGTCAAAATAGTCCGAAAGAATTCGAAACAATTCAATTTGCCAATCATAAGGCCTGCTTATAATTGAGTTGAAGAACTTTCTTGGAGATTCGTTGTTTATCCGGTACCCTGTCAGTCAGCGTACTTAGAGATTCGCGGTTAATTTCACTTCTTTCCAAGCATAAAATTTAAAAAATTGCTTCAAAAAAATGAACATGGAAGGCAGAATGAATGTTCTTGCACAGATGAATGGGCAATGTTTTTCCACACTGCTATTATCTTCTGCTTTACGCTCTTCTGAATTCTTTAAGTTCCTCACTACCTGTGCAATCAATCCCCAGAACTAGACAAAGAGTCAACATTTCTGTGCAATTTTTTGTCATTTAATTGCCCGGATATGAAATGAAGATTTTCGGTGATTCGATGTCTTTTCTCGGAGATTTTTAAAATCATTCAATGATTAGGGTAATTGGAAACCTAATCCGACTTTGTGATGTTTACAGGCCCTCTAGGTAACAACTGGGGAATCTCAGAGAGTGAAATGTCTACTACAGATGTCATCGAGAGCTAACTTTCTGATCTCTATGTCGGCAGTGTAAGTCGTATAGCTGTGTAAGTATGGCATAGAAATTGCTCAGTTTTGTCGAACAATCACACTCATCAGAGACATGCGTGTCTGAGCTCTCTTGCTTCGCCTGTTTCTCTCTTGTCAACATGTCAATTTCGCTGTCTAGTTAGAAATCATTACATTTTACGGATTCTCTTTCCGAGGAATGTAAATTAGAGGTCATAGAATGTCAGAAGATGTATCTTTCCCTGTAATCGCGGCCGTCCCTCCTTTTTACTTGCATATCTGGCGCTCTCAATGAGGAGGCGATGATGTCACTCTTATAGTGGCAGCATACCGTTGTCTTACTAATTTTCTCTGTCGGACTCCTTTCGTGGACAAATTGATACATACGGAGAGATGTTCATTAGAAAAGCGGTCGACCGACTTTCATTAGAGCTGGAGAATACCACAGAAAAATAATTGAAATGTTTGACCTTCATTACTAAATGTTACAAGTCAGAATTTCTCTTGTTATCCATTTTGCATGAGTTTATGAGGGAAACTCGAAGGGAAGAGGGAACTTTGTTGATACCAACCGGCGGATGAGAGGAAACCGTGTAACCTGGACCATATTTTATGTCTGACTTTCAATAAATAACGAATAGGGCTGTAAAAAAGCTTGTTTTTTGTTTTTATGTTTTTTATATTTTTATTTGTTCTTTTAATTTAGAGGATGTATTGTTTCAAAATTATTCAAAATGATTAGAACGACGCCTGTTCAACTTCAAATGCTTAATTAAACATAAGATATCAATGAATAAACGAAGAATTTGAGCCTGTTTTGGTACACGTATGTGCATTTATGATATATACCGTATTTCTTTGAATAAGAGACGCGTCTCTCATTTTTTTCAGATCCCTGATTGATGCGTCTCTTATTCAGGGGCGTCTCTTATTCAAGAGCGTCTCTTATTCAAGGGCGCCTCTTATTCAAGGGCGTCTCTTATTCAGAGGCGTCTCTTATTCAGAGGCGTCTCTTATTCAAGGGCGTCTCTTATTCAGGGGCGTCTCTTATTCAAGGGCGTCTCTTATTCAAGGGCGTCTCTTATTCAAGGGCGTCTCTTATTCAGGGGCGTCTCTTATTCAAGGGCGTCTCTTATTCAAGGACGTCTCTTATTTATCAAATGTTCAAGTTTTCATTCTTTCATTAGAAAAAGATGTCTTAGTTTTTTGCTACTATTCTCTTAGGTAACCTTTGCATTCCTCACTTAGGCCTATGTCATGGGCAAATTTCGCCAGTAATTTTTCTTACATATATACGCTTTATCATAATTCAGATATTTTGGAAATGAGAGGAGTTTTATGGTTTGTAGTAGCATATCTTGTAGACTCATCTAATACATTCATATACCAGTACATGTTGGCCACTATACATGTAGACTAGATCTGAATTGACCGAAACGAAAATAACGATAATCAAGTGGTATTTACAGCAAAAGTTGCCGACCGGTACATGACTCCAAATGCAAAGGAAGCTACCGTATAATGCCTCTTTAAATGGTAGATGAAGTAACCTTAAGTAGGCCTGCATGTACGTATGTACAACAACAAGAAGCCTTATATATCATACAATATTGGTCATGATACCCGGTATTTACTAGTAGACTGACTTATTTTACTAAGATAAGTAGGCCATAATAATCGCTCAGGCGGATGTAGCTACCACATTACAATAGCCTGCATGTAATATGTCTATAGCAGTCTATTTTTTGTACATGCGTCTCTTATTCAAGGGCGTCTCATATTCAAAGAAATACGGTATAAGTGATAATCGATTTCAGGTTTATTGCAATTGTTAAATAGAACGTTATAGAGAAAGACATGTTTTCATTTTCATGCAATCTTTAAGATTTTAATGAAGGAGCCAATCATCTTAAGAACACTGAATAAGGAAGTCCAATGAAAATGCTTGATGGCATATTTCTTAGTAGAGTTATTAAAACTTGGCTCCCTTGCTGATGATGTTTTTCTATAATTCTTTGAGAAAATAGAACTGTTGTCTTTCTAAAGCAATGAAAATAAAAAACCTGTATTGATAGAAAACACTGTTTTTATAAATTAAAAGAATAATGTGTTTTTAAACAGCCCTAACAGTGAACATGTCTCTTATTCACCAGAAGAGTCAATAGACTTGATGAACATTAGTCGCTTGCACTCAGTCAAGATATCTGAGGGATGTGGTCTGAAGGCGATGGAAATTTTCAACCGCTTTGGGATGTTCCTGAGACCATTCACTACATGATGTTTTATAAGAGATGTTGTTGCTGTTGTTGATGTACACCAGTTATTTGAATCATAAAAATCTGATGTTAAATCAATGAAGGTACCAGTTTGAAATGATCAATGTACTGGTACTGTAAAATACATGAAATTGCATAAAAATTACCTACTGCATTTCTATATATGAAACTGAGAATGAGCAAGGCACGAGGAATGGCATTTTACATCTTATTTCATGATTAACATGATTGTTTAGCCACGTGCTGCATTCGTTATCGGTTTTAAGAATTAGGCAAAATTTGGAGGTTACGGATTCCATTAGAAGCCAATCAACAACCCATTTTGGTTCAAAGTTCTTTATCGACATTCTTCGTCACCTTTTGATTTCTTTGTCAATTATTCGTCCACGTATGATGCAATAATACCATCTGTTTGATTGTGCATCATAATGACAACGTTTAGTTACTTACGGACAAGCCGATTTAAATTGTCTACTTTATTTATATTATGTGTAAGAAATTGTCTACTGATAGCTAGATTTTATAGTAACAATTATTTTTCATAAAATATGATATAGACTTTGATATCGCTTAGTAGATTATAGTGACCACGAAAATTAGTGAAGAGAAACTCCATATCATGCCGATGTGGGTAAAAAAACTGAAATCGTCTGTTGTAGGTCTAAGCACGTTTTATAAACTAGTAATATTATGAAAACATTTACTTGGTAACGGGAAAATCTATATTATCTATAAGAAGACTTACATAGTTATTTTTCATCACTTATCTCCTAAATCTATCTCTTGTTGAGATAGGATTATTTACACACCTGCTGCTAACCATGTTTCTGATGTTCTGTTGGCCTACTTGCTGTTAAGGATATCATGATTCTACTTCACATGATGCTAGCTTCATTTCTACAACAGCCGTATATAAAAACACGTATCTTTATATGTATTTTCACTACTTATAGTCATGGCAATAAGAAAATGTCGCTTTTAGGACTCCACAACATCCGTATCTCTAAGATAGATGCTTTCATATGATTTGACTCGCCGGCGTTCGAAATGCTCGTTGTTCTCAGGGGAGACACCTATCCATCGAAATAGAAATGACTTTTGACAACCAATATGTAACCTAACTTGCGCCATAATTGTTTTTAATGTATCTACATCATGTTATCGAATCTGCTAATTATATTGGTAGTAGTTCGCATCCGGCCTAGAGCAATTAGTGTGACATGGGGTCAACTGGGATTTTCCGGAAATGGCGACTCAAAACAGTGTCTGTATACAGTGAAAATTTTTATATGAAAATATTCACCTTTTTACGGAGATTACGTTCCTATAGTCCAAAAAATTATTTGAGCAGTTTTTAAAAACTCAATTTTTGAAAATTTATTTTCATCCGACATTCATCCTTTATAAGTAGTACGAAACAAGTTGGGCAAAGATCGTACAACGGGATTCCTTCTGGGAGCAGATAAGCGGTAGCTTGATGACCGTGCCTGGGTAGCGATTACTTAGTATGAGTTAGTTCTGTCAGGGTCTAGTAGAGGTTCCTTGACCTTGTGAGCTAGTGTTTGTGACGATGACAAACCCCTGTAACTCGCAATGTGTCCCTGAGACTGCAGAGTCAGCACGTCCTTCATAATGTTGAGTTTCGGGTGTTTTTGATGATTTACGATTGTTTTACGGCGGTTTCATTTTGATCCATGGTATACAGTGAAACATTTTATATGAAAAGATTCAGTTTTTTGCGGCGAATACGTTCCCGTGGTCCAAAAAATTATTTGAATAGTTTTTAAAAAGCTAAATTTTTGCAAATTTATATACTACTGACATGAAGCCCCCTTATAAATAGTATGAAACAATTTGGATATCAGAAGGAATGAATATTTGCTGACAAGCATCTTAATTAATCTGAAATAAGTTGATGATCTAGGAAATTTCATGAACCACGTTATAATGCAAGTCCTTGCAAGTCTTCAAGGATAAGTTGAGATATCATGTTTTTAATTCAATTTTCAGCTGCATGATTTTATGGTCCACAAGGCGTCACTTCATGAATCTGAATAGTAATGTGGACCCATTAACACCTTTTGAAGTTCATTCTTTGATTACGATGTTTTGCTCTTTCAATGGCAGTTTGTGATGTGATCAAGCAGAAGAAAATAATCTTATTATAATAAAGCTGAGTTTTCAGTAATGGTCCATCGCATTGCTAATTTAACAAACCATATTACCACTTCAACTTGTCATGACATGGAAGATTTGTGTAATAGTATTCCTTCTTCTGTATTATCATCATCAGTCAGATTCGTGTCAGTCAGAAATCTGCACATCTCACAGGTAGCACTGCGTCTCAACTCATGTTCATTTAATAAAATCGAAACTGTATACACATTGGGGATTTAAGAAATGCAGAGTTACTACTCTACCTAATATACTTACTCTATGGGCGTGTCGCCGGAATCTCATGCATGTCTTGTACAAACGTCATTACTGTTGCTCATCTCAAACTGCATTTCTGCAACTTTGTTTCTCTTATTTCCAGGTAAATGTGGATAAATTGCCGAACAGTGTAGAGACGCCTGCTACTTCCTTGCTTGACCCCAGTGTCCGCGATCAGATTGTTCTGCAAACCCGCTGGCGTGGCTCTTGTACCAGACGTACCCACATCTGCGAATGTGACATCTGTGGAGTGAAGTTCACACGCAAAGATTCTCTCACACGCCATTCTCGGAAACATTCTGGCAAGTCTTATGAATGCAAAGCATGTGGGAAATGCTTTGCCGAGAACTACTACTACAAAAGACATAAATGTCGCAATGTTCCGTCCGTCCAACCCAACGCAACAAAGCAAGGTAATCTAATGGATGTAGAAGCACCAAATGGCAATGCTGACTCAGCCCCAGCCTCAAAAGTGATGGGCAATGTCTCTCCTGTCGTCAATCTAATGATGTCACCTTCAGAGAGAAGCAGTGTCTACAACTATGACAGTTCCGAATCAGTTGGAGTGCCGTGTACGAGCGGAGGAGATAGTGGCAGTTCCGTCAGTCTGAGCGGAGAGGAAAAAGGTGAATAACTTCAGCGATGGATGATTTTCATTGTTGGAGGAGCAGAACTGTCCTCGAATCGAAGTACAGCTCAGCAGGTAACATCCTGTAAGTAAATGCAGACACTTTTGCTCCTCCACGAAGGGCTCCTGCCCCCATTCTCCTCTGCCCCATCACTTTGTTGACTGATATCTCCTTTTGATTGTCTCTCAATTGTCCAGCAGTTTGAAGAACCAACCATTCCCTAGAGATCGCCGCACGGAAGGAAAATGAGGCTCAAAGCACCTGAATTACCAAAGAAAACAATGGGGCCAAGAAGAAGATTCTTTCCACTGTTCATTCTGCTGGATGATGGACATTTAATCGGAGGAAATTCGCATTTTATATGTAGTCAGTCGT
Source organism: Prostheceraeus crozeri (assembly GCA_907163375.1). Classification (NCBI taxonomy): domain Eukaryota; kingdom Metazoa; phylum Platyhelminthes; order Polycladida; family Euryleptidae; genus Prostheceraeus; species Prostheceraeus crozeri. The sequence goes on from CAJQUW010007828.1 coordinate 379,913, forward strand.
TCCGTTTATCAATTTGTCAATTGTTGGCTTTGTATTCCACGTTCAGACAGATAGCGATTGAGAAAACCATTTGCCGTTTGTCTTGGATGTTTTGTTTTTTCAAAATGAACGTTTTATCATTTACCATAAGTATTGATTTAGTGACTTTTTGGATTAGTTTCTTGTGTCATATTTGTTGCTGGAGAACTGAATGAAATCACGAAACGGGTGATCGATTATCTGTCATATTCCTTTTGCACGATAAGTAAATTTGTCCACCCAAAACCTGCTCTGCGGAAGAAGGGATTCTGAATGAGAATATTTAATGTAATACTACTTGTTATTACTTTAGTGAGTAGTATCATCAATGAATTCATGGAGATTAGATATCAGCTGTCTGATTTCTGCGGTTCTATAGATAGCGAAATCAACCAAGCATGAGCCCTCTACTTCTATAAGTAGGAAAAGATGGGTCTGAAGGATGACCGAGCAGTTGTTGAAAAGCATTTAGGAATTTGTCAAGTGTTCTCCCATGCGCCCTCTGAACCCTTTTCTCGCAGAGTATCTAATTGTATTTCATGCTTTTGACCGGAAAGATGTTTGCTTTCTATGATTGCGCATTTGTCATGAGGACGTTTTTCTATTTGTGAAAAAGCAATTCCATTTTATTGCTTCCTCATGTTGCATGGTATATCAACTTTTTGCTAACCAAAATTTGAGTGTTCGGTATTTCTGGTGTTGTTTAGAGTTATTCGATCAATCAATAACTTCTAGTCACGTCTATTTGGTGAACAGACTCCTTGGACTATCGAATGTTGACATTTGCTTAAATGATAGAAAATTCCATTGCATTTATATCATCACATTTGATTTTTGTTGCGAAGATATGGTTTCATTGTTCTTCAGACTTTGATGTCTGTTTATCGAAGATGTTTCAATCTATTTTGTATATTTCATTGGGAGTTGATTTTCGGAAGTGAATTTGTAATTGACAAAGGACTGGTAGCAATGTTTCAACTTAAGTGTAGGAATTTTGTTTTCAATGTGTTTTGTTATTCGGAAAGTGTTGAGTCTCTTGAAGTTAGTGACAAATTTAGCAGCAAGAAGTGGAGCAGAGGCAGTTTGAAGAACAGCAAAAAAGGAGCGATTTACGATTACACAGCTGAAAAGTAAGTTTGAAGGGTAATGGGCGTCAGAATTCATGCTGCTGACTTCGCCAGACCAGTAGACGTGTCCATGACTAGGATATTAAGACATTTGATCGCATAACTATTGGTGTACCGTGAGTTACCCTGTATGAGCACGGTGCTCTAATTCCTTCAACAAGCGACATCAGATTTGGATCACGAAGCCTTCAACATGTCGTCTACAACTTTTCTCGATAAGCTGATAATCAAAACTGTCCATAGAAGTCAATTAACCGCAAATCTTCGTCAATGACTTCTGAAGTGCATCGGGAAAAGTTGTAGGCAACACGTTGGAGTGATCCGTAGTCCAATTCCGAAGTCGATCCCATGCCGTCCAAAAGAACACATCTTATCGAGTACATCACTGTTCTTCCGTTATTTCAATAAATGTCATAGATATCTATATCCATCTGTGAACAGTCTTCAATGGATCTCACGAATGTTTCTCTCAAAGCAGGCCCCACCAGTACTGCGTCAAGGCGTTGGTTCGAGTGACATCAGAGGTCAGAATGTTCTGCTATAATGCCAAATCCGAGACGTCACGTGTGTCTGCGACCTACTTCAACTGAAGGTCGTAGAATAACAATTTTTATATCATTTATCAGTAATTCCGACTATGAATTCCGACTTCAGTGAGTTTGCAATGCGCAGTCGCAGATGAATACCGAATACACTGAAGTATTCAGAAGTCTAATTTTGAAGTTGATCTCATGGTTTCTTTGCTCACCAGCTGCAAGATTAAACTTTCTTTCATTGTAGTCAACACGGAGTGATCCGCAGTCCAATTTCTAAGCCGATCCCACAAATTTCTATGGTCAACTTCGCTAATCACTTTCTAATTATGTAATTAGAAATAGCCAACTCTTCGCCTAGAAATCGAACTTCCTGCTGCATTCGGAACCGCTGCAAAATCTGCTTCAATTCTCACTGCCAAATCTGCCTCTGATCCTTGTCTGTCGTTGAAACGAACATCTCAAGTCAGTGATGTTAACCGATTTCTATTTTGGACACCTGACTTTCCTGAAAGAATGAAGTTGAAGAAGAAATGATTCGAGAATATGGAATTGAACGATTTTGCATTTTAGTTCACACTATTTGTTTCCTTTGGTTTCATGTTGGGACATTGGTCTACATTGTAAAAATTAGCTAGCAGTCTGTCAAACGCTTGTCACTTGATCGCCTTTAGCACGAACTGTTATTGTTTTGCAGAAAATTTGAAGCGAAGTGAAGTGATCTTTTTAGATGAGACTGGTAGATGGATTTTGAAAATTGAGCGTAAATAAATATGTTTGTGTACATTACACGAGTTTTCTGTATTTTTAGACAATCTTGTGGGAAATAAGACTAGTAAACCAACCGTAGTCGGGAGGTAGAGTGTCGACTCAAAAAAGTATCTGTATACAGTGAAAATTTTTGTTTGAAATGATTCAGTTTTTTGCGGAGATTACGTTCCCGTGGTCCAAAAAATTATTTGAGCAGATTTAGAAAATATCAAAATTATGCCAATTTAAATACTACCGACATGACGCACTCTTGTAAGCAGCATAAAACAAGTTGGATATCAAAAGGAATGAATAATCATCCTAATTAAGCTAATTTGCAAGGGAAATTCATGAGCCGCATTACAAAATGGACGTTTTCATGAGTCGATATCAAATTTTACTTTCCTGGCTGAAATTTCAAGTTTTATTTCAATTTTCACCGATCTAGTTGGGATAATTTATGTAATTTCGATAAATGTTTACCAGTCATGGACCTACATGGTAAACTCTGTGAGGTAGAAATCTTCCGTAGCTATCGCGACTCAACGCTCATGATGTACAAAAGATTTTTGACACAATTTATCATATCATATGTGGAAAATGAAAGCAGGCACGCTCATATAAGTTATTCAACATTAAAGAATACAAGAATATTGTTAAAGCTAGATTAGTAGAACATTTCAGAGCTGATATGGATCTCAAATGGACGCTGTACATAGAAGTCAAACAGGTATCTACGCTACTTGGAATCAGCATCATAGTTTTGACTGTACCAATTAGAAATAGATTGTTTATTACTGAAGTTGATCGCTAGAGATGGAATATTGACTCAAGGTCGCTGATGCACATCCGGAAGGTGAACTAAGTTGGGGCATGAATCACCAATGGAAAGCTTAGAATTGCTAGATGTGACTGCATTCTAAGCTCTCAACTGGATTTCAGGGCGTCTGCAACTTCAGTATGAAGCATCTAAGTGATATGATTAGGCACGTGCGATTAACTTGTTGCTACATATTCGCGCCTGCTATATGCCATGTATTAGCTTGCATAGTTCCATATGCTCTCTAGTGAGAGAAGTCTTTCGATTGTGTATGTGCTCGAATTTGCCTCATGGAGAATCTGTTACGTATGTGATCAAAGTCATTTCGCTAATTACGTTGACATCGTTAACAATAAATAGACAGATGAAGATGACGATCGAAACTCCCCTATTGTACAGTGCATCCCCCTCTCCACTAGCTATATTTGCTGTGAACCTATTGCTAGAAAATGATGTGTGGAAATGTCATTGAGTTCTGTCTAGCTTCGGTGTATGGAACAACGTATGTTCTTGGACGCCTATAGAAAATAGATTAGAATATGAAGGAACAGAATATGGAGGCTTCTGCAATGTCACTGGATTTCCCGACAATAGAAATACCTCACCGTAGAACTCCGCCCTCACGTAAGAATTGATTCTCCGACCCAAATCCCTAACTGCTGAGAAAAATAATTGCTACTACTCCATACTCTCCCGCATACGTCTGTATTTTCATTTTATCCTCCCCGCGTCCGGACTCTACGCTTCGCATTTGTTAACACAACAAAATGAATGGTCACAACTTCCCATTTCTTGTCAATATCACCAAAGCGAGATTTCTATTATTGGTAATGCTTCAGAAAATTGATTATAGGAGGTATTTGTGGAAGTTAAGCCTAAAATCATAATAAATCAGGCACATTGAATTGAAGTCAGATCTAAAGCATTGTTACAGCAACGAATGATTGCATGAATATCATTCAACTGCATAAAACCGAGACACGCAATGATGCTCTCAGTCGAATTTACTAAAGTCTAGATATCAGCCAACGAGGTCCGGAACATTGAGTTTGAATTGTATGCAATTGTTGCCGTTCAACATTGTATTGCTTCCATTTCAGGTAAGCAGCTGCTCAATATCATTAATATGTATGATTTCAGTAAATATGCGAGAATATTTATATTTGGTAAAATTCTGTTCCGGACCTCTTACTAAATAGGTATGTAAAATATGCTTTGGGATACTTTCAATAATTCAATATTTCAATCAAAAACTTGACAATGTGATATCAGGACGCTTATATTTATTAACCCGTACGAAAATGGATCATAAGAATTATCATGAATTCATGATAAAAATAAATAGTTCATGATAATTTATCTGTAATTTATCATGAACTCATGATAAATTGTAAAAATTATCATTAAGCGCAGAATGATCATGAAAGCATTATCATGAAATAAATTATCATGAGCCAAAAATTATCATGAAAAATTATCATGAACTAGGAATTATCATAAAGGACCATTATCATGAACAAAATAATTATCATGACAATTCAAGAAACTGAAAATTATCATGACAATTGCTTTAAACATACGGTTATTACATTATACCATGCTATATTTTAGTATTAATCAGATGCCGTTGCTGGAGGCGATATATTAATCTCAATTAAGCTCTGAGGTACATTTTTTGCTAATTTTCGAATCTTACAAAATTATTCATGTGTTCACATCTATTACGATATGCCTACTCTAATGCCATTATTTGAGTGATATGGAGGATATGAAATGGAAATATTGCATTATTGCCATTTAACTGAAGCAATAAACAAGCTTATAAGTAAAAGGAAATGTCAAGAAACAGCCACATTCATACAGAACCGAAAAAATGATCTGCATTGTGAATCGTTAATTTACTTACACATCCGATGTCCAATGGACATCATCATGCTCGTTCTTGTCCGATATCAGAAATCATCCGACCCATCCGATCCTATATATCCCGCTACTCTATGCATCCGACACTTTTGTGCTCATTAAATATCGGGACATAACCCTGTCGTGCGTCAGCAAATGGAATCACTGCTTCGTAGCTAAGTGATGGTCTTCACTATTGACCAATCACAAAGAATGGCTGCGGACAGTTTCCATCCATTTGGTTGAAGATTGCTGTGACGCCCGTTGAAGTGAGTCATCAAATTTCTTCGGTTTTGTGACCAAACCACTAATCATCCGACGTAGCGTTGCATCGGCAGTTGCAGCTGTAAACGTGACTGCAGTCGATCTTCATTTGCGATTTCTTCCTCACAGTCAAAATATTGCGTCTAGAAAACTGTATTTTGGACTAAGTTACCTGAAAATCAGGTAAGTTATTTTTTCCTTTGTAAATCTTTAAAAAAAATTGGTTAAAATAATTTGTTTTATCTCATGACGCAGGAAACACCATCTAGTTACGAGATTTTAAATACTGTCAACAAATCTAATGAACAATGTTATTCAGAGCATTCTATTGCGGAAAATCATTTTGACCTGACATCATAAGAGTAGCACTCTTTCTTTGCGTCGAGATGGCGAGCTCCATTTCAAGTAGATTACATTCATCTCATGATAACAATTAGCGCTTTTATATTTTAATGCTATAGTGTTTCTTATGTTAAAGAAACAATGAATTTTGTACAGCAGCTTCATCAACATAATTTAATTGGATTGGAGATGGAAAATCGTGATATTCGTACAGCTACATAGTCCAATTGTAGGCCCATTACTCTTGACAATTTCACTGTTACATTTAGTTATGAGTGCGCAAAATACGCTATTATTTTGTGTTGTAGGCACTGTCTTATTTTTTGTCAATTTTACTACGATTCGACGCAAAGAAAAAGTTCATGTGCATGTAAGCTGAATGGAATTGTTGTTCAATGCATGGAATCTGCAATATTACTTGCCCGTAGCCATTTACATGTTTTGTTCCGCCGATGTACATGTTTCGGTAGCCATTTACAGTTATTGCATATTTGATGTGTCGAATGCCTCTAAGCTCTTGATTACAATATTCACTGAGTTAATAAGTTACTGACTTCTGATTTAGGTGCAATCTCATCAGCATTAAGGATTTTATGTATTTTGCGACTATGATAAGGATTGAAATTTTACAGGCATTCTACTATATAAATTCATTTCACTATTTTTGAAGTTGATGTGCCTGGTTTATAAGTCCATATGTCTTGTTCACTATGACTACCCTACTCACAGGGTCCGTTCTTTCCTTGCTGATTATAGGTTTTTCGAAAAATTTTTCAAACACATCTTTCTGAGCTAGATGTTAAGGCTGCGGTTAGTTGACTGCATTTTTCTTTTATTAAATGGCACTGCCGATCATATGAATCCAGATTGATATCGCACGTTTGCCCACTCATTCGTACAATATGGTTAGTTGCTGTCATAAGTAAATACTAATAAACAATAGCCATATTGAATATTACCCAATTATTTGGCATCTTATTTCTAGTTTTTGAATTTTGCATAATATTAGGCGAATACGTTTCTACGTTTCAAAATAAACGAACTGAGAGTGTGAGTAGTCCAATCCAACGAATTTTCTGGACTTGCCTTTTAGTACATAGGTTGCAAGTCTATAAATTTTGAACCTTCATCCGAGGCCCTAATTACGTGTCACTCTACGTTTAGGTTCCAGAGTGCAATGAATTTTGTTAGGTCAGTAATAGCAGCAATGCAAGCATTTGGTCTACTATTTCTGCTGTTAGTAGTCTACAAGACTCTCAGTTCCGATATTTAAGAGAACTATCATTTAATCCTTCATCTTGATCCAGCGCCTTAATTCCTATTAATTGTCTTCTTCAGCTGGTTGCTGGTTTGTGTGAACAAAGCCTAATATTTGGTGAATTTCTTACCTTGACAAAAACTATTTGAATCTATGTTTGTAATTTTGATAGAGGAAAAGTACCACTAAGTTGCTCGCCTATAAAGTCATTTTAATTCGAAGTAAGATTAAAGTACAAAATGAAAGTTAACACGAGATCTTTCGCCTTGGTCTTATACTAAGGTGTCTGATGCCCAGGGGTCACAAATATGCTGAATTGGAAGATGTTAAGAAAAAGCTATATAGGTCTTACATGAATAATGGTCTCACACATGCGCAGAGAAAGCTGCCAAAACAACTTATTCCTTTTGTGCACACCAATACAGGTTTTCTCTACTACTTGATGCTAGCAAAGGCTCTAAATATTGACAAACAGATTTCTTGATCGTGCGGCGTACATTACATATTCTAAACTATTGATCTGATATCTGTGATCATCACGTGCAAGAGGACACTGGACAATATGTTTCGTATCACAGAGCGTGAAGAAGGCTTTTCACCAGACTCGACCGAGCAGCTAAACAAAAACCGGCACATGCTCTCGACACGAGTGGCCAGTACGCCACGACGCAGTTCTTACCATTCGTAAACTGCTCTCCACAAAATTACATAAACACATATTCTATATATCAACTTTCGAGTACTCGCAGACGTCGGGCAATAGCATCCTTCACAGAGGCCAAAGGTGTGAGCTCGTCTGGTCTGTCTAAAAAGAACCACTAGGGTACTGGGAAAGCAGGAGAAACACGAGCACAACTCTGTTAAGTTCGGAAAAAACGAATCAAATTGACAGATATTTTTGTCTCCGTAAAGATGGAGACTCACATAAACAGTTTTCTTCTGTGGACCAAGTATACATCAGACTTTTGCGCAAATAAAATTTTTTTTTTTACAGTGATGCTTTGCAGATAAAATGAGGAGGATATCCGTTTCGTCATCAATGCTACCTTGTCAGAAAACTTGAATCTCTATACTCCAAAAAATCCTCAATATGAACAGATACGCAAAGCTCTGTATAAACAAATTGACTTTACAACACTTATTTTTGCTACTTGTCTAGAGGCAGCAAAGAACTTTTATTTTGATGCCTCCTATTTATTCAGTACAAAATAAGTGCGTTGTAAGTCTTTGTTTTACAGAGCTTTGCGTATATCTGCGTCCATTTTGAGTTTTTGGAGGAAGCAGTGGCTGTCAGTTGTTTGTACATGGTAAGTCATTGAATTATTGAGATAACGGATATCTTCTCCTCAGTATTTATTGCAAAAGCATGTTAGAGAATTATCTGTATTGCCAAGGAAAAGTTCTCATGATGTCCTTTGAGTCCACTATGAAGAAAAACTGTTTTATGTGAAGCTCTTCCATTTTACGGAGGACAAAATCTGGATCACTCGATTTGATCCTCGCCATAAGTCGACTAACAGGTTGTGCTCTGTTTTTCCTCGCTTCCCCGTCCTATGGTTCTTTTTTTCAACCAGACGAGTAGTATCCTTTTGGCCTCTATGAATGATGAAGGCTACATAGCTTTGCCGACTGTCTGCGATTGATTCGCTAAAGTTTGATATATAAATATGTTTAGTGTTAATTGTGGAGACAGTTACGACTTGGCTAGAACTCGTCGGGCGTCTGGCCACCTCGTGATACCGAGTGAGCATGTGCCGCGTTTGGTTTACTTGTTCCGGGTCGAGTCTGAGGTAAAGCTCTCTCACCTCGTGCTGACGAAAAATTATTGGCATCCAGTGTCGTTCTCTTGCACGTGGATGAACACAGAATTATACAGATCATAGTTTTGAATTGTAATGTCGGCCCGCCGGAACGATCAAGAAAATCTGTTGTCAATTTTTAGAGTGGGCATTATTCACGTCGCCGGATTGCATCGGGGACTGGTGGGTCCTTATGACTCTGTTGGCAGGGGCAGGTGGCCTCTCAGTTGTGGCCTTGGGCTATGGGTTGGCCCTTTCAGGCGGCCTTGCGGCCTTGGCCCTAGTTGGGGCCGGCATTCGGTGTCCGGGAATGGAACCTCCTTTCTTACGGCTCTTTTTGGTCCTACACCTTGCGAGGGCCTTTTGGGGAGGTATCGGGCCTGTGGGGCGTGTTGGGTCCGTGCGGGGGGGCGGTGCGCTGGCCTTGTTCGGGATTTCGGTGGAGTGGCCTGATGGGGAATGGTGGGTTATGGCGGGCCTGGAGGCCTGGGCCCGGGAGCCTGTGTTAGGCCTTTGGGCCCCTTGTGGGCCCTTGTTGGGCCTCCCGGAGCTCGGCCTTGTGGGCACGGCTCCTGGTGGTGGCCTTTGTAAGCATCAAGTTTAGAGGAAGCCTGTATTGGAGTGCTGCAGCAAAGGCCGAAATATTTCACGGCTATCGTTCTAGTGATTTTATGGTTCTCCCTATATGATTGAGTGAACCAAGGTTGTCTTAGGACATATTTTGGACTGCATACATTCAGGGCACGTTTGTGCTAAGACTAACTCGTATTTTCTCTTGACTAGGCTATATATTGTTTTAACTGCCTACTTTTTTATGCATCAGTAATTAATCATAGATTCTATTATATTGCAACTTTTGTGTGGTCCCTGATTTCAACTATGTTAGTCAACTTCATTCTTCATATCAGTACTAGTATCTACCAGTTATCCTAAGCATCAGCCAAGCATAAGCCAAGCATTGGCCTATATTTCTGCTGTAGGGATACTACTCGTCCTAGATTATTAGCTACTCATTGAGTTTATTAATGCCACGTAAAGTTGATTATTTAAGATGGCTTACGGGACCATTACTAAACGAGCGTATGGATATGTCATCATAGCCTAATATCAACTTTGAGTGGCGCTTGGCTCCCCTGGTTAATTTTAGAAAATAACAGGAACGTACAGTGGAATGATTGCTGTACGATTTTATCGAAATACTTCAAAATGGGGCATACTAATGAAGCCGAAGATATAGCGTAGGACGATTTTGATAATTCCACTTATCTGATGCTCAGATGAGTTGAGAAATCGCAACAATGAAATTGACAATGCTACATCTGCCAAATGAAATCAAACTTTCCACATTGATAGATGAGCATTGCTAAGCATTTACCATTTGTATTTTCAACGTATCATAAAAGTAACAGTTCATGAAGAGTTTATGTTGCCTTCTTTAACTGTTAGTTGTCATTTCTTGCAACTTGTCATACCAAAACCGCTTGAACTGCTATTTTGAATGTTGATTTTTGAACTATCTTGCCCCAACCAAACTATGTTTGCAAGTGTCCAAAATATTGTATTGAAGAAGACTATTTTCCAGATTTCATTCGATTTGCATGATTTTTTTTTTGGCCAAGAACATTTATACTGTCAAAAATGTGACGATACTGATGGAGTATGACCTTGACAATGACTTCTGTTGTGTAGTCAAACAATATGAACAAACACAATTAAGAAAATTCTTCTGAATTCATATGTCCTTGCTATTATGCAACAAATTCATAAGGGAAATGATCATTAGTCGAACATAGTATCTGTCTATCACATACCTAATTCAATAACTCCAGACTGTTTGGACAGCGAGAATTTCAATGATAACTCTTACGGAACGTATTTGGTTCATATTGTGGGAAGAGTATATTGACTAACTTGAGATATTTGTTAGACCGACTGGCGTTTATCCAATATTTAAATTTCTTAGCAAATGTCTCTAATCAAGCATGGCCCATTTCTGGCGGGTATTTATTAAACGAACCATTCCCTCTTTTGCCCAGTAATCATAAACTTATTTCTTTTATGAGGTATTCAGTTTATGGACCTACAGAAGACACTATCTTCCCAATTTATTTTTTTCGTCCAGTATGTGAAATTTTAAATAGAATACTGAATCACAATGAAGGCATTTCATATCAAGGACGATAAAGCTACATAGTGTTTGTTCTTATAAATCGTTGTTGCCGACTGATGCCAGTTCGCGCGATGTCATCTTCAGCAAAATATCAAACAATTTAGTAATGGGAGCTTTGGAGTGCTCATGGTGTTAAGCTACGACTGTTGGACACGAGTAGTATAAAGGCTGAAGAGGCGCTTTTTTGCTTTATGTGATTATGATTTTCGAGAATAGTTGTAACCTCTTGTTGCTGGACAAGCTAGTGTTTAAGGGTTGCGTTATTGAGCGCTAATCTGGCTATGTTGTCAAGTATACACTACTCATCATGGCGTAAAGGGACATAGCCCTTTACAAAGTACTTTACCATTTTTAAGATATCTGTTGTGGAAGGTTTCAGCTATCGATTTAAATGCACTGTGTTGACAGAGGATGTGATGAGAGCAGAATGCCTGAATTTTTGGTTTTTAATTCTTCTGCAAGCCAGGTAAATATATAACGATAGCGTTTATATCGGTGAGACATAGCAGATTAATATCACAGACCCGCGTCCTGCATATGAATTTCTAAAATACGCCATCAAGTTTAACTTAGAACACCACATATATGATCCTTAAAAACCCCGCCAGATCGAATATTTGTGAAAGGCGCAAGAATTTCACAATTTTTCGTTCTGTTTTTTTATGCGACCAATAGTTTTAAAAGATCTTTTTGCCAGAATAACCCATTTTGGATGATATGACCCAAACATTTCCTATATCTTTTTGCTTAGAGTGAATCGAGTACATGGATATTTTGATTCTTATTGAGCGCAAATTGCTACTAATTGACTTGGGACTCTTGATTCCAATTTTAAATAAACTTTGTTTACTGAATTCTTCAATGAAAACTATTCATTCGGTATTCAAAATTTATGACTTACACAAGTTTAAGCATCTTCTCTTTACATGACACAGCAAGAAATCTAGCTGTCTTTCGGAAACCAACACTCACTTTAATCATCCGAGATGTATTTCGGAGATTGAAGCATATAACGGTTATATTGTTGTACAAATTTATTCAATGGATACACAGAGCATTGCATAAAGCAAATAAGTTCAACGTCTTTGAAATTTTATTATGGCATCTTGACTTCTTGCCAATATATAAAGGACGCTGAAGGAAAACTCAATACTAGGTCTAGCATCATTACGAAAATTAAGTTGACGCAGAAAGGATCTCCTTATCATTGCACAGCGTTAGTGCTCTGGTGTAGTTCCTCCGGCATTTCATTAAAATAATAAAAAATTTGCCAGAATTTCTAAAGACATTTGTTAGGCGCTATCGGGATGAGTTAGCAAAGTCTGAGGTTACAATTTCAAGTCGGTCATGGTAATATGGCATGCTTAATTCAGTTGTCTTACGTTTTGCTGAAAAGGCTCTAGGATGATGCAGCGTGACTACATTGGTGTTATAATTGAATGGGAAATTTCATGTCTCATACCCATTTTCATCGGACTCGAATATTGATGTTTTGTGAAGTATCATTTATTTAGTTGGTCATGGCATAAATAGGCTACTATGAACTGAAATTGCTAATCCTAAATTGTACCAGTGAGGAGTCATCCTAACAAGATAAACAAAATTTTATGGTAAGGTTCCAATGTCTTTGTCCACTCTAGGGACATGTTGTTTGCATATGAATAGGTTGACTAGGTTCTTAACGTAATTTTATACCTATCATTTATATACCAATAAAACACCCATCGATTTTGATGTCCTACTCTGCACTAAATAAGTCGTCTTTATTGATTCCAACAGTACTTAACATGATTCATCTCCTGTCAGGTGTCTTGGTCCTAATGTTAGCTTGTTTTCAGTGACGATGACGCCTTAAGAGAAGATCTCATGCCATTCAATGTATTGTAAGACAGTAACTTAGTTTGGTACATTTGGAATTTTTCTTTTTAAACAAAAAATTATTCAGTTTTAGTACCATGAGTTACAGTGCCAATTATTCACATTGCGCAGCTTGCCAACGCTGGTTCACAGTTTCACCTATCTCATAGTTTGCATGTTATGGGTTACAAACCACAGTTATATAAAAGAATGCTATAACTTGTTGAACGAACGATGCAAATGAGATTTTTTGAATTTTTTACAAGTCAATTCTTTGACAATAATTTATATCATATGACTCGTATCTGACAAACTGTGCTGACCTCCTTTTTTGACGCTCTCCATCGCAATCGTCCTTTCACCTCGATGCGCAGTTTCTTCGCAACGCTTGCAGAGGCAATTTTTTCCACCCCCACTTCCTCCTAAAACTTCTGCAGGGATAGAATAGCGTAGTAGTGAATCGTGTTGGTAGAGACGGACTAATGACTATCATCACTGGAACTGCTTGAAGAACATGACCCACGCATATGACCACTTTTCATTGGCACGCGAACAGGTGAGGAAGTCTGAGTAACTGTCAGCGCAGAGGTGCGCATTCATCGAAGTGGGCGCCGGCAGGCTATGGTATGCAGCCCCGTGGCGTCGGCTCCCACTTACCACATGGTACTTGAGTGCTGGGTAATTTTTTCTTGTGTTGAGAGGAGGTTGAACATGGCAGCGGACGTGCCCGTCCGATTGTGATGATAAAGGCGATTAATCTCCTCTCGTGCGATCTAATTTTAGCTTGTGCCACCACCGTCCAATGTTCTCCGTGTGCCAACATTGAAACACGCTGTTCTTCTTTTTCGCCCATGTCAGTTGACGACCCCAAGCTTGCCACCATGTAAAACAATGTGCGTGTAAGCTTGGGTATTCGAGCGTCTGCTCAACCATCCGCGCGATTTCGATGAGACACTCCGCCGCATTTACTCGACTTCCACTCTGTTTCGGTCCAATGAAAAAAGCCAATGCGGAGGTCGTGACTTCTTGCTGAGGTCGCGACTGAGCGTCATTGCCGTATTCCAAAACGGTAATTCGCTCCGCTGATTTTCTGCGGCAAAAGTTTGTGCGGAAGGAAGGGGTGGACTAAAATGCTGCCAGCTGTTACGATAACTAACTGCATCGATGATTGAATAGGCGAATTACGTGAAGCAGACGTATCAAAAAAGGAAGTTGGTCGAACAGTTTGTCGAAACGCGTCATATGTACTTAACTTGGATTTAGCACAAGACATCTTAAGTTCAATTGTTACTTTTTTTGAAATCACAAAAAAATAACCTTGCTGATAAAATGTTCTTGTGATTTTAAAATGGAGATATGAGCTATTTTTAACAAGGCCCAATTACGTTACGCCATGATGACATATGCACCGCATTAGCTGCTAACTGATAAAACTACTAGCATTGTCCTGGTACTCTTCTCATTAGCTCGCTCACTTTGGATATCATAACTTTTCACTTTCTTTCAGGTCCCACTGAGAAATTTTCAACTTCGTTGATTCGATAATTTAAATACCACCAAAATGATGGACAATAATATCGAAAAGAGCTGAAAATGATCACCGACTACGCTCTGATAAAACCGATCATATGGATTGCGAGTTTTCTTATTTGTGAATTATACATTAATTTTAAAAGAAGTACTATTTTTTCTCCAGAGATATGAAGTTTTTGATAAAATTGAATGTGGAAAGAGAGAGTCCGAGGGCTATATCATGCCAAATGTCTGTCAGAAGCCGCCAGGGCTCCGTGACGAGGGACCCTTCGGTTGCTATCCAATGCCTGCTTGAGATGGGGCCTGAAAAGTGGACGGGTCTGCCAAGAAAAGGAACCGCAGTGTGGCTAGGCGACATGTCACGAAGGACAGTGGGTGTTGGAGTAGTCATGGTAAAACGAATGTCCGTTGTTATACATTGTATACCACGTTGCTGTATATTTCTTTATGAGTTTTGGCACGGTTAGAACCAAGATTTCATTTTCGCAGGGGTAAGAGGGTCGGACAATAAATGTGTCTAGGCATTGCTTAGTGCAGTTGTTTGTATTCGATTATTGACACGTTAGATGTGATATAGTCGAGTAATCGGTCCGATGAAATTAGTAGGTGTAGTCTGATCGGCACGATTATATGACTGGCTAATGGCTTTTGCAGAATTCTTCGCTTGTGATATACGTTAACTACTTAAATTTATTTTGCTTCCCAAATTTCTTAT